>JAFIRS010001584.1:0-329938 GCA_018342105.1 Gonioctena quinquepunctata
ATTGGAAGGGCTTGTTAAAAAAGCTCCCCCCCTTTTTTCAATTATTGAAGAATTGATTCTCTTCAAATCTACAACTTTTGGAAGAAAAGACATAGTAAGACTTTATGAAAATATAGATTATTTCACCTTAAAAAAATACACTCACTGAATTGAAAACTTCTCGTACTCTGTATTCACTCTGATGATATTATCTAACATCTGATTTCTCATCAACGACTCCACATTTTTATAAAGCATCCCACTCCATTTCCAGTAGATGGAAGTGTGAAGGTCAGTGCGCGCTTGAACATCAACACATTCATCAATACTCGATTCCTCTTCTCCCCGGATGAACGCCCTCCCCCTTGGAAGTAAGGATTCATAAGGTCATGACTGCACAGAATATGTATCCCTACCCACAACATTAGTCAAGGTCAAACAAACATCGGATCAAATCTTGAGGTTGCCGAAACAAAAAACATAAAAACCAAGGTCAAATCTCAAAGTAAACTTAATTTATGAATCTCAAGGTCTATTAAAGGTCAATCGAATCTCAAAGTCGACCAAACCCAAATCAAAACTCAATGAAAATCTCAAAGTCAAATCTCAGGTCAAACACACACCCCTACACCTGCAACTATTAAAGGGCCCCGTGACGTCATAGTGGTGGGGAGACCAGAACCGGCAGCCCCCTTTTCTATATCAATAGCTGATAGGCTTGCATTTCCCATTATATTCTGCTTTGAAAGAACAATGAAAATTTATCAATAAAGGCTCTTCCATCTTGAAGTTCCATCTATTTGATGTGGTTCTGAGGAAGAGCCTGTCTGAGAAAAGGGGCTACATTTTGATATTGTCTGATCGAGTTCACCCTCCCACAAAAAAATTATATATCTTGCGTTAAAAACGCTCTTTCTCGGTACATCAGGGAAATCTTTAAAAGTTTCAGGTGATCGAAGAAACCCTTTAAAAGTTTCATTTGAAAATAAATAATTTTTGAAAAACTAAAGAACCCCTTTTATAGAAAACAGACTAAAAATAGAAAATGAAAAAATTTTTTCATTTGGAAAAGCGTGGGGTGCATGGTATCGCCTTGGTGTGTAATGTACTATATAATTATGATACCCCCCCAACGTTTTTAAAAATAAAAAAATTTTTCTTTTCTATTTTATCTGTATAAAAGCGTTTTTTTTAAAACTATTATTACCCTATTTTTGGTTTATTTATAAAGCGTGTTTTTAGTTTTTAAACTATTATTTTTATTATTTTTCAATTAAAAATGGGAAAGATCTTATCAAATTAATAATCTTCTCCACCCCAAAACCCCCCAACCCAATTTTTAATGAATCGACCCAAAAACCAAAAATCGGCCGCCATTTAAAGCCCCCATATTGAATTTTCAATTTTCACAAAGAAATCAAAATATTCGACCCCAAAACCCCCCATACCAATTTTTTAATGAATCAGACTATAATCACAGAACTCCCGCCATTTTGAAGCCGCCATCTTGAATTTTTTTAATTTTGATAAAAAAAACAAAAATTCGACCCCAAAACCTCCACATACCAATTTTGAAAAGAATCAGTCCATAATACAAAACTCGGCCGCCATTTAAAACCGCCATCTTGAATTTTCAATTTTCACAGAAACTCATAATATTCGACCCCAAAAACCCCACATACCAATTTTGTAAGAATCGCCATAATCACAAAACTCAGCCGCCCTTTTGAAGCCGCCATCTTGAATTTTCCAATTTTTCAAAAAATTTAAAAAACCGACCTCAAAAACCCACATCCCAAATTTTTTGAATTTGACCATAATTACGAAACTCGGCCGCCATTTAAATTTCACAATTTTTCAAAGGAATCATGATATTGACCCAACCCCCTAAAATTTTGAAAAGAATCAGACCAGATCACGAATCTCGCCCCATTTTAAACCGCCATCTTGAATTTATCAATTTTTACAGAAGAATCAAAATTTTTGACCCCAAAACACCCACATACCAATTTTGAATAGAATCAGACCAAAACCAAAATTCGTCTACCATTTTGGGGCCCCATCTCGAATTTTCCAATTTTGACAAAGAATCATGATTTCCCCACCAAAAACCCTCAAAACCAAATTTGAAACGGTGGACCAAAACACAAAACTCGGCCGCCATTTTGAACCCTATTCAAATTTTCCAATTTTCAAAAGAATCATAAAATTCGACCCCAAAACTCACCTCCCAAATTTTTAATAGAATAGACCATAATCCAAAACTCGTCCCCATTTTGGGCCGCCATCTTGAATTTTTTTAATTCTGACAGAAGAATCTGATCTCCGACCCCAAAACCTTTGGTCCAATTTTGGAAGCGAATCGGATCTTTAAAAAAACTCGTACCCCTATTGGGCCGCCATTTTGTTTTTTTTCCACAAAAAATTTTTTGATGCATTGTCACCGGAATTATGTACACCTGCCAAATTTCAAATCATTCGGGCCGAAATGGGTCAAAATCCGCCCAAAGGAGTCGGTTACAAACAAACAAACAAACAAACCAAACAAACAAACAAAAAGTGAGGCTAATATAAAGCGTGTAATAACCTCAAACTTTCAAAAAACAAGCATTGAAAACTAATCGGGATAAAAAACTCCAAATCACTTTACCAAAACGTTCTTTCAAGTCTTCCAATTTAAAAAAATCCTTTTCACTGGAAGAAATAGCTAGTTTCAACAAATAGTTCGAAAATAGATGGAGCAACAGAACTCCATTTAAACCCGTCAATCCCCAAATTATATTCCCTTAGGGGTCGAAAAAAGGCTTTTTTGTACGTGCCGAAAATTCCGTGGGAGGCGCAGTCGAACCGGGGAAATTTCGATAACTCTAGTTTATAAAGTCGAAGGTGCTACATATTTTTAAAAGTATTCAGTTTCTGATTTCTCCCCCTGCATTGTATTCTGTGTTGGCGTTGTTTTTTCTGTTCTTGAATGGCTAAACAATTTACGGGAAAATTCCTTTTTTGCTTACCGATTCTTCGATGTAGCCTTCACCCAATCGAGGAAAGCCAACCTCACGCCTTTTAAAAATGGGCAAAATCTTCCGCCCCGACTGATATGGATGCTGAAGATCGTCTCAAGCCGTAAATTAATCTTCCGGATTTTCAGGTTCAGATATTCAGCAATCTGCTTTGTTGTACCACTGATTGTATGACACCTGCATGTTCAAAAAATCTACCATTACGATACCAAAACTAAACTTTTACTATTCATGTGTAGGTCTTAGATTAATATATTTACGATGAAAAGTGCATGGATCAAAGGGACATCCTTCCTTTGTAATTGTAAACTTCATGATTTGTTGTGTTTTTGCCATCTCGAAGGATACTATCTTACGTCTTAAAGTCAGAAGAATCAAGTCATCTCTTCGGCAGGCACCAATACCCCAAAATAAATTACTTTCAATAACCACTTCTCGTCTGGTACCAAGTATAAATTTTGGGCGATTTGGTCAGCAGTTAATATTTTGGATTTTTGGGTGTTAACCAACACTTTCTCGTTTGAAAATCGGTAGTTTTTGGAAAATTATTACCATTTACATTTTCTTCTACTGAGACAACTCTTTAACATTGAAAATTGACTCCAAAAAGTTGGTTTTTTCGGTTTGCTTTCTGACTAATAAACGAAAAGAATATCATACTTTCTATTTTTGGCCCATTAAAATAGACGATACTGGTTTTCATATTCTCCGTGACTTTTTGGGTAGTAATTCTGCACTTTTTTGCCTTCACGTGATATTTCTTCCTCGGGTGTGATCATTTTGAAATTTTCCTAAAAGAATCAAATATAGTCACAAAACAAGCGTTATTTCCCCCGTTGCTAAGGAAATATACAAACAATTTGCGATTTCAGAGAACTTCAATGACATATTATTTTATTTTGACATGTAAGTAGGCGCTAAACCTAGCGCACCGTAAAATTTTCCGTGCGGCCCGGAAAAAACTTTCGGTGGCTAAATAAGCAAAATATAATTTTTTGGGGGTATAATGAATACACTTATCCGTGATTCTCAGCCTCGTCTTCCTATAGTTGGCGCTCAGATCTTATTTTCTACCCCAATGACAATATCTCATTTCCCGGATGACGGATAACAGCGAGTGGCGGTTATCGATGTTCTTCTGTATGGTGAAAAAATCTAAGAAGGTCGTTAATCACCAACCACTTAAAAAGAATGGAACTGGTATCCAGTGTTGCAAAGACTTCAAAATCTTTTTTCAAAACAGGTTTAAATTTAAATAACTCACTAGTAGCAAAAAAATCATAATGGAATCAGAATATGGTAGAACAGTGTGTATTTCTTTTTTAAGTTATCAGCAGGGTTTGGATTCTCCCAGAGTTGTACCTGCTCAATTTAAATTTTGTTTTATAGAAAAATCGCTTGAATATAATTGAGAATTTTTATTTATATATAATATATGATTATGAAAATATATTTATATAAATATATATATATATATATATATATATATATATATATAAGTGCCCGCAGAAAGTACGCATCATATGGGGAAAATTTTTTAAAATAATATTTTGACAAATGTCGATATGACATCCTTTTCATCAAAAAAAACCCCGAAAGAGTTGAAAGTGCCGTTCGTTTTTTTCTTTTTTGGCGGGGAAAATTAAAAAAATTTTTAAAAATTTTGTCTCAAAACACACTTATTTGAGAAAATATTGAAAATGTTATTTGGAAAAGGGTTGGAAGACATTTTTTGGGTATGTACGAGTTTGGTAAACAATCTGAGATGAAAAAATAAAAAACAACTTTTGCCATTAAAAATTTCAATCTGGAAAATAATTTTGACAAAGAAAAACATTTGTAAAGCCAGGGTAATATTTTGAATAATATTTTGAGAAGATTCACCGCTTTCTATTTTATTCGAAAAAAAAAACAGCTGCTTCTTAAAAGCAAATATCTTCAGGACATACTGTTTATTATTTACAAAGAAAACTTCATTGATAATGAACGTATCGGGATTTAAAAGTCCCGGGGAATTTGTGACCTCAAAATAATAAACAAATCCATAGATTTCAATTTTTGAATAAAAAAAAGAAGCCCCAAAACAAAATATCATTTAAAATATCATTTGCCTTACTAATGAGTTTCTTTAAAAATATTTTTTCCAAATTAAAAATTTTATTAAAAAAAATTTATTTTATTTTTTATCTCAATTCACAAAAATTTTACATATATTAAAAAAGTTCTGAACAAATTTTCAATCTTTTATTTCAACTAAGTGTGTTTTGGCTTTTTTCCTCCAAACACGAAAACGAACGCACTTTCTTGGGAATGCAAAACATTTATGTATTCGTAAAAAAATATTGATAAAATTTCATATGATCGTATTTTTATTTAAATTTATATATATATGCATAAAATATATAAAATTATATTATTTATATAATATAATGATATAGCTAATTAATAAAATGTCAAACTTTATACTTTATAAAAAATTCGGTTTCTGATAAAGGTATTTATAAAAAAAAATTTCTCCCCAAGATATTTTAACTCATCATCCAAATCGATAATAAACTTTTCTTTGGGGAATTTTTTTTTATATCCATATATGGATTTTCCCCCTTTGTAATATGGGGAAACATACTTGGCCCAGCTTATCAGGAGTTTTTTTCAGTTTCTGTTTGAATATGAGCTACAGTTGAACTTAAGGTTGGAAGTATTATTTCTTCCGAACTGCTGACTTAAGCTGATGCCATATATATTCAATTGGGTTAAACATACAGTGATAAGGAGGAAGTCCCAAGCTTTCAGCCAATGAATATCGAAAATATTTCTTTTTTATCGAATAACTGCGTAAAACTTCTAGTAACTGTTTCTTGTGTACTTCTCATAGTACATATCATTATTTAACATATATTCTTGTATAGTGGCTTTGGTGCCATTTGAACATGGTGCTTCATCTAGTCTTCGACATGACAATAATACTGTTAGGTGGAATATTTGGTATGAGTTTATTTTTGGAACCAGTCTTCAAATAATTCCGCTGTAGTATCATCATGATAATCGACTGAAGAGTCCTTGATATTCTTTGCCGATAAAGACAACGCATTTGGTATAAAACCATTTTCGGTTCCTGCGTGAATTATCGTTATGCGTTTTCCTTTATTAGACGGCGCATTAGTTTGGCACAAGTCAGATGAGTCTACCTAACTTTTGTTTGAAATATTGTGTGTATCGAACCAAGTTTCATCGAAATACCCTACTGTTCTACCATATTCTCTAAATTCGTTTATTGCCAATAAATATTCAAATTTCCATTTCTTAAGGCGCACAGAATCTAACTGAGTGAGGTTAGTTAAAGTTAAATCCGTTTTGTAAAGAGACTTCCTCAAAGTCTCTTTGCAACACTGGATACCAGTTTCATTCTTTTTAAGCCGTTGCATTAAAATATCTAATGTAGGCACAATTTGCCCTTCATACAAGGCATATATTGTTTTTCGAATTATATCTACATCACAGCCATCTAGTTTCCTTGAACCGCCAGATAATTTTCGTTTCTTTCTTCTTAAAATAGGGTTACTTACCATGAAATACCGTGTTTTTGTTAAAGAAGCACTTCCTTGCACAGCTTGATCCTTGGACATTCCACGTTCAGAAGGGAAGTATAAACATTCAATATAATTTGTTTCTCTGAGAGGTGTAACATTCGTCGACTAGTGGATACGACCACCAGTTGAAGTACTAGCTTCAGGATGAGCTCATGGACGCCACATTTTTCAGACACAAAAATCGAATAGACACTTTAAAATAGACACAACTGACACACGGAATATCAGGTAGGTGATGACTAAATGTTGTTTAACTTTCCCCTTTTATTTCTGAGATTGGAAAGCGGTCAGTTCTCAAAACAGTCTTGTTTTTCAAATCTGGTAGGTAATTTATTTTGTAACCGTAAATAGACCATTATCGCTATAATCTCGTTAATAGCCCATTAGTAAATAAATTTTATTATTAATAATAATAATAATAATAATGTGTTTTATTTAGTTTGAGCAATACAATAATTATATAGGGCAATATAGATAAAAGAGTAAACTTAACTAAACGAAACGATGGGTTACAGTAAACTTACAGCTAAGTATATATAGGTACATATAATTTGATCAGTGCACCCTTTAAGACCGTCAAGGTTGAGCATGGGGTACACTGACCAGTATTGAGATTTTATATATATATATATATACATATATATGTATATGTTGTACATTATTTATTCATCGTGTGTATATATATTTATATTTATATATTTTTAAAATTTTTGTTTGTTTTTTTTTTTAGAATTCGTTTTTTTTAATGTTTTAGGCATCAAGAGTTCTTATATATCCTTTGAAGACGGTTTTTAAGAATGATGGTGAGTTTAATCTTCTCATATAGGTTTTATACATTTCTGGAAGAAAATTAAATAAATGAGGTGCTATAAATTGAAAATGTCTAGTTCCTATAGACTTTTAGCTGGGTATGTTTGTACAAAATCTTCGGACTTATTTCTGGCTTGGTAATGATGATCAAGTGTTTGCAAGTTAGAACGATTTTTGAATAGGTAAATTACCAAACTAAAAATATACAGTTGCCTCAAATTCATAACATTTGCTTCTTTAAACAGTAGATCTGTGCTGTATTTCATATCTTTAAAATGAATAGCTTTTAAGATTTTTTTTGGAGTATTTCCACCTGTTTTAAATGACTAGGCATGGTTGCTCCCCAGCTGACAATACCGTATCTTAGACGAGATTCAACAAGTGCGTAGTATACTGTTTTAAGATTTGGTAAATAGAGTGTTTTTCTCAGTTGTTTAAGTTTATATATTATATTATTTACTCACATTGAAACACATCCTTACCAAGGGTTCTGAATCAACCTTACGAGATTTTTTATTATCTAATAAACTATTTCATGATATATTTTAATCCGGATCTGGGAATTTTTGAAGAGACACACACTTTTATTGCTTATCAATATTTCGAGCAATATGTAATAATGAGGGTCGTCGGCTAATATTGATTTACGACCTTCTTAGATTTCTGGTTCTACTTCATTGAATGTTTACCGCAGGTATGTGGATATAAGACCAGGACACATGAATAACATCGATTTTTCTTTAAGTACCAAAACGGAAAAAGATGAAGTAGACAGGTAGCAGGAATAAACCAATTTAGGAAAATGCCTTATTTGCCAAATCGTACCGAATATAAACGGGTACGTAAAAAAAGGGAAGTGGTCCATATTACTGAGTTTAGTGGATAGAAAAATGGAATTAAGGGGAGGGACTCGCGAAAAAGTTTATATGTGGTTTACTTTATTTGTATGCATTTCGAAATTTATACTTCATCATCAATACGAATACAAAGGTTTAACGAATGGTCACCATAAATAAAATAATAAACAAATGGACTGATGACAAATTTCTTCATCTACACTTTCATATATGTTATTATTATATTTTCTCTTGATTTGTGTATAATAATGAAAATGTGAGAACAAATCTATCGTATTCATATGAGTCTTTCACTATCCTCGTATGAATACGATGACTTTTTTTCACCTTTCTATTCTAACATATATATAAAGTGTAGATGACGAAATTTGTCCTTTGTCCATTTATTATTTTATTCATGGTGACCTATTTTTAAACTATTTGTATTCGTGATGCAAATGATGGAAGTATAATCTTCGAAATGAATTCTCTTTGGAAATAAAGTAAACTACGAATATATTTTTTTTTGAAAAGATTGACTTGGATACGTAAAAGATTCTTGCAAATAAAAGCAAATACATTTTCTCAAGTTATTCAGTAATTCACTAATTCGGAGACATACGCCGCACAGTGGAGTATTTGAGGCAAAAAGTGTCAAAAGTGTTAAAGTTAAAATTGCCCAACAATTGTAAAAGTGCCTTTTATCATTACTGACTAACAGGTGCAAGGATCACATCATTTCCAGGAGCATAAGTAACATCCAGGGAGTTCCTAGCCTCATGATATAAGACGTACAGGGTGTGTCTTTTGAAAAACCCACACCTGTCCACCTTTTGTTATAACATACTGAGTGTTATCAGTCTATTGACCAATAACGGAACAATATCCCAGAGCGGCTTGAGATATTGTTTCTCCCAGTATGTAATGAAGCGAGGGAACTTAATTTGACAGTACAAAGACCAATCTCAAATCGTTTCGAAATAATAATACAATTAGGACTTGTAATAATATATATATATATATATGTATTTTCTAAAATATAAAAACAACTATTGATTCACCTGGTATAATTTACTGAGAAAATGTATTGAAAGTCAAGATGAGATTGAATAAACAATAATTAAAAATGAGAAACAATATGAGCTGACAATTAAAATAACTGTTCTTCAGTTATTTTAAACAATTGATAATAATTTTACTTTTGTTGAATCAATAATTTCTTCTACTATGAAATCAATAATGAAATATTTTCTTATTACACTATACATATATACCTTGCCAAATAAACAGTTTGATTTCTTACCCTCCACTGAAGTAATACACAATATTTAATTAAGACTTAATTATTCCGTTTTATAATATTACGCGTTCACTTGTTGCAATATGATTATTTAGCTTCTTGATAAATATTAATTCCTTTCATTTAGTTATTACTGAGATGATTTCTGATGAATTACACTTTCACAATGATTCTGCATATGGTTGATTAATTTGCTACTTCAGATAAACTCTACGGAGTCTACGCTTATTTCGCGTAGGAAGATGAGACTTCATCTTCGCCAATTGAAATTAAACTTTACTTCTAGTCGCTTCATAATGAAGCCGAACTAGCTTTGTACTGACTGATCTAGATCGACGACTGGATTCTGAATGAAGAAGAGAGAGTTCTATGGAGAATCTTATATATATAGTGTTGGTATTCAAACAATGCCGCCCTAGAACAATAAAATTATATTTAATGAGTCGGTAGTACCCGTTTGAGTTGACACGCCGCCATGATATATCACCAAGCCTATTATCGCTTCAAAAGACCGGGTCATTCATCTGTCCGGCGTACTATTAGTTATGAATGTCTGAAAATATGGTTGGAATTTCGATTGAGGTGCCGACACAAATGATAGAGGAAGTATCGACTTTATGAGTTGTCATATGAATTTTACTATTAATGCGACCGTTTTTTATTTCGAACGAAAATTGATTTATTTTTGGAATTCTTCAGTTTCAGTTTACATAGGGCTATATTTAAAATACTTGATAGGAGTGCTCATAACACACCTCCCTTTTCCCATTTAAAAGGTATCAATTCAATTGATACCTTTTCATACCCTAATATCTTGGGTAGATGGTGGTATTGGATCTCAACTTTGTTAAAGGCTCTGACAATTGTTTTAACATACCATGAGCAAACTAAATAAATTCTTACTGATAATACCTATGGTAACATATGACCTTTACCTTATTCAATCATGCACCTAATATTACATACATGGTCAACAATATCCTACTTATATAATTACTATTCTAACATACTAATTTTAACATGCAAATCTTTTATATAATTCTCAATAAAGATCCCTTCAAGTCAGTGTCTTCTGAGACGGTGCTGGCTTCGATTGGAACCCACCCCGTAGATATGACCTGTCATCACCTGCTGTGATAGAGGCTGTCTGTGGTCTGGGAAATCAGGTTGAAATTCTCCAGCGACCTTATGTCTGTTTCGACTAGGGATGTTGTAAACAACATCTGTGAACAATATGACTTAGTTCCACTCAGTCTGCAGTAAGTAAACGGCCTTGTCCTTAGTTTTTTCGAGCCACCCTTCGTGTAGTGAACGTATTTGACAGTGATTATCGACTCCTCTCTGGGGGTGCAAAATGTCACCTGACATTTTTCAAAGTTCAGTGAAGTGGTAGTTCCAACGTTCTCAGTGGTAAAAGGGCGGTCCAACATTCTAATTAGTTGGATAATTCGTGCACCCTTGCACACTTTGGGTGAGGTTCCTGGGGGGGCCCCCAACTCGGCACTCTGACTATGGGAATATCCATTCATCCTTGGGTATTGTGAACAATTGGGTTAACAGTTCAAACTTCCTTTTTCAGTACGATGCTCAGTAAAACTATGTTTATAAAATTTAATTTGAACCGTTTTTTAAAATCCATATTATATTATCCAATTGGGTTTAAAGATAATTTTAAAAAGTTTTTATTATCCCGATATTTTTTGCACTTTTTTTTTTTAATTAATGTTATTTCCTTAGTCTTATAAGGTCCTTTTAATTACTTTAAAACCCCTTTTTTCGGAAAAATTTAAACCTTTATATTAATCTTTTTTAATGTCTATAATCCTTAATTTTTTTGGGAAAAAACAAATTTTTTTTACTTTTATGTTTTTCTAAAAAAGTCCTTCTCATGTGAATAACCGACACTAGATAACTTTTCCCCCCTTCCATCTTTGACGATATTTCCAAGGTACGCGGTATGTTATGGTTCAGGTGAAACCCCCATCAATATTTATTTCCAAAATTTAAGGATTTTTCCCAATTTCTTTGACTACACATTTCGATACGTGCATGTTATTTTGGAAGATTTCATGTTTAAAATTTATCTATACGGACTATACTATTTATCTCAACTGTGTTTAAAAATATTGATAATATTATTTTTTCAAGTGCATTTTTTGGGGTTTTTTAAAATTACTTTTTCTGTTTTTTTGCTTTTTTAATAAACCCATGGAAACTTTTTACTTACCACGTGTTCTAGTCTGATTATGATTTATCTCTGGAATATTTTCCCTTCATTTTGGGTTTGGGTTCAAGTTGATTTCTTTTTTCTAGTGTTTTAGGTTTTCTATGGGTCTTTTTCTTGATCTTTCTCATGGGTTTTTTCCCCTTAATTTCTCCTTGGATTTCTTTCTTGCAATTGTTGAAAAAATTATTCTTTCGCCCCGAAGTTCTATTCTTTAAATTTTTTTTTCTTCCCATATTCTAACTATTCTCTCTATGTTCCCTACACTCGTAAAAATATGTCTACTTATTTTCTGATTCTTAGTATTTTTATGAATTGGGGGAATTCTTCTCCCCGTATACTAGTTCACTTTCTTTCCCCTTTTTGATATCTTTCAACAAATTATTCTCTTGAAAAGTTTGATCGTTTTCCGGGGCATACTACCGTATTGTTAAGAGTTGGATTACCACCCTAGGTGGAAATAACCTTCCTATATACAGGACGCTCTGGGTTTAACGTTACTCATCCTTTTATTTCCTAAAATAATTTCCTGCCTATTTTCTAGTTGCGGAGATTTTTCTTCTCTGATTAATTTTCAGTCGATTCATGTGTTCAATCTTCTGAATTCCGATATCCTGTATATGGTTTGCTACCTTCCTGAATATTTTCATTATCAAAAACTTTCATACCGATCCGTATATCTTTTTCCATTTTCCGAACATAATATCCTCCATTCCCGCTGTGGTACTGCATTGGCAATTTTCCGTTCCATCTCTCTGTTTCGTTAGGCAAGAAATGTTCGTTCTTTGACGAATAAATTTCTACTTTTAGACTGTCACTTTCGAGTGGCGTACTATTCATGTTGGTCGTTCTCAGATCATGGGTTTTTCCCATTGTTCTGGTTGAAAAGTGTCATTCTTGAATGATCTGGCTCTTTTCACTACGACTATATCTTTGAACTTTTCCGGCTGTCTCGCTTGACTATCCTTCCTAGTGTACAGGGCGTTCCGGTTTTTCCATACCCTTGCTGATTTTCATAGATTTTTCAATATCCACCTTTGGCAATTTTCTATCTTCACGATTTTTCTCTAGTTTAATGAATGATGTCACAGTCAAATCATCAATCATATTTGGTTTTGTTCAATCGATAACCTGTGTATCTTCCTTCCTAGGCGATTTTCCATACTTTTCCGTTGAATCGGCTTCCTCGAAACCTAGTGTCTCAAACACTTTACTATCTTCGGACATTTCCATTTGATTCGAGCCGGCTGGACTCATTTCATGGCGTGAAAATCCATTTTCGATTACTCGGCAATTCGTTTTGGGCGTGCACTCCCTCGAGAAATTTAGCTTTTCGTCAAAAGTTAATTCAATCCACTGTTTTATCATTTTGGTCATGTCTTCAAACCTTTTTCCCATTTCTTCCAAACTTTTTAGCCAATTACCATGTTCGTTTTCTAAATAAATACCGTTATTCTGTTCCTCACCTTCACCGTAGGTTAGTACATTCTTTTCTTGCTTCTTCCTATTCAAATTCCTGTTATATCCGGACATTTTTCCCATACTTTTCGGACTATTTCCATTCAGTGAACTATTTCCTGTTTGTCTTCTGTCAATTACTTCCCAAAATTCTGATATCGGTTTCTATTTGATTGATTGATAAATCTACGTCCTTGTTCGTTCATTCTTCCCCTGAGTTCGAAATCTATTTTCCATTGAATAGTTAGAAAACCTTTTCTTGGTTTCCTTTATTTTTCAAATTTTCTAAATCTGTTTCCTTTAGCATAGTCGGAAAACCATGGTCCTGATTCTTAATATCTCATTTCGAAAGCTATTTCTATTTGGGCATCTATATGAGATGTGACCAAATTCTTCGCAATGATAGCATACACAATTTTTCTTCTTACAATTTACTTCTTCATGACCCTTACGATTGCAATGTGTACACACTATTTTATTCGTATTGAAATTTCTAAAATTCATATTAGTTTGAGCTGTTAGTGTCTTAATTAATTCTTCTTTCTCTGCTAATTTGATGGCTTCTTTCAAACTGACAGGACTGGCAGATAAAACTTTTTTTCCTTACAGGATCTATCAATCCAATACAAAATTACAAGCGTATCTTGTTCAAATTTTTGCTTTTAATACATCATCAACCCTATTAATTCCTGTAAATTTTCGTAATTTCGCTGCGGATGTCTCAATCTTATGGAAAAAATTTCTAACTGATTCACTATTTTTCTGATAACAATTCAAAAATTCTTTTTTTCTTTCTTCTCCAGGTAATTTCAATCTGCAAACTGCTGCAATATTCCTTTTAAATTCTGGCCAATTTATTGTATTTTTTAATTTATCATCTGTATCTATAAATAATCTAGATTCCTGTCAATTTCAATCTAACTATGGAACTTATTTGACTGTCTGTCCATCTTGCTACAGCTGCCAAATACTCAATTTCACAAATAAAATCTTTGATATCTGTAGTACCATTAAAAGAAGGTAAATTATCCACACTGATAATAATGGTAGGTTCATAGTTAATCCTACCAGTCCACGGCACTGTTGTCGGAGTTTCCATGATTTAACAATTTTAATAAAAAAATCCCCATTGAATAAAAAAAAAATTTTCGCTTTCCTTCCGAATACTTCTGAGATCAGCCCTGTATAAACGATATATATGTTTTGATTTTCCACTCGTCAAACTCTCTGTACTGATATTACTTTCTAAATGCTTTTCGTATTATTTTTTTTTCCATATTTTAAATACTTTTCTGACCTTATTTGTTACCAAAAAGTTTACCTTTTGTTGAATATTTTACAATTTCATTCCTTTTAGCATTCCACAAAACAATATTTAAAAATTATTCTATATTTGCAATTATATTTTTCCAGATGAATTTCCAAATGACAACTTTAGTGCAAACTGCAGTGTATGCACACTTTAACTAAACAAATTCTGATGATATTTTTACGAGAAAACAATTTTTTACTATATCTTCATTCTTATTTGCATCGAGTAAATTTTGAGTTTGACATCTTTTGCGAAAATCAACATATAAAACGTTATTTTCCTGTAAATGCACCCTCGACACCTGACACCATTGATATATGATGTACAGGGTGTGTCTTTTGAAAACCCACACCTGTCCACCTTTTGTTATAACATACTGAGTGTTATCAGTCTATTGACCAATAACGGAACAATTTCCCAGAGCGGCTTGGGATCTTGTTTATCCCAGTATGTAATGAAGGAGGAACTTAATTTGACAGTACAAAGACCAATCTCAAATCGTTTCGAAATAATAATACAATTAGGACTTGTAATAATATATATATATGTATTTTCTAAAATATAAAAACAACTATTGATACACCTGGTATAATTTACTGAGAAAAATGTATAGAAAGTCAAGATGAGATTGAATAAACAATAATTAAAAATGAGAAACAATATGAAGCGACAATTAAAATAACTGTTCTTCAGTTATTTTAAACAATTGATAATAATTTTACTTTTGTTGAATCAATAATTTTTCTACTATGAAATCAATAATGAAATATTTTCTTATTACACTATACATATATACCTTGCCAAATAAACAGTTTGATTTCTTACCCTCCACTGAAGTAATACACAATAGTTTAATTAAGACTTAATTATTCCGTTTTATTTCCGAATAATATTACGCGTCACTTGTTGCAATATGATTATTTAGCTTCTTGATAAATATTAATTCTTTCATTTAGTTATTACTGAGATGATTTCTGATGAATTAATTTGCTACTTCAGATAAACTCTACGGAGTCTACGCTTATTTCGCGTAGGAAGATGAGACTTCATCTTCGCTAATTGAAATTAAACTTTACTTCTAGTCGCTTCATAATGAAGCCGAACTAGCTTTGTACTGACTGACTAGATCGACGACTGGATTCTGAATGAAGAGAAGAGAGAGAGTTCTATGGAGAATCTTATATATATAGTGTTGGTATTCAAACGATGCCGCCCTAGAACAATAAAATTATATTTAATGAGTCGGTGAGTACCCCGTTTGAGTTGACACGCCGCCATGATATATCACCAAGCCTATTATCGCTTCCAAAAGACCGCGGGTCATTCATCTGTCCCGGCGTACTATTAGTTATGAATGTCTGAAAATATGGTTGGAATTTCGATTGAGGTGCCGACACAAATGATAGAGGAAGTATCGACTTTATGAGTTGTCATATGAATTTTACTATTAATGCGACCGTTTTTATTTCGAACGAAAATTGATTTATTTTATTGGAATTCTTCAGTTTCAGTTTACATAGGGCTATATTTAAAATACTTGATAAGGAGTGCTCATAACACTCAGTTAAAGAACATGTTTCTTTGTGAGTGGACGTGCTATTTGATTACGTTTCGGCACTATATTTTACTGGCACATTACAGGTTTTTTTCTTTTCAACATCTGAAGATGGAAAAGGGATTAAATAGACTAGCATTGTATGAATTGGTTAAGGAGTCTGTGAAAAATTAAATGACGGAGGTCAGAGTTCAGGAAAATAAGATTGAAAAGTTAATCTTCCGAAGTCACCAAAATAAGATCATTGTAGTGACTGAACTTTGGTGATATTAAATTAAAATATATATACAGGGTGTCCCAAACTCGATGGCCTATTAGACGTTTCTGGAGAACAGGACCCAGGATTATTCTGAAAATTTGGTTTAGTAATTAGGGTAATTAGTTTTGCTCTATCGATCTGAAATATTTTCCGTGCTGCGGTGTTGCCGCTTATATTGAAAAGTAGCAACAACTTCGATATTTTAAATAAGAACACCCTGTATATTATTGCAATTTTTGCTTTGCTATCACTTCACGATCATTTTCGTGTGATACTAATAACTATACCTATCTCGAACGGTTTTCGAGAAATTCATTGATTTCCTAATTTTTTCTGCAAAACATAGCTTCAATTAAATGTTTATCACTGCGCTATTTGGACTCGTACAAAGCTGAAATTTGTTAAAGTTAACTAATGTCCTGTGCATTAGTTATGTCTGAGGGAATTCATTCTCCATCATACAGGGTCGTTCAAAATTTGCGAGATACAAAATGGTGAAAAGTATTTTTTTAATCAAACACCCTGTATAATATCGAATATCCTGAAAGACAATTGAAGTTCCTTCCACATGATGTATCATGATTATATACCTAATAGTCTGGTTTCCGAAATAAAATCAAATTTCTATAAAATCGGATTAATTTGCCATATTTCGTATTAAATGTCATGGAGTACGTCATTATGAAAATTCACAATGAGTGCATGAATAATAAAACGTTTGCGCGTTCATTACCAAAAAATTTGATCAGAAAAGAATAAAATGTAAGGCAATTTCATCAAAACTTCATTTTGATGAAATTGTTCATCTTCATGGTCAATGTGATCAAATTAAAAAGCGAGAACATGCAGAAAGTTATGTAGTGTATTGAAGTGTATGAATGATAGGATGACGAACTGATTGTACAAAGATTTATTAATATTCAGGGTATTCCAAACTCGATGGCCTATTGGACGTTTCTGGAGATCTGAGATATAAATTTTGTATCCCACGATAAGAGATTGCGATCTTCTCTTAGAATATTTTCACGGTTGCAGTTTGCCACATGTACTTGTACTAATATCAACTACCCAGTATTTCATTTTTTTTTGGATTCTACTGACAAATACAAATAATTTTACTGAACATGTCGTATACCTATCTCTACCGTTTATTGAATATTGATTATTTTGTAATTGTTTCGCCACCAAAATGGGACCAACTTGAATTCAAATACCTCCTTATCTGTTACCCACACAGGACCCGAATTCAACTTTTAATCGAGAAAATATTGAGTAATTTCAGTAACATCGAAATTTGACCATATTTTATACAGGGTGTCTGAAAAACATATTCTTGTAGGTGATTAGGAAACGAGGCCATAAGTCATTTTATTTGAATGGGATACCCTGTATATTATGCCATATTCGCATGTCCTATACCTATCTCTCACCGTTTCTTAAATAGTAATCTGTTTATATTTGTTCTAGCGGAAATTAAATGAATCGACTATAGAAGCTGCCTGAAAAACATCTGTTGGCAATTTAGAAAAATGTTCAAAAATCTTTTTTTATACCCTCAATCTGATGAATTTTTTGTCTAGTATGTCCCATATCTATTTCTAACTGTTCGCTGGATATTGGTGATAATAAGTATTTGCCAAAACTAATATTGCATGAATCGAGAAAGATAGTGAGCTGAAATTCAGATTTGAACAAAGTATGCTAGGTTCGGTTTTCCTTCTCCATGTCCGACAGTTTTATATTTCATACAGGATAGCTGAAAAACCTGACTTTGAAAAAATCATGATTCACCTTAAGTAGTGTGCCGTAATCAGAAACGAGCGAAACAACTTTCAGTTTGACAAGCAGTGATTTTCTGGTGTTTCTGTCAAAATGGTTAATACATATTAAATGCAGATTATTTTATTTTATTGTCTTCCAGAATATTCGATAATATACAAGGTGCTCCATTTGAAAAAATGTATTCTTCATAATTTTTGTATCTATCGGAAATATTTAAAATTTTGAACGACCCTGTATGATGGAGAACGAATTCTCTCAAACATAACTGATACACAGAACATTGGTAAACTACACTCAAAATGTCAGCTCTGTACGAGTCCAAATACCGCAGTTAATAAACGTTTAATTGAGGCTATGTTTTGCACAAAAAATAAGAAAATCAATGAATTTCTCGAAAACCGCTTGAGATAGGTATAGGAAAGTATCATACAAAAATGAACACAAAGCAATAGAAGCAAAATGTAATAATATACAGGGCATCTCATTAAAAAATCAAAGTTGTTGCTACTTTTCAATATAAGCGGCAACGACGCAAGGCTCAAAATATTATAGATCGATAGAGCCGAACTAATTACCCAAAAAACCAAATTTTCAAAATTATCCTGTGTCCCGTTCTCCAGAAACGTCTAATAGGCCATCGAGTGTGGGACACCCTATATATATATATATATATATATATATATATATATATATATATATATACAGGGTGCAATCTACCCTCTTGCACACCCGTGAATGATGACTGTATAATGCCACTTCATAACAAATAACAGTGGTTGAAAATTGGAAAAAAAAGTTTGAAAAAATTTAAAAAAAATGTTTTTTGGAAAATTATTCCAAATTTTGTAGAACGCGAAATAGCAAAGTTTTGTTGAGAAAAATTTTTATCATATTTTTTTTCTGGCTTATTAATGACCTTTCGAAAAAATTTCAAAGCGAAAATCTATTTCTTTTTTGATGGACTATAAATTCTTAGCGGATATGCAAGAGGGTATATACATTATATATATATATATATATATATATATATATAGAGATATTTTTTAGGAGTATTTACCATAACAAAGTAATTCAAGAGTTTTATTTTAAAAACACATGAATACTTTTGTTGGCCAGGGTTTTGCCACAAATACTCCACTGTGATCACAGTCGTGATGCCACACATTTTGCTGTATTTAGGGATTTTGTGTCTCGTATCTAATCTCTATAACATTTTCGCGGGGGGTGGGGGTCTGGACTCCCTCCCCCCCTGGGACTGACTTTTTTCGTCGGTCTTCTGCCACGATGTTGGTGGAGTTATGACTAATTTGAGAAGACATCAAACGAGTCTCTCACTGATAAGGTGCAGGTAGCAAATGACATTTTCGCAGCAGAAAATAATCAACAAAATAACCCCACTAGTATTAATGTTCCTCCAACGACAAAATTAATTATTGTCAAACAAATAAAATTATTAGTGTATCAGCAAAATTATCCCACTAGTTCCCATGTTCTTCCAGTATTCAATACTTGTACTAATTGTCGAATAACTGTAAATATAACAAACAATTGATTTTGAAATGTAATCAATAATGTGTTAAAATTCTAAAAAATTAAATTTTTCTCGAAAAAACTTGTTATAAAGTTTTTATTTAGTTTCACTTGTTAGTTAGTTCGTTCGTTTGTTAGCTTGGGTCAAATCTTGCAAGTGAATTTTGACCGACTTTTAGTCGTCCGATCGATTTGAAATTTGGCGGGTGTTCATAATTCCGGTAACAATGCATTATAAAACATTTGTTAGAGAAAAAATCAGAATGGTGGCTCCAAGATGGCGGACGATATTTGTAATTATGGTCCGATTTGATTCAAAATTGGATGGGGGTTTTCGGGGGAGATTTTGTCAAAATTCATAAATTCAAGTGGCGGCCCCAAGATGGGGACGAGTTTTGTGATTATGGTCAATTCGATTCAAAATGGTATGCGGGGGTTTTTGGGTGGAATTATGAGATTTATGTCAAATTTCTAAATTCAAGATGGCGGGCCTCAAGATGGGGAAAGATTTTCTGATTATGATCAATTCGATTCATAATTGGAATGCGGCGTGTTTTCAGGTTCAGGAGATTTGGATTTTTTTGTCAAAATTTATAAATTCATGATGGCGGCCCCAAGATAGTGGACGAGTTTTCTGATTATGATCATATTCCATTCATTATTGGTATGTGGGTGTTTTCAGGTTCGGAGATCATGAATTTTATGTCAAAAATTCAAAATGGCGACCTCAGGATGGCGGACGAGTTTTGTGATTATTCAAAATTGGTGTGTGGGAGTTTTTGGGGCGGAGATCATGATTTCTTTCAGACCAAAACATACAGGGAAGAGACCTTGTAATAACGATGCTCTATTAGAAATGAACAGATTGAGGCGAACTAACTAAAAAGCAAAGAATAAAATAACTAATAAAAAAAAAGTTTTTATTCAAGCCGTGTACTAAAATGTATAAAATGAGTTTAAGTCATCGCTGACAATGATTTAATTATTTTTTGTTGAATTAGTTGGTTTCAAAAAGCTTGTCGCGCAAACTGTAATAAAATTGATACTTAGACAAGTTGTTACTTACCAACCAATCATTGTCCAATGGAATCAATTGGTTCCTACTTTTTTATATACTTGAAATTCCTAAAAATTGAATTGTGTTTTTACAAGCTTTTATTCAGTTTCACTTCTTAGTACTTTTATGAATACTTTGTAAAAATTAAATTCTTTGAAAAGTTCTTACTTACCAACCAATCACTGCCCAATCAAATTATTTGGTACCTACTTTTATGAACACTTCGCGCGACAAGTTTTTTGAAGCCAAATAATTCAACAAAAAAATAATTTAATCATTGTCAGCGATGACTTAAACTTTTTTTATAAGTTTTAGTACACGGCATAATTGAAAGCTTGCCTTCAAAAAGTTTTATTTATTAGTTATTTTATTTAGTTTACAAATAACTGTAAGGAAATAATATTTCCTTACAGTACAAAAATAAATATTATCAGTTATTTTTCGTTGCCTGGCAACCACTGAATGCAAGGAAATATTGACATTTTTCTCAAAAATGTTATAAAAAATGTCGATATTTCTGATTGATTTTCGGAAAAAGAATTTTCAATCCTGTATTGTGAAAAAAATCAGTAAAACTACATGATAGAAAATGTTTTCTTTCATTTTCTCCTAATCTAAATGTTTCGAATATATTCAACATTTTTTTTTAGTTACATTCAACGGAACTTTAAAAGAATTTCGTTGGGACAGATCAGCTTCTAGATAATCGAACTAACGTTTTGCGAGGCCACCGCAGTGCTCTGACTGGGCCAGAAAAAAGATTATGAATGAAAACTCGAAGTGGAAATATAATTCAGTTACGCCCGAGCTCCTCGAACAAATTGCTGTAATTGGTCGAGAAAGACAAAAACTAATCGAATCATTTATACTGTTAGGTGCGAAATTAGAATAATAAATGGGGCGAGAGCCATCAGACCAACCAAGAAAGATTGACGACCCGTTTCTTTTGAGAAAACGAGAAACTTTTGAGATGTTGGCCAGGGACGTAGAACAGAGAAGGCGTTTGGGGGGGATGAAAATAAAGGATTGGGAGTCATCAGAACGTGATATTTGTTAGTTGAAAGTTTGTAAGGATAGTCACTGAATAGGTGGACGATTCATCTGGATATTCAATTTAATTTGCAAGGGTATTTTGAAGCTCCTGTCTCACTGGTTCATATTGTGTGAATTGAATTTGAACAACTTTCAAGATATGCCAATTTTGAATTCTCACTAAAATCAGTAAATTTATGAATTCTTATCACTCTACGCTTATTTAAAAATCTAGAAACAAAGCATTTTTCAATGCAATTGAAAATGATTCGCCCATAAAAGTCCAGAAAATGGTGTGATCACATAGGTACCCAACAGTATTGCTACTTCACGGATAATTAGATCTGAGCGCACTATTTTGCTACTGTAGCAATCTCCAATTTGCTTTCATTTCAATGATCGCTTTATTTGAAAAACTGTCCCACCTTGCGGTCAACAGTTTGCGATTTCAAAGCTGCTTTCTATTTTTTATTGACTTGGAAAAAAAATACCAGCGTAAAATTTTCAATCTATGTGTTATTATTTAATAATATGAATATTACGTACATACAATATTAATAAATCATATGGGTCGCTCTCACCAGTGTGATAATGTCGAGAGACCATTTCGACACATAACAATCAATTATAGAATGTCTCTATATCTATTTCACCAATTGTTCTCCAGAACGAGGCTCGGCTGCGGCTTCACAAATACGCAGTCTTTTTTGAATACCTTTTCTCTAGATAACAACTAGACTTGAGGTTTCCCAAATTATTTCTCAATATTATCATCTTTCAGAATATTTCTTTCAATCTGAACCAGACATTATGCTTTTCCGATTCTTTTCCTTCACCATCTCCTTAAATAAGACAGGAAAAGTTACTTCAACACTCATATTAATTGAAGAACAAATCATTACCAAAATTCAGTAAAAAAATCTCATAAAAGTCAAATCTAGTTCAAACTACAATCAGCTAGCCGAAAGAACCCACTTTAAAACAATAATCTAAGCCAACCATTCTTTAATAAATGAGCCCATATACTCCGTTGTGCCGAAGTAGTTTTTCACGCGCTGTGAAATATTTGTCTTTCCCAGAAATTGTCACGACTCTACTTCCAAATAATCCTATGAAATTTGACCCTGTGGTCACCTACATACAGTATCGAAAAGTATTAATCTTGGGTATGGTGGTTTCATGAGAGCGTAAAGAATAGCTTGCTATATGTTGAGAGAGCATTACAATTTCTCCTCGACTCGCTCGAGGAAGGGATATCGACGTCACGACACAGAGATAGGAAGGTCAGGGCGGTCAGGCCGGTCAGTATCATACCAGCAGCAGTCGGAAGAATGTGTGCCCTGAAATGAAGAAGAATTATTGACGATAATTTCACATCAGATAATTTGAACAAATTAAACTGAATCATTGAATCAATATTTTTCGACTGACCTCTTGTACTTTATTGTGGCTAGAAGAAGCTGAACTTTTGAATAATTTGTACACCCTCGTAATATAATGGAAGCTTTGCACTAAGGTTATTCCATGAATTACTGGAAGCGTCGCAACTCTCCAAGTCTGTAAAAATTTTTTTTTCCATAACCGACTTCATTTTCCAGTCCTCAAGTGACTCTTGGGGAATTTTCATGTTACTTTCGTATAACATCGCTATCTACCCTCGACACTCGCCACAGTTTCCGTTATTCAATATAATCTAAACTCTAGCTCCCGAAAAACTGTGCAAAGTGCAGTTTAGGTGTTCTAGACATTTCCATACTCAGAAAAAAACGCTAACGAGGCCACACACGAAGTAATGAAAGATCCCTTGTCAAGTATTCCTAGATTATTTATTTATTTATTTATTTATTTATTTGGTACACCATTCAACAGCCGAAGCCAATTACAGAATGGGAAATATACATTCAGGAAATGTTAAACAGAGTTAAACCTAAAGTACAGACATATACAGAGATAATCCTAATGTACATGAAATAAGACAATTTATTCCATAAAAAGTAAATAATAAGAGCGATGATGTGTATGAACTGAAAAAAACTCAGTGAGAAAAAAGTTCATACACATCACAACAAATATGAAACTATATTATATGTTCAGTAAGAATCATTATGATTGCAAGATAGCTATTTTGATGTCAGTTGGCTTGCAGTTGAAAATATCTACGTTATTCTGGATTGACAAGTAATCAAAGCATATTTTGTACATAGGAGAGCGTGTAAGTACATCTGTTTGAGGAAAGGGGAGGTAAAATGTATTACTATTACGTACAGGTAGCCTGGGAACATGCAACTTTATATGTGAAAGTAAGTATGGGCAATTAATTATACAGAAAATAACCTTGTGCAAAAATAATATACCTAGGTATTTACGACGATTGTCTAGAGAGTGAACCTGGAATCTCAAAAGTAGCACTTCATGCGGAATACCTTGGTTTGGATAGAATCCATCACACTTAAAACTAATGTACTTCAAGAATCTTCTCTGAATATTCTCAAAATTTATGACGTGTATGTTGTAACAAGGATTCCACACGACACAGCAATACTCAAACCTTGATCTCACAAGCGCATTGGAAAGGAGTAAGTAAGTGTTGATATCAGAAAACCATTTGGAGTTTCTTATGATGAAACCGGGGATTTTGAAGCCATTTGAAACAATTGTATTTACGTGATGAGTGAATGTGAATTTTTCGTCAAAGATGACCCCCAGATCTTTGAATTCTGCCAATTTTTGCAAGATGTTTCCATTTATTGTATAAGGATATTCGGAGGGTGATTTTTTGCGACTAAAGGAGACAAAATTGCATTTTTGTATGTTGAGAGAAAGTGAGTTCGCTTCACACCATAAATCCAATTTTTGGATATATTTTTGTAGGTATCTGCAGTCGTTTACATTGGAAATCTGACGAAACAATTTACAATCATCTGCATATAGTAGAATTTCAGAGTCTAACTCAGGGCAAATGTCATTTATGAAAATAATGAATAGCAAGGGACCTAATACAGATCCCTGAGGAACACTAGAGGTGGCTATAATTTCGACAGATTGAAAACCGCGGTATTGAACTCTTGAACGTCTTTCGGTTAGATAAGACTCCAAAAAGAGTGTAAGGTTGTCAGTCAAACCAACCGAACTCAGTTTTTTGAGAAGTACACCATTATACATCCGTCCGACTATTTAACTGGCGCTCAATTCCAATTCCAATATATTTATTCAACAGAAATGAGTACACGGCAACTTAAGCCTAATATATACAACTATTCTATAATTACAAATTGTAGGTTTCATCCTCTGGGGGTGGAGGGAGAACGGAAAATTGTTGCATGGGAAGTATGGGGGGAATCCGATCTGTCCTCATAAAAGACATTCTTTCATAATTTTCCCTCATAGAACTAAAATTCAATTAACAAAACCATAACCTACCCTTGGACCAAACTACTGTGGAAAAACACCATAGAGGGTGTTACACTACCATTGTATTGATACGTCATTCTGCTGAGACAGAAGTGTGAAAAAATGAAAATATCATCAGAAATTTAAAAAATCGCTTGTAGATATATAAATATACAAAAATAATCCATCTGTAATGAAATGAATAGTAAGTGAGTCATAACTACTCAGATGGGCAAGTTGTCTGATTATGCTGAATTTCTACTATGTGTCTTAATTCTGGAAACGCTTTTCAAATAAAGCTTTTGTCTTTGAGAATGAAGGTAATTCATTCTACTGGAATTGAGGAAGGTTTTGTGTAGAACATTCTCTATTTGAGCACTTCGACATATTTTTGGCATTTCCTAGATTTCGATATATCATATCTTATAAATGCTGGAATAAGTATCCAAATCATTAGTCCACACATAACATAAAAGTAATCCACAAGAACTCGAAAACCCTATCCACAGTATATTCCAAATTGACTCCTGATATCTCTCACAACAAAAAAAAAATCACATATAATATACCAAATTCCACTAACCACCAAAAAAATTATAAATTGGCCAAACTTTCCAAGATCTTGAAATCCGTGTAAAAGCCCATGAATACTCAGAAACTGTTTCAACAGAATTCAACAACCAAAAAAAAACACAAATAATAATTAAACCAATAAAAAATTTGGAGGAGTACAAATAAATGAAAATTATAAAAAAAAAATTAAAGACAAGCTTTTATTTATACAAATACACTAAAGAAGAAAAAATAATTTCTTTCATTGTTTGATCTAGGTTATTCTGTGAATAACAGATCCAAAATCTTGCCGCGCAAGATTACCTATCTTGTATCCGCGGCAAGCTTTTGAATCTGTTACTCACAGAATAACCTAGATCAACGTTTTTTGACATGTTTTTTTGAGTAACCTTCCCTAGTCTGAAAATGAAAATATAATCAGGAAAATCTATACAGGTGTAGAAAGGGCAAACTAATTAGTTCACCCCGAAGTTACTGCGTTCATCAAATTATATTTGCTATAGAAAAATGATTCATTTTGTAAGGAACTTGTCGTTTCCTGAATTTGTCTATAGAAAAATAGTAAACATTCAAAAGATACTTCTCTATATAGTTTTCGATTGACGTTTCGGGGACTATATCTGCCCTCGTTCTCAAAATCTTCTAAATCTTCTTTAATTGTTTGAATAATTTGGATTTCTCTTGCAGTCTTTTTGGCTTTCTCAAATGACGGATGTCAATTGAGATCTGCCAAAAAATTTGAGAGTGAGTGTGAGTGAACAATTTGGATTTTTCTTGCAGATTCTTTTTCGCTTTTTTAAATGACAGATTTCAATTGACATCCGTCCTATAATTTAGATTTTACATTTCTAATAAACTCATTCTCGGAAGTTAACTAACTTTCGAGGGTTGAGATGAAAGATGACAGCGAAACACAATTAGTTGACAAGATTCAGAAATGTTGTTTTCCACAGCTTACTAAGTTGAAAAATTATTCGAACTGCAAAGAAACTCATGAACTAGTTGTAGATTCCTGAATGTATACAATTTGTTACTGCACCGAAATACAAAAATGATATGTAATTTTTTTCCTTGATGAATGTTCTAGAGAGACAGGTAGGTGGCCCATAGGGGTTTCATTTGAAAAAATACAATTTATGATCTAAATGTGATGTGACTGAATTGATTCATCAATAAATGAGACAAAAAATAATTTTTCACAAAATTAAGTCTTACTGTCATTTGCGACTCATTGTGAATAGCTTCGACCAAATCTCATTTATCCACGAGGTAAAATAAAAAAACAATTTTAATTTCAATTGTTCCAAAAAGATTACATTTGACATAGGGTTTGAACTCATTTTGACCTGTTGAATTCGAATATATAAAAATATACAGGGTGTTCTATTTGAAAAAACAAGGTTACTGGCATTTTCAGAAAAACCGGAAGTTCGCCATATTGGATTGCGATGTGATCAAATCCAAAATGGTTGCTTATATGACTGTACCAAATTTCAGAAGAATCCGTTCACGAATGCAGAAGTTACAGGGGTGGCCCGATACCTTGTGTCACCCGGTATATATCGAAAGGGATAACTTCTCATGGAAACAGCCCCGTATCTTCCCTCATTATTGGAGTAGAATTCTGAAATTTCTACGAGGGTTAGATATACTGAGGATGAGTCTATATCCCTTCTAGGTGACATACACTGCGCGCCAGGGGCGATGGATAAAACGATTTTGGCGAAAAATAATATAAGTGGGCAACATAGGCTCAAAATTCTTACGGATTAGTGATCAGTACATCAACTTTAGTAACAATCCATATTTTTGCTGAATATTTTTCTTCATATCTGAATAATCCGAATTTGTCTCACTTCTCAGGGAAACACTCCCACTTCATATCTTCCCTAATTATCAGAGTAGAATTCTGTAATTTTTAAGATCGTTAGATATACCGAGAATGAGTCTAAATCTCCGCTGGGGTTAACCTGAGTGTGTTACACTGCGCGCCAGGGGCAATGGATAAAACGATTTTTGCGAAAAATAATATTAGGGGGCAAGATAGGCTCAAAATTCTTATGGATTCGTGATCAAGACATCAACTTTCCTTCCCTCTCTTCCTCAGTTTCCGAAAAACTCTCTCCCGAGTTCGATAAAGAAAGAGCGTTGCACATATGTAACGACGAGTAGTCACTAGATGTCGAATTAAACCACATCAGAGAAAACCTTCACGGGAATGGATACCACAAGAAACTCCTAGGAGAAGTATTGAAACGACTCCAGAGACCTAAGAGCAACAACAAAACAATGATCTGCCTTTCCTACATCAGAGGTGTCTCCGAGAAGATCAGAAGGATCGGAAACAAGTTCAACATCAAGAGCTGCTTTCAATCCGGCAATACTTTACATAGTTTCTTTACCAAGACCAGACCTGACAACAGAAAGGAAACCAGTGAGTTCCATGTGAATATAGAGATCCCTACATTGGAGAGACAAAAAGGGTGTGATCGGTGAGATTGGATGAGCACAAGCACTCAACGCGGAGAAACGTCAAAATCGGGAATTGCTGGCCTTGCCTGGACTAGGCACTATCGAATTCTATTGGACGACGTATTCCACATAGAAAGAAGCATTGGTTCAAATGAAAGTTCAGAGGGATCGCCTACATCGAAGCCAATAACGCCTTTGGTCAACCACCAATCTTTGAGAAGCGTATAGCAACCACTAATTGCCCTTTCTGGCGGACTGCAGAGGCGCAAAACTTCTCGCCCCACCACATCACGCGAAATCCACTACTGCACATGGCCGAATTGCACGCATTATTGCAACGACAGACATATAACTAAATAAGTATCACCTGAGCTTGTCAGTATTCACCTGGAGACGATTGCAGATAAAGCATTCAAAATGCCGTGAGAACCTTTCAAATTCATTAGGACGATGAACGTCTGAAACGAGAGTAATCAATTTTGAGCCTATCTTGCCCCTAATATGATTTTTCGCAAAAATCGTTCCATCCATCGCCCCTGGCGCGCAGTGTATGTCACTCAGGTTAAATTCAGAAGAGATTTGGACTCATCCTCGGTATATCTAACGATCGTGAAAATTTCAGAATTCTACTCCAATAATTTGGGAAGATACGGGGGTGTCTCCATGAGAAGTGAGACAAATTCGAAATTTTCAGAACTGAAAATTTTTCAGCGAAAATATGGATTGTTACTGAAGTTGATCTCCTGATCACGAATCCGTAAGAATTTTGAGCCTATCTTGCCCCCTAATATTATTTTCCACAAATAACGGTTTCTCCATTGCCCGTGGCGCGCAGTGTAGGTCATTCATGTCAACGCCAGCAGATATTTAGACTCATCCTCGGTATATCTAACCTTCGTGAAATTTACAGAATTCTACTCCAATAATTACGGAATATACGGGGGTGTTTCCATGAGAAGTGAGACACACTGTATATATGGAATGGGATAACGGAAAATGGGATAGAGTGGTAACGGGATAACGGGACGCAGGACAACGGGACAACGGGAAACTGGATTACGGGATAACGGGAGATAACAAGATGGAACAACGCAAAGAAAAATATAGGAAAAATACAAATTCCACGAGGACGAAGTCGCAAGTATCAGTTAGTTATATATTTTCATATTGTAGTGCCGATGAGATGATAATCTCCGGAATGATAGCAAACAAAATGTAAAACACCGAGTACTGTGATTCATAAGTCCATCTTCTGGTGATTATGAGAGTGAACGAATTGATGTGAAACCACAAAAAACTATCCGTTATATTTTGCATTACATACAAAAAAAAGGAGTGACATTTTTTCAAAGGAAGAAGTGTCCTCACTACACTCGGCGAATAATTGGGAATAATTTGAAGAAATTCCTGTAATTGCTGGAAGAAATTTCCACCCCATTAGAGATCCAGTCCAAACCAATCATGAACGGCGATAATGCGCAGCATGACGAATAGGATCCACCGACGAGAGATACGCTACTCTCATAATCTGCTCTCTGTGGAAAGCAAATCTCCTAGAGATCTGAAACTCCCATTTCACACAAATAGGTGATGAATTGATACGCATCTCTGCCCTAAGTAAAACAATAAATGTTAAAATAGAGGAGGAATTCATATCCCTCAATGATGCTGACCCTTCGGAAAGTGAGCAAATAAAGAATCTTCTTCTCACCTCTACCCCCTGAAGGTACACCAAAAAACAATTGAAATACTGCAAATAGTAGTTCAGTCGACAGGGAAGAGAAATGGTCGCCGTAAAACATGAGGCTACAGTAGCAATTTTTCTTCTACTCGTGATAGGGGGGTTGAGCCTGAGTATAACTCTGAGTTGGCGCGGCACGGAGGGTTTGCGTTAACGGCCATCTTGGAAAACTCGTTTTCTCATATATCTCCTAAACGGTTTGTCGGATGCGAAAAATACAGGATATCTTTTTTCTAGGTAATTGAATGTTCTTCCATGATTTTCCGCAAAAAAAATCTGTAAAATTGATAATCGTGCGAATTTTCGAGTCAAAGTTGGAACGCATGCTATTTCTGCGAATAACTCAAAAACAATTGATCCTACTTGAAAAATAGTTGTATTGAAAGTTGTAGATCGGAAAATTGTATACAAATTTTATTTTGTACTTCATCCCTATCTAGAATAGTTTTCGCACAGTAGATAGCCAAACTAAAATTCTCAGTGATGCCATATTGTAGCAGCTGTAAAGGGCTTTACGGAAGCGCTTGGGCCGCCATTTGCTGACATCATTCTACTTTGACGCTTGGTGTTAACAAGTCATTTCCGTACGTTTAAAATACGCAAAATCAGCAACGAAGACTGCAGTGAATTTATTATCTCTACCACCAACGTATGCCGCACTCTCCGAACTTATCATCAAGTTCTAACATGGCTTGGAATGAGCCCTGACCCTGAAGAATGCTGTTGGAAACAACACAGGGTCTAAAACCAATCTCCAACACCATGCCACCTGCAGCACCTGATTTAATGAAACTGCAATAAGTTTCATTGAATGTAAATGCAATGGAAAATGCAGGGCTTCATGTGGTTGTCGAAAAGCTGGACCGAAATGATCCATTATATGTAGTACTAGCTCGCGACTTCGTCCGCGTGGATTTTGTATTTTTCCTGGTTTTCCAAAAAAAACGGATTTCCACACAAACTTTCGTCCCCTTTTCCATCACCTTAGGAGTTAAATTTCCAAAAATCCTCCATAAGTGCTCACCTACAGCGTCATGTCACGTTCCTAGCCCCAGTAATTTGCGCTGGGCGTTCATATGTCAGTCAGTCAGTTATTCTTTTATATATTTAGATCTGCAATGGCCAAACGTGTGAAAATGTACCACGACAATATTGATGATGATGATATCAGAGCTGACGACATCTTTTTACAAGAAGAAACAAAAGAAATTTAATGAGTTAGCGAAACATTGGACTGTGTAGAGGTATTAGATGGAATATTAGAGCCCGGCCCATCAACAATAAGAAGAATAAAGTAAATAATGTGAATTACTAATGTATTTTAACCTATTAGAATGTACATTATACAGGGTGGGGCACCCCATACGACACGGTCCCTGTAAACCAAACCATTAATTTTTTTGGGAATCTCTGCATTTCATTATATGTATATTGATTAAGGCTGCAAAAGGAAATTATTTTGGAGTATACAGGGTGTCTAAAAGGAGTGTGACATATCAAAGTTGTGTTTTTTTGAATGGAACACCCTGTATTTCGTGGAACTTTTGAATAGGTCAGGAAAAAATAATATGATTTCATAAAAGGTACTATGTACCTAACTATAACCGTTCTCGAGTTATTGATTTTTTTATGAAAATGCTAGGTACAATTGGAAACTGAATAACATCGAAATGTATAGAAATCATCCCTTCGAATTCTGACCAAGCATAAAAGAGGTTTTGGGCTATTGATTTCGATAAAACCCGTTTCTCAATATTATACAGAATGTTCAAAAATCATTGTCACTTTTTTATAATTTCGGACAAAGATAACTTTGTTATTTCAAATAGAACACCCTGTATTTTTGTGTCTGAACAATATAAAATTCAATTATTTTTCATTTCATATTGGAGTTCCCTATACCTAACCTAAATAGTTTTTCAGATATGGGCTTTTTCAAATAGTAGTTCTTATTTCAATGCATTCTTTGGATCGAGATAGCTTTGAAACGACATTTATTCAACTTGTTGAAAGAATTCTTATTGACAGTTATTGTGTTTCACGTTATTCAAAACATTCACTGAATTATTAGCGTCAAAAATGAAAACTTATCCCATTCAAGAGCGGATAGATATGATTTTAGCAATTGGTGAGTGTTGAGGGAATTGCCTTTTGGCGTCGAGGGTATATGCCCAAAAATATCCAGACCGGAATCATCCAAACAAGTTGGTTTTCAAACGATTGCTACATCAATTTCGTTGGACTGGAAGTGTAGCTTATGAAAAGGCAAAAGACCAAAACCTATCATTGGAAATGAGGAAAATAAATTTCCCATTATGGGATCAATCATAGAAAACTCTCATCCGAGTCAACGTAAGATCGAAAAAGATACAGGGATACGGAGCATTTCTAGGGTAATGAAAAAATACAAATTTTACCCCTACCGTAGTCAGATGCATCAGGAATTATATGAAATAGACTTCCATCGACGAATCGAGTTTTGTCTATGGGTTCTGGACAAGTTTAGTGAGGTTGAACATTTTTTGGATTCCATTTTATTTTCTGGTGAATCTACTTTTTATAACAATGGCTTAGTGAACAGACACAATCCTCATTTTTTCCGCACTCTGGACCACCAGAATAGATGGTCTGTTAACGTGTGGGGAGGAATTATAGATACACAAGTAATAGGACCATACCTTTTTTATGGAAACTTGAATGGTCAAATTTTTTTAAAATTTTTACGATATGATCTGCCTGAGCTCCTGGAGAATGTGCCGCTAAATATCAGACAACGGATATGGTTACAATTGGATGGATCTCCGGCACATTTCAAATTCAGTGTCAGCCAGTTTTTGAATATGTGCTTTCCGAATAAATGGATTGGTAGGGAGGACCACAAAATTGGCCAGCCAGATCACCAGATTTGACTAGCCTCGATTTTTTCCTATGGGGATACTTGAAGAATGAGGTTTACGACACTCCTCCAACCACACTGGATAATATGAAGGAGAGAATAAGGACTGTTTTTCGAAGAGTGACGCCTCAAATGTTATTAAATGTTAAGAATTATGTCATAGAGATAAGACTTTAAATGATATTAAAATTTTTATTGTTAATAAAAAAATTGTATAGTCTGTTTAATGAACTACTGTCAGAATTAATGTAAAAATTTGAACAGTAAATATTTTCGATGAAGTGAAGTATAACAACTGTCAATGATAATTCTGTGAGCAAATCAAATAAATGTCGTTTCAAAGCTATCTTGATTCAAAGAATGCATTGAAATAAGAACTACTATTTGAAAAAGCCAATATCTGAAAAACTATTTAGGTTAGGTATAGGGAACCCCAATATGAAATGAAAGATAATTGAATATTATATTGTTTAGACAAAAAAAACAGAGTTTTGTATTTGAAATAACAAAGTTATCTTTTTCCGAAAATGCTTGGTCGGAATTCGAAGGGATGATTTCTATACATTTCGATGTTATTTAGTTTCCAATTGAACCTAGCATTTTCATAAAAAAAATCAATAACACGAGAACGGTTATAGTTAGGTACATAGTATCTCATGTCAAATCATATTATTTCGTTCTGACCTGATCAAAAGTGTTTCCAAATACAGGGTGTTACATTCAAAAAACACAACTTTGATATGTCACACTTTTTTGAGCCACCCTGTATACTCCAAAATAATTTCCTTTTGCTGCCTTAATCAGTATACATATGATGAAATGGAGAAATTCCCGAAAAAAATAATGGTTTGGTTTACAGGGTGCCCCACCCTGTATAAATAAATTAAAATAAATATTATCGATTATGTAAAGAAATATTCAAATAAAGATAACAATAACATTCATTATTTTATAAAAAAAAATATTACATGTTTTTTCAAATCTTTTCTAGCCTTCCTATGGGCTTTGAACCCCCCCAGTCGTTCTTACCATTCAACCCCTCAAATTCTCTCTGTAAATCACTCCACAGTTCTCCCGAATCCACCCTGAAAATTATCCTCCATCCCTTTTTCACCTTTGCCTATCTTCAACCCTCTTCTGTCCCCCGTTCATCGTGCCTCAATTTTTTATTTCTGCCAATGACCCTCATTTTACAACAAATTCCTCCAGAAATAATCTCTCTTCTCCTCGTTTACCTTTCCACTGTTCTTGTTCCTTTCCTCAGTCCCATTGTAAGTAAAGATTTTTTGTTTAGCCATCTACTGTGCGAAAACTGTTGTAAATAGAAAAAAAAATGTGACAAAATTTGTAGACAATTTTCCGCTCTACAACTTTCAATTCAACTATTTCACACGTAGGATCAATTGTTTTTGAGTTATTCGCAGAAAAAGTAGGCGTTCCAACTTTATGTGAAATAGTAATAATAAAATATGTTTATTAACTAGGTAATGAACAAAAAAGTTTTAGGACAAAATATGTATTAATACCAAGTAAATAAACAGAAACGCCATGTAGTCCAGGGGAGGACTGTCTATGGAGAGGTTTATGTTTATTTGCTTCTATGAATTTATGTGCAATATTCAAATTGCTGATTTATTTCTTAACTTATAAGTATGTTCCTATAACTATATAAGATATAGGATATAGAATACAACTAAGTCTACGTGATATACATAATCAATAAGATGTAGAATATAATGAATAGGATGATTCGAATTCATTTTATTTTATTCATTTAATAAATAATTGAACGAAAGTATTCCCTTCCACGTTGCAAGATCCATTTTTAAAAAGTTTTTTCATAAAACAGTTTTGATTTGATGCATCTTATATTTTCCGGAAGGTTATTATATAGTTTTGGCGCATTATACAGTGCCTTCATTTCAAAACTTCCCACCCCTATTAGTTCTTTTAGCAGGGAAAATTTCCTGTAGGGAAAAACACGTGAATTGAGATATGGAGGGGGAAGTTTAAAACCAGTGCCAGTTGTATTTTAGGTTGAATCCCCCTACCCCTAGCTACCCCCACTTAATAATTTTAAATGGCACCCCCACACTTGTAACACATCATTTTAAAGATCTTAAAAATCCTCACTCAACCCCGTTTGGAAGACTGAAATTGGTTGATCCGTTCTCGTAAAATAGGGCAAAAAGAAAATAAATGATAACAAAATGCAAAATAAATTAATGAATTTATGGAACCGCTACCACTGACTCAATAACGGTATGTGTATGTTTCTTTTTTACACAGAGTTTTTTGCGTTAGCTGAAAGTGAGATGATAAGGGCACACAGTTTCTGCTTGGCTTAAGTTAAAATTAAATGGTGAAAACACGTATCAGACTTAGTTATTCCTGTTTGTCAAGTGGTGTCAGTTGCACTGACAGTAATACAAATCGTAATGGTGTACACTTTACAAGAAAGAACTGAAATTATTTTTATTTATGGTGCTGAAAATAGGTGTGCTCGTATGACAGCCCGGGTTTTTAATGAAATTCATGCAGGCCAAAATGTGAGTCATCGATATGTTCTAGACCTTGTTCAAAAATTCGAAGAGACCGGTTCTGTGTGCAACAAAGCAGTAAAGCAGCCGAGAGTTCTGACTGAAGCCGCACAGATTGAGATTTCAGGCCAATTCGCCATTGAGCCGACTACGTCAATTTCGAAAGTCGCCAAGTTAGTAAATATTTCAGTTGGTTCTATACACAAAGTTTTAAAACTAAACAAGTTCTTTCCTTACAAAATGAGTATTCATCAGCAACTCAGTGAGGATGACTATGATAGGAGAATTGAATTTTGTGAACTAATGACTGCGAGAATTCAAAATGACCCGAATTCAATAAAAAATATTTGCTTCAGTGATAAATCAACTTTTTTTCTTAATGGCTTTGTGAATGAGCATAACTGTAGATACTGGGATGATGAAAATCCACACTTGATTCGAGAGGATCATACGCAATATCCACAAAAAATAAACGTCTGGGCTGGAATTCTGGGAAACGAAATAATTGGCCCTATTTTTATTGAAGAAAATTTAACGGGTCAATTGTATTTAAACTTATTGGAAAATGTAATCGATCCACTCATAACACAGTCCTTGGAAAGCCAAGTTGATGAAAGAGACAACCCGCTCTTGGATGAACAAAATTTACATTTTCGCACCGCACCGCCACACTACGCATTGCATGTCCGACAGTGGCTCGATCAACGGTATCCTGACAAATGGATTGGCAGAAGAGGCGCTCTGGAATGGCCGGCGAGATCTCCGGATTTGACGCCATTGGATTCCTTTCTCTGGGGTTATTTGAAGACAATGGTATACAAAACTCCCCCGCAGGACATTCAGGATCTAAGACACAGGATTACTGCCACATGCAGACAAATTACTAACGAAACATTTACAAACGTCCGACAGGAATTCGAGAATAGATTGTACTTTTGCTAAGCTACCAATGGTGCACATTTTGAACACCTAATGAAGTAAGGTACATTTATTTCATTGCAATAGCAATTTTTTATTTTTTATTATTATTCTTTTTTTTTGACCTTTTTACGAGAACGGATCAACCAATTTCAGTTTTCTGAACGGGGTTGAGTGTGGATTTTCAAGATCTTTGAAATGATGTGTTACAAGATAGGGGGTGCCATTCAAAATTATTAAGTGGGGGTAGCTAGGGGTAAGGGGGTTAAACCTAAAATACCACTGGCACTGGTTTTAATCTTCCCCCTCGATATCTAAATTGATGTGTTTTTTGCCTACGGCAAATTCCCCCTGCTGAAAGAAGTAATTGGGGTTGAAATGAAGGCACTGTATGTAATAGATCGTTGCCCTAACGCTTTGTTGGCTCTCGGCAGCTATGCGTTCTTTATTCTCATACTTCGCGTGTTATATGCATGTTCAGGTTCATCTACGTAAAATTTATTTGAGAAGATGAACATCAGCACTGACTTCACATATATTTGTGTGATATCTAGTATTCTCAGATCATCATAGAGTTTGTCGGATTAATATCGAAAGGGTTTGAATGATATTATTTTGAGAATCATCTTTTGAATGACTAGCAGGGGTTTCACCAGAGTCTTGTGGGCTCCGCCCCACCCTATTATACCATAGCTCAATAACGATTCTGCGATATATTATTACATTAAAAAAAAGATCTCCTGTATTTTTCGCGTTCGACAAACCATCTCGATATTATTTTATATTCAAAACTTTGCTTTTGTATTTTTTAATTCTGAATAAAGTACCCCTATATTTAGGAGATATATGACACAACGTATTTTCCAAGATGGTCGCTTAAGCACACCCTCTCGGGCCGCGCCAACTCAAAGTTATACTCAAGACCGACCACCTTATCAAGTGGAAAAACAAATCGCTACTGTAACCTCATGCAGAAAAAAACCCTGTCGATTGGACTATAGTAGTTATCATTGTTTCAGATGAAAACATGGGATATGATGTAGAAATTTCAAATGAATTCGAAAATATCGCTGACAGTGACATTTGCATCGGAAGGGAAGTCCAGGGGCCAGTCCCAATTCACAGTGCACCCCAGAAACTAGTCGTGAAGCGAGGACAATTTCGATGGAAATATATGAAATCCTCCCAACTCACAGAATAATAATTACAATTGAACAACCAGGACAGAACTTATGAAACTCAAGAAGGCTCAAGTTTCCCCTATCAACATACGCGACAAGAAAAGATGGATTCGGGTCGATTTGCTGTTGGTTTGCAACAAATTAAGATAAGAATCATATTATTTCACACTGATAGTTTACCTGAAGATAAAAAACTGAGGGTAGTCATCAGGGGCATCCCAGAATTTATCTGAGGACATAAAATATGATTTGATTGCGGGAGGTTCCTCTGCGGATTCTGAAGCACGTATGCACAAGATGAATAAGGTTAAGAACTCCTAGATTCTTCTCTTGAGTTAGATGAGACCATTGCTTATTACGAGCACATCATTGGAGATGCATTAGAGAACCCTTCCTTCAGTGAACAAACCAGTAATTTTTATGATGAATGAGAATTAAAGAATCTTCCAAGAAGAAAATGGAGCCAGTAGCGAGGTAAGAGATACAATTATGTAATTTATGAACGAAAGATTTAGCCAAACAATCAATCAGATATGGGAATTATTCAGAAATTTGAGAATAAAAATAGAGCCTGACCTTCTCCAGATTCATGGTGAGTGCAGTGGGCTACGTCTAAAGCCTCTTCAGATTTTATGGGAGACGGCTGAATAAAGGTCCATACAATAATCTGAAACTGCTTGGAAATTGAGTTCGTCGGACTTCAAGAAAACCTGAACGTAATGTCGTTCGTCCAGCTCTACTGAATGACCTGGTTGAAAATACGATCACTGCGGTAACTGCTGGTAAACATTCCTTTCATTGTTAGATATGAGCAAGGCTTCTGAAGGATCCGTCATGGAGTATCAATTACCAACTACCTTGGAGCTTGATGAAGTGGATCGAGCGATAGTGAACTTCAAAGGCGTTGTTTTAACATATGTTTTAATCTCTATTGAGATTATTTCTTTTACATGTTGTCGGTGTTAAGAAGAAGCTTTTATGCGCCTGCCCAATATGCATATCATGGTTAGGTATTCGGAGCTGTTAATTATAATCTATGAAGAAATCATCCATTTAGATAGTTTGTTCGGAGGGAGTATGACCCTCCAGGAACCGAGCAGCTGCAATAATTTTGGACATATTATTTCTTCTTTATTTAATAATTTTCCAGCTCTCCTTCGTTTTACTCTATGAGTTTGAAATTCGACAGTCATTCATTGTTCTTCTACGATCTTTTATAAGTATTTTGAACTCTTTTTTATATTGCTTGTATTTTTCTGTGTACCATGGATTATTCATATATTCACTTAATTTATTCATTTCACAAAGATGGTTGTGTATTCGCTTCATTTCTGAAGGAAACCATCTCCTGCTTTTCCTTTCTCACATGTATTTTCATAGGGAACGCATAATCATAATTATAAAGAAAATGATTGTAAAAATATGAACATTTGTCTTGTAAATTTGTAGTTTGATATATTCCTTTATTAATAATATGCATATTTTTGCGAGATTCTGTCTGGGAGAGATTTATCAATATACTCATAGATATTTTTTGATATTATATGCTCGCAGCAGGGAGCTTCCATACAAGATATTTCAAAATGGATTTCAAGCAATACAACACCCACAATAGTACTTCCAGTCACAGGAGTCGTTTCAAAAGATCCTGAAAGTAATTATAGAACAAAAAAAAATAATGCTGGGATTCCAGATCAGCTAACAAAGTCAAGTCTAATGAAAAAGTAATGAGGGATTTCTCCCTTTACTTTTCACTAATTTCATTAGGATTTCTCGAATGATATTCTCCTTCGCAAAAGCTACTTCATCCACCGAGGAAAATCCCGTAAAAAATTCATACTATCTGCAGCTTACCTAATTGTATTCCCTAGAAATGAGGAAGACAACAGTGGTGTGGATTTGATTCAGTGGGTAGAGGTGCTTTTATTCGAAAATTATCTTTAGATAATGGAATCGCCTCAAGATTATCGCTTGCTATAAGTTTTTCTTAAGGATTTCGTACGAATCCACAATATGCGATAATATCAATGACTTTTTATTGAAACGATTGTGATATGTTGTATATCATTGGATAGAGATAGAGCCACATTAATCAGTATCATCAATATGGTGTTTATGGTCTCAGCTTCATATTTTCACTATCTACATCGATTTTTCTTACTATTATCTGATTATTAAGATCGGAAACTGAATATGACTTCATGAAAAACGTGTCTGTGGTTTGATTTGAAACATTTATTTATTTATATTTAAGACACGGGAAAACCCCCTTCTACAATGTAAGATTTAGAGTAATGGTAAAAGAATAGTAGAGAACGATGGATCGCAATGATTTTTTGAAAGATTTGAGATTCAATCCTGTCAGACAAAATCCATTGCTATTGGATTCATTACTCAATGGCATGAATCGAAATAGAGGGATAATGAAATGGTATGGCAAACAATACATTATTGCGAATAAGAACATTTACTGTTTTGAAATCAACCAGTTGTAGCAATTATGAACAGGAAATATCGCCGTTTAGTACTTTGAACAGAACTGTGAGTTCTGATTTTTTTCGGTTCATTTCGAGAGAACATATATTCAATACGCTCAAGATCTGCCACTAGTTATAGGTTCCATACTACAATCCCATTTTAAAGGCAAAGTGTCTTAGAAACTCATTTTGTATACGCTCAATGTTACTTATATGTACTCGGTAAAATGGATTCCAAACCGGTGAAGCTTACTGTAAATTTGGTTAAACAAGAGATATCTAACCGGATTTGGGGGTATTGATGGAAAAACTATTTGCATTCCTCAGGAGAAAACTTAGCATTTGAGAAGCTTTGCTGTAACTGCGTGAATATGATCAATGAAGGATAATTAACTATCCAATAACACCTCGAGATGACGAACTGTATTGAGTCTGGATAATTCATTTCCAATGTGGTTATTATGAATGATAGGGTTATTAGATCTAGAGCTGATACAGTGGCGTTTGTCTGAATTCAGTGTCATTCCGTTTTCAACAGACCAAGTATGAATTGAAATGAGATCAGCTTGTAACTCCTGACAATCATATGTATTTTCAATCTCAAGAAAAACTCAAGATCATCGGCATAAAAAAATACTGAAAAACCAATATCGTTGATGACTGAATTGAAGAGAAGAGGTCCCAGGTAGGATCCCTGTGATACTCCAGAGGTTACTAGGAGTGAGAACGATTCATGGTTTTGGATTCTGACTATTTGAGTCCCATCCGGAAGATAACTTTGTAACCAATTTGTGAGCCATAGAGGAAAACCAATAGATAGGCCTTACTGAAATCAGTGTCGACCGAGTCGACCAGAAGACCCTTTTCGAGAGCTAGGACTATTTCGTTTTGCTAAAGTATCAGAATTGTGACTTTTGACTTATCACCATCGAAACAATGTTGTTGGTCAACGATTGTGTTTTTACAGTTCCAAGTAAGATGAGAAATGAGGAGCACTTCAAACAGCTCAGGAAGAGCTGGCAGAACGGTAATCGGTTGGAAGTTTTAATATTATATTTTTCGCGACTTTTGAAAATAAGTCTTACAAAGCTAGTTTTCCAAACACTAGGACATATTTGACATTTAAGCGAAACATTTAATAGTAGGTGAATTGGTTTTGATAAATTGTAGACACATCTTTTCAAAAAGTGAGAAGGTATAACATCAGGACCTGTGCAAAAGGGATATTTCATTGAAAACCTCCTCACGGGTAAATTATATGGAGAGTATGAAACTCATTTTGTATACGCTCAATGTTACTTATATGTACTCGGTAAAATGGATTCCAAACCGGTGAAGCTTACTGTAAATTTGGTTATACAAGAGATATCTAACCAGATTTGAGGGTATTGATGGAAAAACTATTTGCATTTCTCAGGAGAAAACTTAGCATTTGAGAAGCTTTGCTGATAACTTCGTAAATATGATCAATGAAGGATAATTAACTATCCAATAACACCTCGAGATGACGAACTGTATTGAGTCTGGATAATTCATTTCCAATGTGGTTATTATGAATGATAGGGTTATTAGATCTAGAGCTGATACAGTGGCGTTTGTCTAAATTCAGTTTCATTCCGTTTTCAACAGACCAAGTATGAATTAAAATGAGATCAGCTTGTAACTCCTGACAGTCATATGTATTTTCAATCTCAAGGAAAAATTTCAGATCATCGGCATGAAAAAATGCTGAAAAACCAATATCGTTGATGACTGAATTGAAGAGAAGAGGTCCCAGGTAGGATCCCTGTGATACTCCAGAGGTTACTAAGAGTGGGAACGGTTCATGGTTTTTGATTCTGACTATTTGAGTCCCATCCGAAAGATAACTTTGTAACCAATTTGTGAGCCATAGAGAAAAACCAATAGATGAGGCCTTACTAAAATCAGTGTCGACCGAGTCGACCTGTAGACCCTTTTCGAGAGCTAGGACTATTTCGTTTTGCTAATGTAACAGAATTGTAACTGTTGACTTATCACCATCGAAACAATGTTGTTGGTCAACGATTGTGTTTTTACAGTTCCAAGTAAGATGAGAAATGAGGAGCACTTCAAACAGCTTAGGAAGAGCTGGCAGAACGGTAATCGGTTGGAAGTTTTCAATATTATATTTTTCGCGACTTTTAAAAATAAGTGTTACAAAGCTAGTTTTCCAAATACTAGGACATATTTGACATTTAATCGAAAAATTTAATAGTAAGTGAATTGCTTCTGATAAATTGTAGACAAATCTTTTCAAAAAGTGAGAAGGTATAACATCAGGACCTGTACAAAAGTTATCTTTCATTGAAAACCTCCTCACGGGTGAATTATATGGAGAGTATGTTAACGGCATCGTTGACAGTGAACTGATCATCAAATTCAAGTGTTTCATTGGTGTAAACATTAGAAAAGTGATGTGCAAAGTACTTTGCTATTTCATCTGGTGTATCCGCTGATCTGCCATCGAGATGCATACTAAGGCCCGATTTTACCACAAGACAGATAAACGGCGTTTTCATAAACTCCGTTCTCACTAAACTCAGATTTCTTGATAAACCTCGATCCAGTTTCACCGACACAAACAGACGAAAGCTAAGCCGAGTTTATTGAAACTTAGTTTAAGGACATCGAAAAATATGTACGTTTCTGTCATTTTTGCATAGATTTCGTTGTTTTGTGGAGGAGCCAAAGCCAAGTGACAATATAACCTAAAAATTGAAAACCAATAACTTTCGTGTTTGGCTCATGTTTTGTGATATTTTTGTGGGTGTTCGGTGTTCAAAGTTTAGTTTTTGAAGAAACTCGATAAAAGTGACAATGTCTCGCTCAGATTACAGCTACGTTGCAATAGGCACTTTTGTAGAGCATGTAATCCTGAGTAAATCGCGTTAATTTAATATGTCTAAAGGCAAATTATTGCATTGGTCTGTCATATTTCTATTTTTTCGAAGCATATTTCATTGTTTTGATGTCTGATTTGATTCAGAAGTTTGTTCAATATGTAGAGAATACAAATTTAGTAAGCCGAAACCTAGTCACAAAATAGTTATCGTCCAGACTATGAAAATGATCTTCTCTGTCTCTTATCCAGCGAGCTTGACGAGCGACCTACTCATCTTCACTATCACTGTCTTCAAAAGCTAACAAATACGCCCTTCTCATTTTTGCAAATTTCAATTTAAACCATGAACAAATATATCATAACCACAAAACCAAAAGCTATCTTAACCTCACTTTTCAAAACGAACTTAAACGTCGTTTAACTTCGTAACGGGCCAAATTCAGCCCATTTTAAGCGGAAACGCCGTTTAGAACTAAACGCGGTTTATAGTTCCTGGAGAAATCCAATATGACGTGTAGAAAGCTTAATCTAAGTTTAATTTGAACAAAACGCGTTCAAAGAGGTTGGTGAAATCGGGCCCTAATGGTATACCAGAGTCTTTCCTCAATTAACTAATATAACTTCAAAAATTCTTGGGCTCAGATGAGAGATAGTTATTCATATCTGACAAATAATGTTTATAGCAAGTTTGAGACATTTGTTCACATTTAGCTCTCAGATTTGAAAAAAATGTATAATTTTGTAAATTTCCTGGTTGTTTGTAGTTTATATGTCCCTGTTTTTTATTCCTGATTGAATATCTCAGTTTTGAAGAGAACCACCTGAAAAAACTGGATGACAGCAATCGTTCTAGAGGAATTAAATTACTGATAACATTTCTTGATATACCATGCAAAATTCAAATTGCAATAAATATTGATTTTGTATAGCCATCTCCAATTCGATATAACCGAAATCTAAACTCATTATTATCTCCTCCTTATATTTTCATTCATTTTATATTTCCAATGTATAATATGCACATCGATTATTTTTCGGAATGCATTATTACTGCACTTCAATTGCCCATGCCGCATATGTGAGTTATGAAGGAAATTGTTCGTTCCTTGTCAATTTTTTGTTTGATAGGGAAGAAAATGTTATATTACTTTCAATTTTTTGGGTTTTTCTTTCCTTTCGCCTGAAAGTATAAAATGTCAGTTCTCTATTCAGAAAGGATAGATGAATTTGTCCCGATTCGTTACCTCATTTTGGTATATTGGATAGGAAATTATACTGTTACGAAACTAGGACCACTTATTCATTAAAAATAATGTTATTTACATTTTGAAAATACGACACAATAATGCACTCTGACAATAAAATACTCAATCACAGTTTACTACTGAAATGAACCATGTACCGCATGTACCGCACTAAGTCCATCTTGAACTCGATATAACTGAATTACTACTTGAATCACTGATCGTACCTCCCGGCTTCCAGAATCATATACTAGTACGAGCAAATATCGAGATGATTCCGATGGTTACACCATCTAGCGCTGCGTTAAATAATCGAATGAACACGCAGGGGCGTACGTTAATCCTAACACTGCCCGCCTCTGATTTTGATCGTCCCAAAATTACTTTCATTTGGGGGATACACTTTTCTTCCGCAGTGGGTTGTACAGCCAAACCTGATCACCTTCTTAGAATCTTCCTGAATTAGCTTTCAAATCATGACGAGCTTTCATCCTGTCACTATCAACCTCTACCAGTATCAATCTCTACCGAACTCTCTCGAGCCGTTTATACAGGTTGTTCCCCAGTTTATCTGCATAGTCGGGTACTTCCACCTCTTGTTAAAAGAACCCGGAAGCGTTTGGTGATTCGAACACCAAGTTACGGAGCAAAAGAAGTTCCCTTCCGGAGATGAAGCTAGCCGGATTAAGCTTGGTAGGATCGTTGGTAGCTGATCTGTATGCCATCAGAAATAGTGAAGGGTATTTGCCCCAGTCCTTTTGATGTTCTTCCACTATCTTGGAAATATGCTTTTCGGTTGAATCTTTCAACCATATCATCTGACTGGGGATAAAGTGCCGTGGTTTTGGTCTTGTTGATACCCATCGGCTCACAAACTTTCTCGAATAGCTTCGACTCGAAATTCCTTCCGTGGTGAGAATGAAGCTTCATCGGTACTCAGAATTTCGAGAACATGAAATTAAATGACCAGGCTATTATGGATACTTCCTGGTCTGCTGAAATAGTCCACAGCAACAATAATATATTTGTTGCCATCGTCCGTCACAGAAAAGGGTCTAGCTACATCAATGGCAATCCGTTCGAATGGTGCGCCTACAATGTATTCCTTCATTCCACCCCTGGACCTTGTTTTGAGGACTTGAACCGAGTAGAACCTCTGCCCAATTTTGTCAAAGTCTTATTGACTTTCAGATGTTCTCCAGATTTTCCTCCATTACTTCCTCTCGAAACTTGATTTATCCTCTTCCTGGGCAAAACCAATTGGGAAATTGATGATCTTCCATCAGCTGACTCTCATAACCGGTTGAGTAGTCCATTTCCCATAATCAGGGAATTCCATTGTGCCCACATTGTCTTGAGGATGGGATCTCTCTCCGAAATATCTCTCTCACTTGGCGACCAAATTATTGACCAAGCAGTTATCCAGGGTGATTTCAAGGGTTCATTCAGCTATGCTGCCAAATTTCATCATATATGTTGGTAATATAGAATAAAATGATGATGGCAATGAAAATATTGGCGGATAATAATGATATCCAATAAGATCAGGAATTTATATCATCATTCAATGGTTTTGATAGGATGAGTGTATCTTTCTGTACTGTAGTCTTTTCTTATTCCTTTTGATGTGTATACCAATGTCCTTCCTTTTCTTTTTCATTTTATATATACATTTATATGATAGTTATTTAATTTAAGTTATATATACATACACATCTCCTCGTACATTATTTTTTATATACACATACTGTAACTACTTCCATATCGTATTTTTAATTTCATAATTATAACTTTTATACTAAAATAAGTTTCATTCAATGGAATTTTTTCTGCAGACCATTTTAGACACTATAATGTGAGTGAGTCTACGATGATAAAATCAATTCTCCACATACAAGTAGTTTCCTCTACTTCTGTGGTATAATTTTTACATGTTTGTTCATTTATATGTAACTAAATGCCATGTCTATTTCCAGAGATTGAATAAACTCATTATTATTATTATTATTAGATGGGTCACCACCTTGTAAGGAGTATTTACACCTACTATCTCTAATCTAATCTCGGTTTTCGCCTCGGGCGTCACCTTTCGGTTTATAGTGGGAAGGCTACTTTTGCTCCGGGCGAAAAACACTCCAGTATAGTCGTGACAATGTAACGGGGCCAGCAAGGCAGGCTTTAATTGCCTTTAACTGGGTTTCGAACTGGGTGCCGACTGCGGACATGGTGCTTGAATTCTACTCAAGATAGTAAATAAAACAATACTCTAAAAAACAGGATAAATAGGTATAATAATCACAGAAATACAGGCAGGGCGGCTGACGGCAGCCTCAAGTTATCACAACAAATACACAAAGTGGCAAGCACTATATACAGAGAAAGCTGGGGGTGTGTTTTCAAGCAGGCGTGGTGAACTTAGCAAAAACGGGTGCATAGCAACAGGCCCTGACTATCCGGAGTATGAAGCGGGTATCAAATTGAATATGGTCCTCTTACGGCTATGGTTCGATCATGCGCGAATCGCACCAGTGGTACTTACAAATATTTCCGACACCTTTCACTTGATAGAGAATATTTACCATACTCAGCTATCACTGCTTCGGCCAGCTGGCCGGCAAGGCTTGGGACGGTAGTGGGCTTCTTCGGTAGTTGGCTCATACTTCGGATGGTAGTTGTCGGACGCGTGACTGATTTTTTGAAATCGTTCTAAACGGAACTACAGTTGGTTTCCCCCTCTTTTGCGGATTCCTCTCGACCGTGTTTTAGGCGCGCGCCGTTTTGTGGACTCTGCCGATTGAGATACAAATTATATTTTCATAGTATGATTACCCAGCTTGTAAAATTCTCCTTGGTAGCTATCCCCGTGATGTGACGTCGGCCGGATGACGTCAGATGGCAGCGGGCGTTTTTGTCTCGAACGGACTGATGTCTCTGGCTTCTATCGGGTGACTGAATCGTTTCGGCGGCGTTTGTTCATAGCACAGCTGGCTCGATAAAACATGTTTTCTCGAGTCGCTGGCTTGCTCAAGCAACACTCGCACATTCTTTATATACACGCGTCGCGGCATTGGCGTGATTTACGGAGGATGTTTAGCCTATTCATCGGGTTAGGTGTAAACCACTGATTTATCACGAACACGAATGGTATTTTTAGACCTTTTATTACCGCCGAGATGAATTTAAATCTTTACAGGGAGCATTTGGTTGTTAAACATAGCGGAAAAATAGTAACTTCGTTACAACCTCAATTCGAATTACAGTTGGAAGAATGGTTGTCAAAAGAGTTCCCAAATACATGTTTAGGTCTTAGAGGGATAATAGAATGGACAATTCGTTCACTGCACTTGATATATTTATTTCTCCGATGCGTCATTCGAAATCCGTCATTCATAAAATTCAACACACTGACCTGAACCACTTGGAAATCAAAATTTCCAATGAATGCCAAGCAATTACTAGAGGTTAATTTCCTGAGGTGAAGATGAATTTTAAAAGATTCTCCCGCTGTCTAGGCTTGAACAGTTTCTGTGAATTACTGATAGTCCGCTTTGCACATTTACTCACTCATCATTCAAATATGTACGGTCGAACCCAAATATCTCAAGAACAATCCCAAAAAGCTTCTGCACGGCTGATTTCAGCTTTGAATGACCTTCACAATGATTCACGATACAATTTGAAATTATTGATGGGGTTGCTTTGGAGAGAATGGGGTTGCAGTATGTTTTTCACGTCAAGAGGTATCTTCCCCAAAACAGAAATGTGTTTCCATCTAATGATATGATCCACTCAGTATTTTCAATGGAAAATTATGAAGTGGCTCTCTGTCCAATTGAAATATCAACATAGAGTAATCTTTATCCACCACGTAGTATTCCACTGTCGTCTTAAAATACATTCATTGTTGAAATCGTTTTCAAAGGGTTAATTCAATGTTAACGAATAGTAAATAATGATATATTTATTTCTTGTACGGTTGATGTATCAATTACTTTAGTATTACATTTTGTGCTACTATTTAGAAAACACAATATGCAAATGATCGCTACGAGTAGAAAATCTTGCAATAACTACCATTATACTAGAGTGAAAACAACTAAGTTGGTCATTCAACACAATTTTCTTTTTTTGAGGTACTATATCAAAAATATTTTGATTAATACTGGAATATGGATTTTTGAGAAAACATAGACCATGCCACCGAAGATCTTTGGAAGACGAAGACAATCTGTCATCTGAAATGTGATGTCATTGAATGAAGTGGATAGTTATTGTATTCAGAATCATCGATACAATGGTTGAGGAATGAAGCTCAGATTTGAATATAAAAAAAAAACTTTAATGAGGTAATAATCAAACCACGAACTATACATAATTCACATGAGAGTAGTATGCAGCAGAAAGCTGGACATGTTCTTCGAGAGTGAAAGAGGATTAAAATTTCAATGTATATTTTGTCTGACGCATGGATTTCGTTCGTTCTGTTCATTGTTATGCGGTTATTCATTTCTGTTCGCATTGAATTATATACAGTGCGAGTTTCTAAGTCGGAATAAATTCAGTAATTCGAAGACAGCTATTTTGTTAGAAATATGCCCGGACAAGTTAATGTTATACAGCGTGTCTCAAATTTGAGATATGACGTCATCGACTATTTTTTTAAATGGCAATCCTAATTTTTTTAATGTTTATTCGTGAAGGCCATAGTAAGTTACACATGCGTACCAAATATCAAATTTTTATTCCTAGTCGTTTGACAGATATGTAACAAACATCAACTAATGCGAGAAATGAAGGAATCTGACTCAATGAAATAATTCAGGCACTTTATAAAAATGCACAGGGACGGGCCCATAGGAAGGGGGGGGGGGTGGACCCCCCCAATAGTTGGTGAGTTGGGAGATCGGTCATCACAAGTTGGCATGTTGGGAGTTGACGAAGGACGAATTGAACACCACATAAACAAAGTGTCGTCCACAAAAAGTGGGGTGTGACTTTTTTATTCTTTGTCAAACTGGGTTGATGTTGACAATGTCAAACAAAGAAGTTGAATGAAAATAGGTAAGGAGAGTAGCATCGAAGTAGAGCGAAGATATTTACCAAGGTTATCAGTTTGTCGTTTTGTGAGAATCGACGTTCGTTGAAAAATCTAACAAAATGCCGTATTCAACTGAAACTCACAAGATTGAAATTTTAATGATGATTGGCTACGGAGATAGGACAAGAACACAAAATGAAGTTATTCATTTATTCAGAGAGAAGTATCCTGATTCACCACCAATATCGCAGAGTACCATAAGCAAGATTGAAAAACAGATTCGGGAAAATGGACATTTGAGAAAAACAAAGAATCATCGTCAGGGTGCCCCCAATGAAGATGTAGAAATGAATGTACTCCTCTCTGTTGAAGAAAATTATCATGTTTCCACTAGCCAGATAGCTAGGGAACTCGAAATTAGCCAGTCTTCAGTGATGAAAATTCTGAAAACCCATAAATTTCATGCTTATAGAATGACAATCCTCCAGAAACTCACCGAACATGATCCGGATAGAAGAATCCAATTCTGCGAATCTACTAAAGAGAAATGTAAACATAGAAAACGTCCTGTTTTCTGACCAATCAACGTTTACGTTTAATGGTGAGGTAAATCGTCCGAATTGTGGTTATTGGGCAGACAACAACCCACACTGGATGGGGGAAGGCCACACTCAATATACAACAAAAGTTAATGTTTGGGCAGGAATTGTCGGTAATCGAGTAATAGGACCAATTTTCTTCCAAAGGAATCTCAATGGAGATAGATATTTATAATTCTTGCGGGAAGAATCAGTTCCGATTTGGCTACTCTGTTTCCTGATCCGGATGAAGCCGATGTCCTGTATACAAACATCTGGTTTCAACAAGACGTTGCCTCCCCCCCCCTTTTGAAAGACCTGTCCGTGCGTATCTGTACGATGTATTTCCAGGCAGATGGATTGGTAGAAGAGGAGCTGTTGAATGGCCTCCTAGGTCTCCCGATTCAACACCAATGAACTACTTCTTATGGGGGTACTTGAAAAGCAAGGTTTTTAACACCAAACCGGAAAACATTGAGCAGTTACAAGAACGAATACGACAGGAGTGTTGACTAATTTCCGCCCAAGTAATTAGAAATGTTCAAAACGAGTTTAATTCCGCTTGGGATATTGTCAGTTAGTTAGTCATTTTCGAATTGGTTGATGTTTGTTAAATATCTGTCAAACGACAAGGAATAAAAATTTGATGTATATATATGTATATATATATATATATATATATATATATATATATATATATATATATATATATATATATATATATATATATATACAGTCGATACGGTCGATGGTAGGTTAGTCGTTACGGACATAGGATTATTTTGAGCAGTGTCATCTACGATAGTTTTTCAACTTCTTACATTGGCTGGATGTCTCATGTATACAAAAGGTAGAATATTGGTTATGAGATACTGAATCTAAATTTCAATATATTCTTCATCATGAACCATTCTGTGAAGCCCACATGTCAAATCTCAACAAAGGCGTGGGCAGCATCCAAAAATAACACTTTGCATATATATTTTTTTTCAAAGCCGCTCCATGATGTCGGTGATAAAATGTACTTGATCAACAGTGAAATGATTTTCTCTGAAACCAAACTGAGAATCCGAAATAATTAAATATTTCTCGATAATTGATTTCAATTTCCTGAGTAATGAATGATCGAATAGCTTAGATATAACTGGAAGTAACAATACATGCTTATATGATTGAACGTCATTTGGTCATTCACCTTTTTTATGTATTATGACCACCTCTGCTACCTTTCAGATGTCTGGTATACATATATTTGAGGCAGAAGGCTACATTCATCACCATTTCTGGGTAATTCTCGATATATTTCCAGTGGATGAATGATTCATTGTTGCTCCTTGATTTTGAATTGGGACTGAGATTTCTGCTAGGTATTCAGGAAACAACTTAACTTTTGATTTTCTGTTCAGAATGCTTTTGTCAGGCGGATCTCTTGAGTCTTGTCAATTCTTTCCAGCTCCTCTTTTCTTCTCACTAGCTGTCTAATTTCTGCTGGATAATGATTCCTTTTCGTAATGTGGGTGATTCTTCCGTTGAAGACTGCTATCTGAACGATTCTGATGAATTTTTTACACTCATATTATATTCGTTGTTTTGTTTTCAGCTTGATGCAAAAGTCAATATTGTTTTGCGAATCAATTTCAAAGTTTTTCCAATCCATAGTTTCATTGATTGAAGTAACGTTTTTGATAATTCTTCCGCTGATAGTTGAAATATATGCAGAATGGAAGGAATCTAGGTCGAATTTCTCTTATACTTCGACGAAATCTGCTGACACTTCTCTAGTTATGTAAGCTTATTGACGTCTTTTGACCAGATAAAAGTATTCCTTATGAGTGATGATGATATCCAAGGTCTTTATTATATATTTCGTTGTTGAAAATCTTGATCGCTAGTCTGTATGTTCCTGTCACGCCCTGTAATTACAGCAACACTTTCTTCCCTACGAAACAACATAATATTCTCAAATAAGATCGTGACAGCCAGAAAAGTTCAACAGGTTTCACATGCTTGACTGAAAGAGCGGATAAAGCATACGCTCGTTAAACCATACGTTGTTATTGGAAGACAATTAAATGCACTTAAAAATGATTATCAAGAAACAACCCTTGTACACCGGATTCATAAATAACTCATTTGGGATGGTAAACAAGATTATTGATTGCCACTTGTTTACAACACAGCGCGATCATAAAAACGGATTCAATGTAATTGTACCACAGAAAAACACTATCAATTCGATATTTTATGACCGACAAATGAAATTAACTCCATTACAGCATAGATAACAGTCCGCGATTTATTCATGAGTGCATGAGAAAAACAAAGCCATTAAATATAACTCTTCCTCGAAAAGGCATAAAATTATGTTCTATATATTTTTTTGATGACAAAAACAAAGCTATTAATTATTGAGCTGCGGACAAGTTAGAGATAACGAGCGTGGGAAGGAAATTAACGCATGACGCGAGCTAGAGTGGAATAGTATAAAAAGCGCGAATTTTCATATCAAAACATTCATTCGGTGTTCAGTAGCCAAGCCAGTCATATCATAGTTGTTACACGGTAATATGTTTTTCTCAAAAGTGAAGTTCAGAAGTCCATCGATTCACAGTATCGTACAATAATAATTAGAATTTCCAATCCCTGATGTCAACAACCAGTCTGCCAATACAGTAGATCTTTTCCTCACCACCAATCCTGACCCGTATAGAATAGAAGTTTGTGCCCCCCTTGGAAACTCTGATCACACCCTCATCTCCACAACATGCTCTTTCCATTTACCATCGAGCTGCACAATACCACCCCGTCTCATGTGGCATTACAATTCGACCGACTGGGAAGGTCTCCGTATGTTTTTCTCAGCGTTTCCATGGAAGAGAGTTTGTTTCTCTTCAGTAGATCCAACACGATGTGCTGAGGCAATTTCTGAAATCATCATGTTGGGGATGCAAACTTACATACCGAATACCGAAAGAAGAACATCATCCGATAAGACCTGGTTTAACAGAAACTGCTCTAGAGCTGTGGCTTCCAAACAGGCAGCAACTTCATGTCCAGTACACAGCTTTGCCGATGATAGTACCCTCCATACCGCTTTTTCTTCCAGGGCCCCTATATCAGCCCGTGAAACCAGAAATGAACGAGGAAGAAATGTTAATAATATAAATATGGACTTAGCAACAATTCTCGAGTGGGGATCTAATAACTTGGTAGAATTTAATGCAAACAAAACACAAGCATGTCTTTTCTCTAGAAAAGCCGATCTCACTGTGCCTAACATAACTTTGTCAGGAGTAACCATACCACTGAAGTCATCCATATCGATGCTTGGTATTACTATCAGCAATAACCTTTCCTGGGAAAATCACGTGAGGTCCATTGCCAAAAGTCCATCCCAAAAACTTGGTGTTTTGTTTCGTGCCAAGAGCTATTTCACCCCCACTCAGCTGCTTATGATCTATAAGGCACAGATCCGACCTGTCCTGGAATACTGTTCCCATATTTGGAGCGCGGCACCTAAACATATCCTGAGGCTATTGGATTCTGTCCACAAAAGGGCAACTCGTCTCGTCGGTGATGCCTCGCTTACAAACTCGCTCACTTGTCTGGAACACCGTAGAAAAGTTGACGATTTGTCTCTATTTTATAGATATTTTCATGGGCGATGCTCTTCTGAAATATCAACAATCGTTCCTGCTTTGGCAGTCTCTTCGAGACTAACCCGTCAAGTTCAGTCATCACACCCCTTCGTGGTCACTTTGGAGACCTGCAGAACATCACTTTCCAAAGACTCGTTCATCCAACGAACAGCGAGGCTTTGGAACTCATTGCCTAGGGAGGTGTTCCCCGAGGCATACAACCTCCAGAAATTTAAGAAGAACACCAACTCCTACCTTCTTTCCCTTGGTTCCCACGATGTTCTCTGAACATTACAGGATATCCCTTTTCGTGGAAACCAGAACATAAAAAAAAAAAACAATGTAGTGATCGTCAGAAAACATTAAACTAAGCAACTGCAAACGAAATTCAAATCAAGTATTGAAGCTCCAAGTGAAAGCACGAGGGAGCAATAGTTTTTTCCAGAAAATTGCCTATTTTTGTCAACGCTTCCCGAATCGAGATAAATCAAGGGAAAACCGCAACTCCATAGTTCATGATCTCTTAGAAAAACCATAGCCATATCGCGCTATACTAATATACCGGGCGAATAAAATAAAATAACCAATTGACGCGGTATTAATCGAAATAATAATAAAATCAAAACTAATTGTCGTTAAAACACCTACTCCAGTGAATAAGTGTGAAACAGGGTGAGATATGTAGGTTTTTCTATATTTATGTTTATGGCAAACCCAACCTTTGTTTTCTTTTATGTGCATGTGTCTGTGAAAGTATCTCCATAGTTTCGAGTTAACAAAGGTCAAAAGAGAATTATTTCTAGCCGTTTGTGGCAATTGATTTCAAGCTTGTTTTTAGTAAAATTATTTCGATTTTGTAGCCAACTGTGAAATTAACTGCCAATAAGCTACACTCGTTTTCGTTGTATGAATATTGTTTCATATTATTCGTCTATAGAACGAATGAAATAATTGTGTGAATTTTTATTGAATATATATGTACCTTCTTAACATTTTATGAGTGCATTATTATTTCATGGTAATTATTGTTTTTTTTTCGAAATTCCTCCTGAACGGTAGTACTTCCTGAATAAACAACTAACGCCCAAGCACAGGGAGAAATGAAACATGTCCAGTAGGCCGCTCCTGATACATAGTTTCGGTTCGACCATCCTCAGATAGTCGATGCTCTCGCTGCTTATTTTCGCAATCTAACGAGAAAGTCGGGTTCTCCAGGTGTGGTGTGTTAAGTCATAACACCCTGTAAGGCCGGGCAAAACATTCTCTTCTATTATAAATATTCCTCCAGCTTGTTGTCGAAAGTCTTTAACATGTTTCTGTTCCGGAGTTATACACTGTAATGACAAAGTGTCACTTTGAATACCTCGGCCATTCAGTATAGAGCGGTGTGGAGTTCTTCGGACTGTTTTCCTAGGGTCTGATTTATTATGTGTCCAGCAAAGGGTTTTAAAAATCGAAATTTTGAATTGGACACCAGAATTCTTTGTTCACTTCAGATACAAATTCAGAGTTCTTAGTAAGATAATGTTTTCTTCTGCAACTCATACAACAATAAAACAGAAAGATGTAAAATGCACAGTGTATTACTGAAATAGTGGAATAGTTAAATTTGTACAAAGAAAAAGGAGTTAGATTTACGAATTCCAGAGTTTACAAGATTTGAATTATATCTCCAAATGAATCATGAGTTCCAACAACCAATTATTTCATAAATATTTCGTTCTTATTGCTGAACCTGTCGGTTTGTCGTCCAAATTTGTACCTGTGATATGTTTGTAATGGTACAGCTCGTAGCTGGACTTTGTGTTACGAGTTGCTACTTGGCTTACCGATCATGTTAGGATGTCCTCTAAGAAGATGTTTTCGTCAGCGTTATATGAAATAATTCATTGTATTAGAACTTTACCCAAGAGTTATAATATCTAGTTGGGATTTTGAATCAAATCAGTGTTCTATTTTGAGATCTGACAATAAATATTTACAAATCAAATTTCAAACAAATTTCAATACGTGCTGAATAACTGAGTTTACTACTGAAGTTGAAAAATAATAAACTTATGAAATAGGCATACAGAAATGAAATTTGCTTTACTAAATTTCTATCATCAAAGTTATCCTAAATTCCATCATTCAAAGCTATAATTTTCGAGTACTTGAAAATTATAATTAATCAATATGAATCCGAGAAAACTTAAATTTATATCAAAGTGACTACCTATAATGGTGTTAAAGTACACTAAAAACCATTACACTACGATTTTCACGAAAAATTGCTTCACAAAACCCACTACACGTGTTTCGCGCTATACTATAGCATTTTCAAGTGAAAAAACAGTTTCTCGTACGAGAAAAACTGATGGCCAGACACTTCCTCACAAAATTTTAAGTAAAGAAACTGTCCATATTCTGAAGTTTGATTCACTTCTCTGAACCAAGAAAAATAATTCAGGCTACAATATGAAGATATGAACCAAAGATAAGATAAAACCAAATATAATTTACTTGTTTTACTCATATGAATGACAAAAGGACAAGTGGATCCAGTTGACGGAAAAAATCAACTTTTTGGCATAGTGAAGAAAACCCCAACAAAAAATAATAAAAATTAATATAAAAAAGTTCCTTACGCTTTTTCTTCAACTCCGAATGTGATTCGATATGGATATTTAGATTAATCATATTTGTATATTTTCGTCACGTAAGGAAATAGAGTTATGCTCCCTCCATGGTTCCAAACGATCCAATAAATCAATTAATATCGAGGTAGTATAATATGTTGCCGTCAATCTCATGTATCCACAATTTTTTTTCTTTTTTCTTGATTTTTTTTCCTTTAAAAGTTGACGTTTTCTATTCCATCACACTTAATTTTCCGAACTCCTCCGCCACAGTAAAAGGTATTTTATTCATTATATTATATCAAATTGACGTGCCACATATATTCAATGTAAACCATTAATCCAACTTCGGCATACAAAAAAACATAATAAATTATGTTCAAAAAAAGAAATCATCTTAACACATTTTATATAGAAATATAAAAAAAACAAAAATATCATCCACGTATTAGCACTCAACGATAATATCCGACTTGTATTCGCATAGATATCTTACCGCTTATGTATCATTTTGAATTTTCCTCAAGCAGAACAGCAATTCGGATGATTTCGTACACCTACGGAATCGTATGAGCAAGGGCTAGACGCTTGTCACACAGATTTGCATATAATAGAAAGAGGCAGAGAGAGAGAGAGAGATAAAGTTGCATGGAGGGGGCATAACGCTTTTTCTTAGGGTGACGATTTCTACCAGTCAACACCTACCGCAAGCCGCGTAAAGGAACTTCGTTTCAAAAATACAGGCTTAAATTGAATGATTTACAAAATTCACGTATCAATGAAATCAGATACAACATAAATCGAACAATTCTGATGGTTTATGGAAATTTGCGGGAAAAATTACAACATCGAGAAAATAACAAAAAACAACGGTGAACCATCAAAGAAAAAGACATGGCGAACGAAGACTATTTTTCTTAAATAGGGAAAAACCAGCAGACGAAATAAAACCAACTGATATCCATCGAAGATTTCGTAAAATATACCTACCTAATTCTCTATTTCTGCTTGAAACAAATAAACAAGAGCTGAGGCAGGTCATAAATAATTTAAAAGATAAAGCACCTGGTTTTGACAATATTACATCGGGAACTTTGAAAATATTGGCAGATCACATTGTAAAATTTGATTTGATAAACCGATGCTTCGCAACTGGATAATTTCCCTCAGTTTCAAAAATAGTGTTGATAAAGCCACTCTTTAAATCAGGCAACAAAAAAAGCATTTTCAAATCCCAACCTATTTCCCTGATATCCAGTCTAGCAAAAGTCATAGAAACAGTCTTGAAAAATCGAATCATTGAATAAAATATGCTGTTTTTTTGGAAAAGCAATATAGATTCAGAGCAAATAGGTCGACGCAAGCCTACCCTCTGCGTATTTGTGGACCTCGCAGAAGCGTTCGATACTGTTTGTCATACCCAAATATTAAAGGTATTGAAAGGTATTGGAAGGCATTGGATTCAGAGGGGTACCTTAGAAAATTATGAAAAACAATCTACTTGTCAGAAACATCACGTTGAAATTAATATATCCTTAAGCGAATCATTGGGAATGGAATAACAACTTAAAATGAGATTGAACACACACATTTGGATTAAACCAGAATTTTATTGTTATATACCTATGCCTCCAATAATACTCACCTGAAATGATCTCCAGCCCAGATCACAAGGTAATTGGTCTACTGTGCTCGTCGCAATTTTTTCTGCCGACTAGCAGCCGTTGGGTTCGTGTTCGTTCCTAAACAATTGATCTAGGTATTCGACCAGGAATTCAACCAGGAATCAATCAACCTGTTGAAAGGAACAAGAGTAAATTCTAACCAACCATATTCAAAACTCTCTTCTTTCACTGAGATTTGTGAAGTCAATAAATTTGTCACAGCATCGGTTACAAACTACACCACCTAAAGTTTCGAACTAATTGCAAAGATAATAAATAAGATAAAAATTGTGTGAAGATGTCAGTTCGTAAACCAAGGTTTCTCCTGATTCGAATTAAACTAAATTGTGAGAATTATTCCTACGTACCTCAATATCATACCAAAATTCACTACATTGAAATAACTTGCGAGAGAAAGGTAGGATATATTCTTGATTAAATATGATACTATACAACTTCAAAATTTATTTTCGAAGCGAACCCAAAGAGTCTAGCATGAGAATCTCTAGCGTCTCATTTTTTTTACAGAGCGCAGGTCGATACTATCGACGGTCGAAGTCGAAAATCCTATACTTTCGCTAGGAAAATGGTCGATATCGATTTCTGTCTTTCTTTAGGACAAACTGTTGACCGTTAGATGTCACTAAAAATGATTAAAAAGATTTTTGAATGGATCTCCTAAGATATAATATATAGATTTTGGCTACTTGAATATGAAACAAGGAATAAAGCAGATTTATCGTTGCAACATCGAAGTAAAGTAGAATGTACCTAGTAATAGATTTCATTTCGGAAGTTGAAAGTACAGTTCTAAAATTATTTGGTGTATGGTTTTGGAGGCTCACCTATTCCGTTCCTCTGATTTTTTGGCGATAATATATCCTCTATGGAGTTAGAGCACCTTTGTAAGTGGCGCCGCAGTGGCGAATTCGGGTGAATTAGTCCACATAGTGCAATTTATCTGCATTAACCACTTTGAAAATGGAGTGTTCTTGAAGTTCAACAGTTCAAATGTTTTTGTTAAAAACGTGAAAACTGCGGTTGCATTGTGATGCGGCCTTTATAACCTTCGAATAAAACTGAGCCCTGGTTTCTGAAATTGCGAATAAAAAGCAGATTTGGACCAGTCTTCTGCGAAACGCAAAAACAAGTGCTGAACACGTGATTCGTCATCGTAGTGTTTTCATATAATTCATTGTCAAGTTAAAAAGTGTTATTCGTGATGCAGTAAGTGCTTGCAACTGAGTTTTCACCCCTTACGAGCCACAATGTTTTCGAAAATAAGTCTGTTGAAATAGCAGCAGCATTGGTGCGATCGGGTCACGTGTGTCAGGTGAGGGATTTAAAAAATGGATTATTCCAGCATACATGCGAAAGTGATTAGCCAAGCAGCAGCGACGACAAATCAGTACTCGAATTCAACTGGCCTGATGGCAGCGAGCGTAGAGGCGCTGGCTGATGCCCAGATGGTCCGGGTTCGATTTCCGTCACGACTACTGAAATGAACATTTATTTCTGTAGTTTCGTTGAGCGGAAGGAGAAAGATGACCAACCGAACACTCTTGGTACCTAGATATCCATCCTTCAGACTGTCCACGGTAACTCACACAAGTCTCTGACTTGGGGAGGTTGATTTGCAACTACTACAAACAATTTTTTTTCAATTAGAGGTGAATAAATATTTTCACAAACAATTGATAAAATTTTATAAAAACTTACATGTCTAATGTTGTAGTGAATTATGTTTCATCCATGTTTTTTTGAATTACTGGAATCATTAGTAAAAAAAAAATCAATCGTTTATATCAATATGAAAATTTATTCAAATACATTACCAAGATTTTTCAACCCATATATGCACAAAAAATTAGGAATTGAAATTTGCCAAGTATATACCGTACAATACTGCATTCATTGCAATTTGTGAATATTAAAAAAAAAGTAATACTAGTTGTTAATTAGTGTACAATAATAACATACTTTTCTTCACTCACTTCTTCCCTTTGGTCACGTTTATAGTTAACTGTAGAAAAACCATAAAATTTTGTTTTCAGGGGTGCATTTGAACGCACGTTCATGCACCGCACAATACAGCAGTGGTCACCGAAATTTTCTTTTACTTCCTTTACTTCATTTACATTCGATTCAAGGTTATTTGCTATCGACTCGTTCCTTGTCATTCATTTATTATACGCGCCTCTCCTTTAAACGGAGAGAAACAACAGAAGTGACATTTTGCCGTTTGCGACAAAACAATTTGAACCCTCACACTTTGTAGACACCCTTTTTATCACAGCGGTAAATGGGGAAGGGTAATTCTGTCTGGACCAGTTTGTCCGATTCCGCCACTGCAGCGCTGCACGTGAAACTCCTTTCCCATGCTCCAAGTCCATAATTTGATCGATGCCCCTTTGCATAATTGGAGCATTTTGCTGACGTGTCCTTCGGTTTGAAACACATAGTGGTTGGGTGATCACCAGCAAACTTCATCTGTACAGGAAGTTTGTTGCAGTATTTTCTTGGTATCTGATTTCGTTCAAGACAGGGAGGAGATTGGACGTTTCATCAGATCTTTATTAGTTTCTGTATACTCATCATCCATGAAATGCTGAATCATTAATTCTCCAACTCTCCATTATTCATCACATGTAGCGTGCAGGTTTCTGACTATAACTCTGATTGAGTTATTTTGTTTGTTCCCTAATTCATCGTACTGGTGATTTTTATCAGCCAAAATATCGACAGTAAGCATTGTGATACTTGAATGGAGACGAATATGTTCCATTCCATGATAATTTTTGACAATAGGCGAGATCACTTATTTCTGGAAAAAATACTGCAATGTCCAGAACGATGAGGAAAGTAATTGTTTTTTTCGAAGTAGTTTTCCCAAAACAAAATGCCACAGAAATGTTCCTGTTTGAACATTGCGAAAACCGCGCAGGATGTGACGTAACAAGTTTAGATCTATCGCCGATCGCCGAGGGCAACACAGTTGTCAAGCGTTAGGTATTCATCATATTCCTTTACAATGTGAGCAGGCCGTAAAAATAATGACGGCATTCGATAAACATACATATTATTCAAGAATAACTAAATAAAAAACATCTACCAAATGAGTTTTATTTCAATAAAACATATGCTGACATAAGTTCTGTTTTATTCATAGGATAAAACAAAATGAAATTTCCTCAGAAAATTCGCAAAATAGTGACACTGGCAACTCGCCGATCGCAGAGATGGCCAGGAAGTACAGTGTTGCCAAGCGTTATTAATAATATTTCTTTACAATGTGAGCAGGCCAGAAAAATTATGACAGACACTCGGTATACATACAAATTATTCATGAATAATTAAATCAAGAACAAGTCTTCATTCCAAAATAACACATGCTGACAGAAGTTCTGTTTTATTCATCGGATGGAACAGAATAACATTTCCTCAGAAGTTCCGCAAAATAGTGACACTGCCAACTCTGTAAAATGCAGAATTAATGGACTTATGACGTCAAAAGAAGGAGCAATAAGGCTGTGTTTGAATGTCTCACTGAATTAGAGAGTTCAGAGCGGCGTTTATTCGGATATTATACAATATCTTCTAGGAAAAACTATGTATATATAATATTTTATCATTATATTTCAACTTCGAACACATATGAAGCTAATCTGTGAGTTTGTGATCTCGCCTATTCCAATTATCACGGGAGATAGCTTTCAGTTCATAGTAACTTTATCCTTTGCTACTTCAGTGTCATACCTGTCCTGGTACCTTATTCACCTTTCACTGGAATAAAAATAATTCTATTGTATTCGGAAGTTGAAGAAACTCAGTTATATGTATTCAATTATGAGATGGGTTTTCATTTTCAGTTGAACGCATTCAAACATGATTTCAGGGAAAGGTAGCAGGAGTTTGGGAGTCAAAATAGACTCACTTGGCGCATTGAAATTTTTTTTTTTTTATTGGTGCCCCTTTTTACCCATTTAAAGCACGCCTCAGCGTATTTAAATCGAACTTTAAAAAACGCGCGTTTTTTAAAGGTAACCATGACAACATCAACAAATCGAGAAACGTGAAGTCTAAATGACAAATTTTTGATTACCTTGTAATGTCAGGAGTACCTTGTAATGTCAAATAAAATATTATTCACAATTCGTTCATTTATATGTGCTCCTCCATCCATTTGATGAACTTTTCATATTCTTTTATATATATATATATATATATATATCACTGGATTTTCGCGGTATAAACCGCGATTCTGCCTCACTATTCAAAAAATCGATATTAGAATAATTCATTTTTGAGTTCTGGTGACAACAAATATTGATCTTTGGTAACAAATTGCAAATGAATGTTTTTCTCATTTCCATGACAACGAAAGGTATACTGATGTCACATCACGAATTCAACCTTCTTGCATTATTAGTTCTTATTTCTATTTTTGTAGTAATAATACCAGTATATATGATTTCAAAGTGCACCAATAAAAAAAAATAACGTAAAGTATTCGTGGATAACTGGTCTTAAAAACACTTGCTCTATTTCGAGCACTCCGGCTGCGCCGTCGTGCTCGAAAAATCGTGCGTGTTTTAAAGCCCTTTTTATCCACTTATACTTTAATATACTATATGTTGACAAAATGAAGTGACAAAAACGGCTTTGATATATTTTGAAAAATATCATACGAAAAGTAACCACACTTATGGATTCAAGCTATAACGATATTCCTTAGAAGACCCCAATCCATATAAATTAATTATTAAATAACGAATAGAAGCAGATAGTCACTGAAGGCATATTGAAACTATCCACACACGTAAACATTCGTAACATATATTTTCTTGGGATTATTTCGAGAAATAGTTGGAACAATATCCTAATCACTGAGTTATTGATTCAGTGATAAGGAATAATCCTAGTATCCACTCACCAGGCAACAACTCTATTGTTATGATGGAGAAATAATTGGTCGAAAAATAAGTTGTTTATGCAGACTGTGCTCGCATCCATTTCCAATGCGATATTCCAGTGTATAAAACCTGAAGATAAAGAAAAAGAGGCAATCAATAATCAGTCGTGGCAACCCCTTTCTGCAGTCATCAAGATGTAGAAATTCAAAAAATAGTTCATTCGGTCCGTAGTCAGATCAGTAGTCAGATCTGCAGTCATCAAAATGTAGAAATTCAAAAAATAGTTCATTCGGTCCGTAGTCAGATCAGTAAATTAACTCAGTTGAATTGATTCAAAGCATTGTCTTAAAACAGTGCGGTTCAATCAGCTCAAATTGTAGAGTTCCAAGAGTTAGATTACTCTCGTTTCGGATAAGCACCTTCAAGGTTGTGTTAGCCTCCGACTCTGGGACTTTTGAGTTTAGGGCAAGCTTCCATTAGATTCAACATCTCCTTGTTGGGCATTTTTGATTACTAATTCTGGAAATCAACTTTTTTTCTATAGTCAACCCAGTGTTGTTTTCTTTTTCTGCCACTTCTTTTCTTTTCTGGTCTGCTTGATTGAAAACTTTGGGACTAGGGCAGTCATCAGACTTTGCCTTTGATGGTTCAAAATTTGAGAGTTACTCAATAATCTTGATGAGTTTTCCCGGCATACTTTGATACAAATCTAACAAATGTAGGTTCTCATTGGACTTATCATCATCAGATCTATGTTCCAGTTGACTCAGATCTATGTTCCAGTTGAGATGGAGGCTTATTTCAGGGTTATTTCTGATTTCTAGTTCTGTGATTCCATGTCACAAAATTGACTTGTCATGTCCATCACCTTTCATTCTAGTCACATAATGTCAAGTTTCAAATTCCCTCCCTCAATGAATATTGTGTAGATATATCGATTTCTAGTAATCTGTAATCCATGATAATCCTGGACCAGGATTAATTTCAATATGTTTGTACTCTGAACTTATACATTGTTTGATGCAGCAGAGATACTTTCTACGGCTTCTCGTACACTTGCCGAGTAAGTAATCTCACTGTTCATAATGAGGGTAGTTGTCGGGCTACAAACACTATCAAAAATTAGTCTCGATTGTAGCGCGATGCAATACATGTTCAAGCGCCGAATTAGAGGGATCTTTTTTAAGGGAACTGTACGCTGAGAAACGCAATTAGCATGCGTGATACAGTAAATAAGCCATGACTGGACTGTTGGCAACGTCGCAATACAACGATCGGTCGCATTTAAATGTTCAAGATACTCTTATGAACAAGCAGTCAAAGCTATGGATCGATTTCGCGCGAAAACTGGTAGGTTTGCTGAAGCAAAAGTTGAAAAAAGGAAACATAAATTGTCTGAATTATGTAAGGCTCAAAAAACGAACAGAAAACAGTGTAATAAAAATGATGTGTGAAGGAAATCGCATTGTTAATCTCAAAGAACTTGGGAAAAATTTGAAGTGTCGGAACTGCCACCAAATTTTGAGTTTAGAGAATGTGCTGAAGGAAAAACATTTAGGACTTGCATCAATTTTAAGTACCCGTTGTGATAAGTGCGAAATCATTAATGAGGTTCGTACTGGCAAAACGACAATATCAATTAAAATATCTTATCGGGATGTTAATACAACAGCTGTTTTCGGTAAGTTTAATTTTCTGATATTCGATATAAAATAAGATTATTAAATATATGTAGTAAAGTAAAATATGACCTTTACATACTTTGCTACAGGTGCTTTACATTCCGGCATGTGTTGCACTGCTTTGAATAAGTTTCTAGCCTGTATGAATATTCCTAGCATATCAAAAGAATTATACAAACGCTATGAAACATTTATTGGATCATCAATCGAAGAGGTAGCAACAGAAAGTTGTAAAGCAGCTGCAGAAGGAGAAATACGCTTAGTGACAGAGAACATTCAAAAACTTTGTGAACACTTGTAAGTGAAACTTTGTGATGTAATGTCAAAAAGGACAATTCAATTGTACATGTTTTCAACATTACTGACCGAGTTCAAGAAAAAATCTACAGAAAAAAATTGTTCTACGAATATTTCCATTCTCAAGCTATACAATGGACTAGATGAAAACATCGATATCCAAACTGAATGAATATAAATATATATATATATATATATATATATAACTTTAAATGAATAATGAATGTCAAATCCATCTTTCGAAGAAGAGTTTCACTAATGTTCCATTTGTAGGCATGGGTTTTTCAAATTGTAGGATGACTGGTTTGCTACTAAATGTATTATTATGGATACGATAACATACATCATTAATATACCGGAAAAGTATTCAGTTGAATAAAATACCAAAGAAATCACTTATTTCTTATGCCGAGTGAACATTTGGTGAAATTAGGTATCGAACACAATTCAGATTCGTTAGCTGCGCAAAGCTCTATCATCAAATCTTCTACTCATTATGATGCGGCAGTTGGAAATATAATAAATATAATTGTATCTTACGACATGGGTTGGAGTAAAAGAGAAAATGGAAGAAGCGACGATAGTCTCAATGGTTATGGCACTATAATAGGTTTTTTGAGTGGTAAAATTTTAGATTATGATACATGCAATAGGAAATGTATTTTATGTGATCGAGGCCACACCAAAGATGACCATGACGATTCAAGAGCATCATCACTTTTATTTAAAAACATCGAATCAATATCAATAAATTATTCCATTGTTTATTTTGATTTAAAAACAACTGGATTATGCATGACCGATGACATTTTACAAATCGCCGCCAAATGTGAAAATAGAGAATTCAATATATATGTTAGCCCTACGAAGCAGATCAATCCTGTGGCGACAAAAATCACGGGATTGAGTACAATTTCTGGTCAATTATATTTGAATGATATACAAGTCGATTCACAAAATTTAGTAGATTGTTTGGTAGCATTTAAAGAATTTTCAACTCCAAATTTACTCGTTGCGCATAATGCAAGATTCGATTTACCCAGATTACTAAGAGCAATCATTAATAATAATTTAATAGAAGATTTTATCATAATAGCAGGATTTGTGGATGACTTAATTATAAAAAAAAAAATAAACCTTTTCAGATCGAAAGGGGCCAGGAATGTTTTAGCTATCAAAATCAGCCAAAGATTTAATACCAAACGAAACATCAGATAATTTCCACGAAGCGATGTATGATGTACAAATTTTACAGAAATTAGTTGGTTTTATTGGTGAAGAGTCAGACTTATCAACATACATGAAATCCTATAAAGAATGTATTTCAGAGCGACTTGAGAACGAAAGAATATCTCGTAATTTACCCAATTTAAGTGCCTTAAAAAATGTTATATCACGCGATTTATTGAAAAAAATTGCGCAACAAAATATAACATACCATTTCCTGAAACAAATGTATCATGATGAAGGAGCAGAAGCTGTGATTAATCACTTGACTGAAAAATTGAAGAATGGAAAACCTAGAGTTACTAAAAATAGGAAAGCATTAACTAAAATCATTAATGAATTAAAAATAAATGTTTAGTCAATCAAGTGATTACTTGGTATAATAGTTTAGAATAAATAATATGACATTCATTGTTGTTTATATTTTCTGTAGATTTATACGTTATATTTAGATTAGAAATCTGAATAATTTTTGTTTATGTCTAAAAATATTCGAATTATGTTATACGTACATGTGTTGTACAAATGTATGAATACAATGAAGTTTATGCACTGTTTTTTGCCGGTTCTCGTTACAACTAAATTTTATTTTATATCCATTCCCATTGTAATATGTTTAAAATGCATCAGTATAAATTAACGCAATCATTCACAATTATTATTCATAAATATGTGCGTTCCAAAACACAGTTCAATTCAAAACAGCAAGACCCTCGCGCTCGCGTTTATTTGAATCACCAGCGATCGCTTGAGGCGTTGCCACGATTCTCAGCCTTCACCATCTTGCACTTCTCATACGCAATAATTTAGAAACTTCTCATAACAATAAATAAATACCTGTATGGCTACGCGTCTTACATTTTTTTTATGAAATTTGTTACGTACCTCTCAATAATATACTAGTTTTTAAAAAAGATCTGAATGGAGGGTTTTTAGTTATGCCTTAAAATGTGTTGTCCACGATAGCTCACTATAGGGATTACGTGTTAAACGTTGCAACTTTGAAGCCTTATATCTCGCTTTCGGTGTGGTGAATGATTCCAAAAATTTGAGTATAAACGAAATCTGATTGGAAGTGGATTTCACGACAACTACCTTAACTAATCCCATTGACTTTTTGTATCCCTAGTTTGTTTTGAAAAGTCGATAACAATTTTGTTGGTGTTCGCGAGAATAAAAAAGGCTGTAACGATTGGAATTCCCACGAAAAAGTAGGCAAATAATGCATTCAACTCCCTGCCCACTACGATGAAATCAGTAGAAAGGGCTCTAAGATGCAATGATATATCGCCCGAGCTCTTGAAAAAAAAATTAGAGCAGTAATATTATGAAGAAGAAAAACTCGAAGTCGTCTGGAGACGACTTCGAGTTTTTCTTCTTCATAAAAAAAAAAAAAAAAAAATATATTGATAATTGCAAATCTACTCTCTATGAGTTCCTGGGTTTTGTAAAGGATTTTGTTACTGTGAAGCACTCCCAATTGCTCTTGTCTTGGAAGATTTAGGGATACGCATAATTTCCACAACTTCATACATCTCCAAGACCTTGTGCAAGTTATCAGAGTGGTCGAATCAAATTAGTCAATATGGACTACCCATAAGTATAATTCCCAATTGATGTGGTAAGATTTATAGTTTTGCTAATGATATTGAAGTCATATATGCTGCCTCATCATAGAAGGATCTGAAAGAGAAAATTTAAGAAGATATTCCTTTCCTTCCGTCATAACCTGATTCAGTTGTTCAACAGGCGCAAGAGAGTACAGTCGTGTTATCGCGATATCAAATATAATGATGAACAAGCGCCTTAAATTGTAAGATTATTGACTTGGGCGGTCTAAACTACAACACTACAACAATGACAATGACGTTGACCTAACCAGTGTACAGTAGATAGTGTGGGCAAACGGAATGGAGCAGCAAATTATATAATAAAAAATAATAGAAGAAACAAAATTCTAAAAGGAATTGGGGGCTCTTAGAAAGCCACAACAGTCCTGAAATTCAACCAAATCTGGCTACCGCGAAACTTCTTGGCTATTACCCAGAACCCAAAAACGAAACAAAAAAACTGGCTGCCCTGATCTCGTGTCCGGTAGTGATGATCGCCAGAATTGTTATAGTGATGCCCTGAGCAGACTTCACGAGAAGATTCCACTAGTAGCCTGAGCTGCTAGATCCCTTCCTACACTTCGAACTTGACCTTGCTCTGAATAAAGAAGAGAATAACATTCATTCATTTTTCCGCTGAAACTTCAATATAAAAGATATCGAGAAATGTAAATTACCAATGAGAACTATTATTATCGTCACAAGATATCTGTAATATTGATAAATAACATAGTTCTCGGTGAACTCCATTCATTTCCAAATATAATCACAACAAAGCTCTCACTTGAAGCGATGATTGCCATATTGGTAACCCTTTGCCTCACTTTTCGGCTAAACTTGCGGTCATTATCAACTACGTGAATTTTCCATATCACTTATATGAATATTCGAAGTGTTCAATCCTAGAAACCTGACTTGTTTATAGAATGATTTTATTGAAAAGAAATATCATTGAGATTGTCTTTCATCGGAAAACTGGATGAATGTTGAATGATTCGAACTAACTCTTGGAACGTTTGTTTGGAGGTTGTAGACGGTGTGGTAATTTGATCGTCTTCATGGATTTGAAAGGTTTTCATGACGTTTCGAATACTTGTATATGCAATCGTCTTCATAGAATTCGCCTGAACTGATGTACTTTTTTATGCCTGTTGAACAACTGGATCAGGTTATGACGGAAGGAATATCTTCTTGAATTTTCTCTTTCAGATCCTCCTATGATGAGACAGCATATATGACTTCAGTATCATTAGCGAAACTATAAATCTTACCACATAAATTGGGAGTTATACTTATGGGTAGTCCATACTGACTCTCGACTGATTTGATTCGACCACTGTGATAACTTGAACAAGGTCTTGGAGATGCATGCAGTTGTTGGAATTATGCGTATTCCTACATTCTTCAGAACAAGAGCATTTGAGAGTGCTCCACAGTAACAAAATCCGATATAAGACCCAGAAACTCATAGAGAGTAGATTTGCAATTATCAGTATATTTGTATATGTTGGAAGTGAGCACAAAGCGCGTTTTTTATAAAAATTCTATTTTCAAATTCGAATTGTTTCCATATATATTTTTGTGTAAAATTTGTGAAACGTTCATAAGTGATCACAAATGTCCGCAAAACTTGCGATAAAGGAAATGGGCTGGAGGTTTTCAATATATTTCCTTTTGAATTGGGCTTATCTCACTGGAGAAAATACAATACATCAAATGTGGAAGTGGTAATAATATTACTGCTCTAATTTTTTTTCAAGAACTCGGACGATATATCATTGCATCTTAGAGCCCTTCGTACTCATTTCATCGTAGAGGGCAGGGAGTTGAATGCATTATTTGCCTACTTTTTCGTGGGAATTCCAATCGTTACAGCTTTCTTCATTCTCGCTAACACCAACGAAATTGATATCGACATTTCAACAAAAACTAAGGATACAAAAAGTCAATGGGATCAGTTAAAGCCTAAAAATCTGGGTACCATCTTTTTTTTTTCATTAGGAATTATGAACAGTGAGGTAACTTACTCGTCAAGTGTACGAGAAGTATCTCTGCTGCATCAAATTGTATAAGTTCAGAGTAAAACATATTGAAATTAATCCTGGTCCAGGATTATCATGAATAACAAATCACTGGTAGTCGATATATCTACACAATATTCATTGATGGAGTAAATTTGAAGCTTGACATTGAGTGACTAGAATGAAATGTGATTGACATGACAAGTGAATTTTGTGACATGTAATCACAGAACCAGAAATCAGAAGTTACCCCAGAATAAGCCTCCATGTCAACCCAAAGAGAGTAAACTGAATAGGAGGCACTAACAGGAACATAGATCGATGATGATAAGCTAATGAGAACCCAAAGAGAGTAAACTGAATAGGAGGCACTAATAAGCTCTAGCCAATCAGAATCTTGTAGCATTAACGCATCATAGTGACGTACTTGGACATGAGTACAGGTGGCCCACGTAACATACAGAGTGGTCCAATATACATTCAAGAGCCTGTAACTCTCAGATACCAGAGTGCGGAATGCGCTAGTCCGCCACTGTCCAGAGTGAATGGTGGCCATGACATTACCATATACGTCACTATGACTCACAAATGATCTTTCATCTCTTTCTATTAGTGTCACCATTGTCTTATGGGAAATAGACTCTCCTATAACGTTTACTCTCTTTGATGACAACCTACATTTGTTAGATTTATATCAAAGTATGCCAAAGAAACTCATCAAGATTATTGTGTAACTCTCCAATTTTGATCCATCTAATGAAAACTGTCCTAGTCTCAAAGTTTCCAAAGAAGAGGAAAAAAGAAAAAAGAAGATGCGGAAATAGACAATAAAAAAAAACAGAATTAGTAATAAAAAATGCCCAACAAGGAAATGATTTGATCTTAGTGTTGTAGAGCCAGTTGAAAATGAGTAAACACGAACTGCAAATGGTGCTGCATAAGTAATATCATCATTAAGAATGGAGAATTAAAGTATTAAAATTTTTGAACTGAACAGAAGTGAGTAAAAAATATTTCATTGGCGAAAATTAGTTGACTGAAATATTTTTATTTTAGTTGTCTAAGGAGAAGCATGTAAGATTGACTTGAGTGTTAAGACAACGTTCATCATTGAGCAATTCATTACTTATGTAAATCTTCAGTCTGTTATGATTTTTGGAACAGAAATTTCTGCATTTCTATTAGGACTGAAGTTGTGGTTGTTAAATCTAAGATGATGACCGAAAGCTGATTCTTTGTTGGGGTTTAGATGTTCATTCAAACGAAATTTCAAAGTTCTGCCAATATAAGCTCCTTCACAATCTTCACAGTTCAACTTATATATGCCACTTTTTGACAGTTCATCAATTTTATCTTTTGTGTGAACCAAGTGTCCGCTAAAATTATCGTTAGTTTTGGAATAAATTTTGATGTTGTCAACGTTGCTTCTCATTTTGTTAGATATATTGTCATTTAAGACAAGGATATAAACTAAATTGTGAATTGTATTATGTTCCTCTTTATTTTTGATTCTTTGATTTGAAGCATTGATAATGTTATTGGAAGCAATTCGTTTGAGAATATTCAGTTCTTTTTGTAATCATCTGTGGAAAGATTTAAGAGGCCTTATGGTATATCAAAGTCTCAAAAGGAAACTGGCTTCCGGCTGCTTCGCAGTGAGGGTTGTGTCTGAGGAACTGGGTCTGCCAATGAGTGAAGTGACATATTTTTCTTTGATCGAATCACACCTGCGTTAGGGTATTGCATTTTGGGGTTATTGCAGCAAGCAATTGTTCGATTCTGTTTTCGTCCTGCAGAAACGAGCAGTCAGATTCATGTCCAGAGCTAAATACACCGACCATTGTAAACCGTTATTTATAAAACAAAAAATTTTGACACTAACTTCCATTTTTATATTCGAAACTCTATGTTTGGAGCATAAGCACAAGTCTAACGTCTCCGATACTGAGCGCACTCGAACAAACCATAATACTCGCCAAATAACGAGAAAAAACTTACCTCTCCCCATCCCCCACTTAGAATTGACTAAAAAATCAATAATGTATGAGGGTAAAAAGATATATAACAATTTGCCACCAGTGTTTGAGAGAAATTTCCAAACACCATATTTTTCGAAAAAAAGTCAAAGAAATACTTTTGCTCAAATCCTATTATACCCTACAGTAGTTTTACGATGATGCTCACTTTCTTGTATTGTGATAAATTTTTGTTTTTTTTTATTTTTGTATTTGTCAACTTGTTTTATGTACTAGAATAGTATTTGCAAATTTAATTATACATATATTCACTTTAGATTATAGAAAGCTATGTACATAAGAATATTTTTACGATTATGCTCACTTCCTTGTATTTGCCAACTTGTGTTATATAGAACACTATTTGTCAAATTCAATTATATACTCACTTCAGATTATAGAAAGCTTTGTCAATAAGAATTTTTGTTTTCTTGGACAATAAAGTATATTGATTGATTGATCAATTTTAAGGATTTTTGGAAGTCCATACAAGCGGATTGCTAGAAATTAACGATATTTAAAATTTTCAATGAGTACTTACTTTCAGGTAGCACTGATGATGACTTAGCAGTCGAAAGCGCTTTGCTATGATTTTATGGATAAATTATTATGCACGAAATACAAATTTCTTTCTTCGACTATATCGATACGTGATCTCTTTAACTTTTTTGAGATTGGTCCAGTAGCCATTGGCGACAACTGAGTCCTTTCATGAAACTTCTCCCTGTACACCGTAAATTTCAAAAACGAATCCGCTACCCTTCTACCGACCCTTTGCATACGCCACGGGAAGACGCTTTAAACGGGTGGAAGCTCCTGTCGCGTGCCGTTTAATATGAACTCGAAAGTCATAGCTCATCCGTACGCCCGAAATTGAATTAACCGAATAGGCCTAAACTTCAAGGTTAATTAAACCCCTAGTACGGTTCGTCGTAGTCGACTTTCATATTAAATCAACAAGTGTCTCTTTGATGATGTTGTGGCGCGAAGATTGGGGTTGAGGGATGAGAGATTCCTGGATATGGAGTGAAACATCAGAGCACTTGACATGAGTGGGGTGATTATTCAAGTCTGTGATGGATAATATACATTAAAAAAAAAGTATGGAAACAGTCTGTGAGAGCTGGGATAAAATTTATTGAATGACTTTTGAGATATCAATTTGCCAATATATAGATGAAATAGGTTACGTCACCGGTGTTGGAGTGATGACGTATTTTATATAATTTTTTCAAAGACAATTCAACTCATGTACAAAAAATCGCATATGCCACAGTGCAATTGTCAGTTTGACAGTGACAAAAGTAAGCTGCAACTTTTACAGCGACAAATGCACTAGTGGTTTTTTCACTTATTCATTTGTTTATCAATTATCGCGGTGTTGGTTGCCAAAATAAATAGAGTTTGCATTGATATGTTTCGAAATTTCTTATTCATTGAATTGTCCTGCCGAATAACCCTCGATGTTTGTGTTGATATCGGGTAAATTTGTGTTGTTCAAATTCTAAACTGTTTCCTTTAGCAATTTGACTTGAAAAACTGTCAAGCCTTTGGTGTCGCGTTATTAATAGTTGACAGTTTTTCTCGTCTAATTGCTAGGCAACAGTTTCTTATTAAACAACCCAAATTTAACCGATAAAATACAAATCTCTCGTGCAATTATAAGTGAGGATAAGATGGTATGTGTAATATCATTTGAGTTCTGTCAATTCTCTACAAGGTCACATACATTTTTGAATAAATTATTTCAACCAGGTGATTTATTTTTAATTCATTAAATGAAAATGCAAATGCTAAATTGTCTTTCAACATAGACTTTTGAATAACCCCACAAAACAAAATCAAAGGGAGAAGGATCTGGGAATCTTGGGGGCCTTTCTATCAATCCTTGTCTACCAATCTACCAACTGGAAAAGCAGTTATATAAAATCACGCGAATCGCACGTGCAAAGTACGCGGTTATCATCTTGTTGAAACCAGGTGTTGGAATTTGGTGACTTCTCATCATAGGCATTCAAGAAAATATTTAGATAATGGTTGTGTTATTCAATATTCCTGACAACACTTCCACTCCACTTTACGAGGGGAAACGGGATATGGCATTAGGTTACTATTTGCCACAGACGATTGATAAACGTTTCTCAGAAAGCTTCTCAGGATATCATTGATGTCTTTCGAATTGATGCTGAGGAGGTGGGCCACATTAAATGGTGAAAGAATATTGAGCTCATGTAACGATGCATAAAATTGTATTGTTTCTTGTGTATGATTGCCACAGTTGAAGAATATTATTCGAATTTCCAACTGAGTTGTTGTCGCAGGGCGTTATTATGTAGAATTATTTTATTCAAGAGCGCTGGAAAATTTCCATGATTAAGTCTTAGTGATGTCTGGCTGGCTCAGTAATACCTGTCTACACTATATTCAAATATGTGCTCTGCAAAATTTCCATGATTAAGTCTCAGCGATATCAGACTTGCTCAGTAAGTGATACCTGTCTACACTATATTCAAATATGTGTGGAATACGGTTAGCTAGAGTGAGAAAGATTGCTCTGTATGGGTTTTTCGAATTATGAGTGAAGTCAAACTACATTTCCATCCTCTTTTTTTGCCGTGGATTTTAGGATCTGATATATGTCATTATTCTTCATTCCTGCATGTACTCTCACCCAAATAAAGAGTAAGTGTCCATGGTCTACTCTTATTTGATTTTTGATACTGCATATCAGTGCAATATCGTAAATCTTGACTGAATTTTTCGCTAGTGCTTCGAAAGAAGACCTTGAATCCGAACAATCACCGATAAACGTTATAATCTGAAACCCATTTCAGAACCTATTTCAGACCTATGACAGAGTAATGCATCGAGTAATCATTGATGGCTACTCGGTAGAGATTTTAATTTTTATGAGATACTTGAATTCCCTGTTTTTCAAGAATTATCCACATCCAAATCTTTTTGGGAACTCATTTTATTAAGGGATACGAAATCTATCTGCACAATTGATATATGAGCTATAATGGATATTCTATTAACCCTACCTGATGATCCATTTTATTTTGGGGTTTTCTATTGATGTGAGAATTCACAATTCATCTGCAATGATAACGCAAGAGACATGGGTGCTTCCATGAAAAGTGAAGGAAGTTTCGTGATACCTCCCAGCCCAGTCAACCTTCACCCGGTCGAAGGAAACCGAGAATGTTGGCGATGTGGGCAGACAGGACACTTTAGGAGCCATTGCCAAGCAGATTCACGAATCTTCTACTCCAGAGGCAAACGAGACGGAGTAATGTCTCGTGATTGCCCTTGCCCATTGCTGTAAAATCACTATAGGGAGCTGTCAGGACTTGAGGCACGTGCAGCCACGCCCCCATAACGCCTCAGTCACCGGCAACATCTCCGACATGTTGTGTTGAAATCATTTTCACAATGAAAATTTGCCTTATAATAAGAAAATAAATGCATTGGGCAAACGAACATGAGGTTATTGATAAAATGTACTATTATTCATCACACTTCCTTGTAATAATATATCAGGGTATAGCTCAATGCTCAATGGGGATGGCCTCAGTACAGTGCCATCATTTTATCAATGCTTGGAAACAGTAGCCAATACACCCATTCATTGATATTAGTACTAATTTCATCGATCAATAATTTTCAACATCACCCAATGTACTTGGTCTTGTTGTCAATGTCCGAGTGCCTTGTGTGGATGCTGAGATTCATCTCAACCACTCCACCTCCCCCATTTCAAACGACGCTTGAAACAATCAACGAATTCCCTTCCAATTTAAAAAACATGTTTGGGATCGCAGTGTGAACGGTTCTGGGAACTGTCCGATCTCTGACTTAGGTACTCGAAGTCGCGAGTACATCGATAATCATCGTTTCACGGGAATTTATATAGGTTATAGAAGTAGAAGTTTTGAGTGTTGAGGGTCACATGTGAGATATTTGTGTCTGCTGGTAAGATATCATTTTTATAGCGTCATTACCGATTATTGAATCGACATTTTCGAATAACCTAACCAATGACAATTCTACAATTTCAACTTTCAAGTAGGAAAACGTACTGAATACTGAAAATGTGTGGGTCGATCTGCCTCTTTCTCGCATATCGTGAAAGAATTTCGATATTTTGATGTCAATATTTTTCCGATAAGTAAGTTAATGAACAAGAAACAATAAAGTGGCAGGTAATTGCAGCAATTTTGAATTTCATTTTTATTTCATTTCATCAACACCAATTGCGTTCTATTTGATCGTAAATTTATTATATTTAATGTTTACCCCTATTTTTTGTAGCAGTGTTGATTTGTATTGATTTATATTTTGATGTAACTCTCAACAAACTTGATTTCTTTCTGTCATCTGATGCTTGTAGGGGCATATGATTCAATATAAAAGTTCTCAACAATTCATACATGGGGTTCTGTTGTTTTCACTCTTCAATGAATGACTGATACTTCTGAAAAAATTAATTTTCCCATATTTTTGTGTCATAAATGGGAGAACTCCAGAATATTCGAGCCTCATTGACTCCAAAGAGTATTGAGTAGTGGTCAACAGTGGCGTACCTGGGAAATATGTTTGGGATGGGGGTAATGACATAAAAAAGTCAAATACCTCTACTTATAGGTACAAAAAACATAAGTATTTTTTTTTATTCAAATTCAAACAAAAATACAAAATGTAATGAAATAAAAAATATATATGCATATACTTATAAGTAGGTACACAAACAAAGATTTCTTGCGTTGAAATGAAAAATCACGTAATGAAATCCAGTCTCCTGTATTTCTTATTTGCAAACCTTTCAATAACATTTGAAACATCTATTTGCACATCTCTATGAACATGAAGTAGGGCTAATCCAACCAAGAGAAGTATGTTAACCTCACAAAATTAAAAAAAAAAAAATCAAAAAAATAATAATATCAGCTGAAAACTTGAAAGAATGTAATTTCGATGGAAAATAATTTTTTCATCGAATTTTGATAATGTGAGGCTATTGTTTATTAGGTAATTTTTTAAGTTCCACCGATTTTATTAAAAACCTAATAATTGTTCACAGAATGACTCAATATTCTGTTTTGCTTCCTGGAGCACATTTTACATGTGTACTCGATAACATCACGCTATAAAATCGTATAAAAGTTGATTATTTTGTGAGTGATATTTCACATTATTATCAGTTTTATGACTGACAAAGGGATTTTACAACGATTTTGAAAAATACAAATTTTTTTTAAATTAAAAAATTTTTTTTATTATGATTGAAAAAAAATATTCCTAATTTGTTTAAATTGTTTATAATAGCATTTTTTCTTTAAAATTAATAATTGGTTATTCTCCACCAAATGAGAAAACATTGTTTTTATTATTATATTTTTTTTTAATGGAACAAAAAATAACAAAAACAACCATAGACGACAAACTGTTGAAAATGTATATTTTAAAATTTTTCTAGAAAATTCTATAAAAATTACAAACACATTTTCTTGAACATTATGCCGTGTATGGTTGTTTTTGTTATTTTTTACCATTAAAAAATAAATTGCCAATCAAAGTTTGTTTAACTGTTGAGTAAATACACAATTACATTATTCATGGAAAAAATTCTTATTAGGTATAGAAGAACCAATTATTAATTTTGAAGGAAAAAAATATTTATATATTATTTAAATAAAAAAACTATCATAAACAATAAAAAAAATATTTTTTCAACCTAATGCAAAAAAAAAATTTTTGAAAAATATTCATCTTATCCATTTGTTAATAAATATTTCATAAATAATTTTTTTCAAAACTTTGTAAAATGCATTCGTTAGAAATAACACTGATAATGATGTGAAATATCATTTAAAAAATATTACAATATCTACTCTATTTCTCATATTTTGTTAACTTTAGAAATACCTAATTAACAAAATAATCAATTTTCAAACAATTTTATAGCGTGATATTATTTAGTGCATATGTTAAATGTGCTCCTAGAAAACTACTTAATTAACAAGAGCCTCACATTATCAAAATTCAACGAAATTTGTTTTTCTAACGGAATTAAATTTTTTCAAGTATTTAGATGATTCTATAATTCTTTTAAATTTATATTTAATGGTATAAAAAAAAAAATTTATGTGCATTGCTATCTCGAGAGGTGCTGAACTCCTGCATTAACGGCCACGCGGAGCCCTATTTTCTAAATTAATATTATAAATACTTGAGATAGAGTTCCTCTTCATGAATCTGTTCTTTCATTGTCTCTCTCGTCAATAGGTTTTGAGCTATTGCCAAAAAACTAAGTAATTTTTATTTGAATAGCAAATTTTCGTCGGTGTAAAAAATCGAGAAAGATTTGAGTAGAGATGTAGAGTGTGGTGGCCATTCTATCAATTGAAAAAAAAATGTTTTTGGGGGGGATTACCCCCCCTCCCCATTAAATACCCGCTTGGTGGTCAAATTAGATCTCATTTATTTCTGTATTTTTCCCCTTTGAAAAACTAGAAAGAGAAAGTAGTAGTCTATCCATGCCAGTTGTAATAACACGAATTGTTTTTCAGATGGACGAGTTGCAGCAGTTCTGTGGGACCTTCACGGGTTTTTCGTGCCCAATAAAGTTATTGAAAAAGACATACATGGAAAATCTCAAATCACCAAGTTCACCATACGTGATTCGCAGTTATCATTTTTGTAATATACACAAAACCGTCCAAGAAGCAGAGGACCGGATAAACTACCTGCAATCCAAGAAGTTGTCGATTCAGCTTTTTATTTTCGCGATTGGAGAGGATATTACAAAAATTGAGGAAATTCACACTTACTTTGATGGATTCGAATATAATTTTTTCTCATAATTTTTTCTATTTGATAAGGCAGTGGATATCTGTTTCAAAATAAATATGATCTTTTTAATTTGAATTTTCCAGAGGAAAGTATCATGTTTTGGACCTTTATAGAAATTTTTCTCTACAAAATAAAATCAAACAACTCTTACTCAAGAAATACACATTTTGTGTGAATATCTAGAGAAAACTCAAGGTATTCCTGAATGAAGATATGAAATAAAATGTTTTATAGAAAAATATAATTTTTTTATGAAATAACATATTCTTGATTCAAGCGAAGGTATCATTAATCTAGTTGAAATAAGCAGATTATCCTGTTGATATGAAATATAAATTCATTTCTTATCGTAAAATTCCAGAAACCGAAATTTTTTCGACTGAAAATATATTTCATAGCTGGGGTGCGAAACTGAGAACTGGGCATTCTTATTTGAAAATAGATAAGTGTTGCCCCCGATATTTTTATGTGAACTTATACAATATTCTTGTATATTCAAATCATCGCAATGAGGAATAGGGTGGTAAGTTAATGCACAAAAAACATTAATGTAAATACACTCTTGTGATTGAACAATGAACTCTAGGTGATAGAATAATCATAGTTCATGAAAGAATGCCCCTAATCGTTGAAATAATTCTATTAAACATTGTACCAATGCTAATTAGGAATTAAAAAAAAACTTTCGGTGATAAAATATGTTTTGATGATAAGTATGAGTAAAAAAAAAGTGATTGGTCAATGTACAAAATATATTGATGCCAGGATCGACAGTCGATGTCGGGATTAAAAAAAAACTTTCGATGATGAAATATATGTTTTGATAATTAGTATAAGTGATAAAATTTATTGGTTAATAGTTGGAAATATTTGGTTCCTTCCAACGTTCTGTCAATTGGCTAAGCTCTGGGTAGAACTTCAATGACTAGCTTCAGCACAAATAAACTTTATTAAATGATTAATTACAAAATTACTTGAAAATTAAAATACGATCTGTCACATTGACAAAACAACTACAACTCTCCTCATCAAACATTCACAACCTCCCTATCTATTAAAGTGCCTTCTGAGATAAACATATAGGGTGTATATGAAAATATATATAACATAATGTACAAAATATATTGATGCCAGAATCGACAGTCGATGTTCAAGGGGATTGTATCAATGTACGTGGTCCTTAAGCAATGTCCTTATAGTGAAAATATAAACACCTCCTTATCAGGCAATCAACAACTGAACATTATAGTGATCACATAGGGCACCAAGAGGGACACCGTCAGTATTCCAGAGACATATCACGTGGATATCCATATTGCAGCACGCCGTTCCGAAGAGTCCTCTGTGTGGACTGTCCTCCGTTATGATCCTAGGGATGAACATATTACGAAAGAAACAATTTAGCCAATTTAGGAAGTGGTCAAATCTTGGTAAAGAACCAACCCATTGCAACATCATAGAACCCTCGGAGAGTCCGTGAAACTGACCTGTAGTCATCGTGAAAAAGAAGGATGACAAACATTTACGGAAGATACGGGGGTGCTTCCATGAGGTGCCCCAGCTAAAATGATTGTGATTTTAAATAATTAAATGTAACAAACATTATTGAAAATCATTTAAATAAGAGTTGTTTCATTGTGTTCAGAAGTGAAAATCTTCAGTGACCCGACTAGGTATTCTTCCTTTATTGTCTCCAACTCCGATGGGGATGATCAGGAAATGGCCTATAACTCTGGGTTGAGGTCACTTTTTTAGTGGTTCAGCCAGAACTCCTTTTATTTGAATTCTTTCAAGACTTCTTATTTACGGTTTCACACACCCCAGAATAAACAAGATCTCGACCTTACTATTCAGGTGGGAGGAAAGAGTGTGAGTGGAGCTACAATCGCAAAATTTTTGGGCTCAACTCTTGATCAGAATCTATCCTGGAATAAACATTGTGATCAGCTGTGTTCTAAACTCTCTGTTTTATGATAAGAAATTCAAAGTGAGTTCTGCCATTGAGTGTACGAAGCACATATTGTGTCACGCCTTCATTATGGTATCTGCTTTTGAGGTTTATCATCTAGCACCCACGCTATTTCTATTATAGAAAAACGTATAATTGGGTGCATACTAGGTCTATCCCCGACTGTATCCTGTAGGGATCAGTTTGAAAAATTGGGTATTATGACTCTGAATAGTATCTTTGTATATGAACTCTCTGAATTTGTATTTTCAAACAAGACGGATTACCTGAGGAAAAGTGACGTTCACCATCATCTCACTCGTTCCCATAATTTTTTCACACCCCTTCTAATATATTAAATGTGAGGAAAATTCTCCAGATAATCTTGGTCTACATGTTTATAACAGACTACCTGGACATGTACGTGATTGTAGGTCATTCAATAACTTTGATGACTTGTATGAACTTGTATGAATACATGTCGCATGGTAGTGAGTAATCTGATAATATTGTGGTGTCTATTTCTTATGTAGGTAGGTACCTAATTAGTAACTAGTTAGTCTATGTCTATTCGAAATGAAGTCCTTCGTATTGTATTGTAGGTGTGAGAAGTGTTGTAAAGTGCGACAACTTACCTAAAATAGGTTTATATTGAGTAATTCGGCAGAAGGATCAGCGAATGTTCCCTTTTTTATTAATATATTGGTTTTTATTTGGAAATCACTGACAATGCGCTTTTCTATTTTATTTATTATCAACTCTCTTTTTTCACAATAGCAACATAACATTTCAAAATTACAAGTCATCCATCAAAAATATATATAGGGTCAAACAACTAAATTACATTATATAGGGTAAAACAACTAAATCTAAACATTCTCATCCCAATGAAGCCTTCTGCTAAAGGTCTTCATTCGACTCCAGAAGATCCAGTTTGCAAATTTTCGAAGTAGGTCGTCTGTAGGTTCCAAACTGCGTCTTCACATCCACTACTCTGACTAGACCATCTTTTCCAGGATATGTAGCAACTATTTTACCGAGTGGCCAATTGTTTCGAGGCAGTTTGTTATCAAATATGATGACAACATCATTTACCTGTAGAGCCGATTTATTTTTCTCAAACCATTTGGTTCTTTTAGTTAAGGTAGGTAAATACTCCTTCACCCATCTGTTCCAGAATTTTTCAGATAGGTCTTCTGCTATTTTCCATTGTTTCCTGTAGTCTGCACTCTCCATTTCAGGAAATCCCATACCTCTCAAATTACTATGTGTACCAATTAAGGAATGGTTCGGTGTTAAACTTTCTTCATCTCGACTGTCCGATGAAATATAAGTTAGAGGTCGACTATAAACAATTTGTTCAGCTTCACATAACAGGGTGTATAGTACTTCAGGTCTTGGTGATCTTTCCTTAAGGGTTAATTTCAGAGATCTCTTGACTGATCTGACCATCCTCTTCCAAGCTACCCCCACATGAGGACTTCCAGGTGGAATGAATTTCCATTCTGTTTCAAAGTTCACTAATCGGTTTTTTATCAAATTTTCGTCAAGTTTTTCCAAGTAATTCTTCAGTTCATTTGATGCACCTCTGAGATTGGAACCATTGTCACTCATCATCGTACAAGGTTGTCCTCTTCTTGGAAAAATCTCCTTATTGCCAGGATAGCGGAATCTGTCGTCAAAGATTCTGCTAATTCTATATGTATGGCTCTTATTGATAAACAAGTGAATAAAACTCCATACCTCTTTTCTACGGCCAATCGTTACTTCGCATGGACCAAAATAGTCCGAAACCACATATGAAAAAGGTCGTGGTGGTCTTCTCAAACGAAATTCTGGTAGTTGACCCATTTCAGGTATTCTTGGTTTCGCTCTTCTTGATTTGCACTGCAAGCACCTCTGGGATGCAGTGTGTACTGCTTTTCGTCCTTGAATTAGTCAAAATTTTTGTCTCATCTGATTCAAGACCAACTGTGTACCACTATGTTGAAAAATACAGTGATAATGGTATATCAGAAGTCTTGTATAAGGATGTTTTCCCTCCAAAATAATCGGCCTACTCGTTTCCTCGTGTAGAATCGATGATTTATCCGTCCTACCATACAAACGTAAAACTTTGTCATCATTTCTGCTGATAATTGTCTTGATTTAAATTTCAATGAGTTTTCTTTCAAATTTTCTTCGTAAGTTCTTTCGTTTCCAAAGCTTCTTTTGCAAGGTTTACGAATTTCAATACATATGCAGTAGACCTCACTAAATATGTCCATTTTGAAAATCTTGTAATGTCAGGTAAGTACCCATACTCTTCAAGATGATGATGAATCAAAACACTCTGAGCTTCCAGTTCTCAAATATCTTCATCAATTACTTCAATCTTCACTTCTTTTGGCCAGTTTTCACATTTATCGTATAAGAACTCAGGTCCCTTATACCATCTACCATTAGGGTTCAGATCAGTCTCTTTTCGTACCTTGTTGCATCATCTGCGACGTTCAATTTTGTTGGCACCCAGTTCCAATCTTCAATATTACTTCTTTCATGAATTTCTCCAACTCTGTGTGCAACAAATATTTTGAAATTTCTTTCTTCAGATCTTATCTTCTTATCTTATCTTATCTAGAGTCTGTCCAAAAGAATGTCTTGTCTATCTTCAATGTGTGTTCTTCCTTTATTTTTTCTGCGAGTCTACTTGCCATTACTGCAGCTTGCAATTCCAGTCTCGGTATGCTCATCTCCTTTATGGGGGCCACTTGCGTTCTAGACATAACCAAACTGATTTCAGCACCATTTTTGTTTTCGAATCGGAAGTAGCTCACGGCAGCAAAAGCTTGTTCGCTAGAGTCAGCAAAGACATGAAGTTGAACCACCATATTCTTCCGATTTTCAGTTTTGTAAGGTCTTGGTATTTTTAAATTTTCCACTTCTCGTAGTCGTTCTAACCATGATTTCCATATGCTCTCAATGCCTACTGTGATTTCATCATCCCAATTATTCCAGTTTTCCAAAGTTTCTGCAAGATAATTTTTCTTTTGATAACAAAATTCCCAGTAAGCCCAATGGATCGAATAACGACATAACTACTTTGAGGATTTCTCTTTTAGTGGGAGTTTCCATACCTGTTAGAATTTCTTTATTCACCTTGTGGAAATTCATTGAAAAAGTTAAAATTTCTTCTTTTGGATTCCATTTCAGACCTAAAATTCTTTGTGGACTGAACATATCTTTGTTGTCTACCATTTTGTCTATATTTCTCAGTTCACAAGGAATTTCTTCAAGTAGATTTGATGAATTACCCACCCAACTCCGTAATTCAAAACCTCCTGCTTTGTGAATCATCATAACATCATTTGCTAGTTTAATTGCTTCTTCTTCGGTTTCTACACTCTCTAGATAGTCGTCCATGTAGTGTTTGTGCAGAATTGCATCAACTGCTTTGGGATAGTCTCTTTGAAAATCCATGGCATTCCTGTTCTTGACATACTGAGCAGAGTAGGGAGAAGAAACAGCTCCAAATATCATGACTTGCATAGCATAAGTCGATGGTTTGTCTTGTTCCACATTTTCTTTCCAGTGAAATCTCTGGGCAGGATGATCTTCTCTCCTTATTTTCACCTGGTGGAACATTTCGCGTATATCTGCTGAAAAAGCAACTCCATATTGACGAAATTTCCATAATATTCCTATGAGAGAGTTATAAAGATCAGGACTTGTAATGAGCATGTCATTCAAACTCGTTCCTTGTGACTTGGCTGCAGCATCGAAAACCAGTCTTAATTTTCCAGGTTTATTTTCATTAATAACACCAAAATGTGGAAGATACCAAGTGTTCCATGGGCTTTCTTCTGTTTCCTCATCCGTCAACTTTTTTGCATACCCTTTGGAAATATATTCTTCGATTTTCTTCCTATATGCATCTTCAAACCCCTTGTCACGTTTCATTCTTTTTTCTATATACCCATACCTTTGTAATGCAACTGCCCTACTATCTGGAATACTCGATATATTTTCCCCCTATAAAAGACCTGTTTCCCACCTATCTCCTACTCGCATTGTAATTCCTTGCATCAATTTTTCAGCCCTTTCATTTTCTTTAGACAAAAGATTTTTCTCTGGAATTTTGACACCAAAAGATTCTGTAGTGAAAAACTGTTTTACTTGGTTATGCAGGTCGTCATTTTCTTCACACCCTGAATGTCTAACATGTGAAACAATCTTATCATCCACCCTTCCTTGAAATTGATGTAAATTTCCATGAAGAATCCAACCCAATTTTGTTCTCGACAAAGCAGGAGAATTCTTTGGACCCTCTATTATTTCACGACTTGTTATAAGATCCCAGTTGTCCTGACCGATTAGCAATTTAGGTTTAGCATTGAACATACTTCCAAAATCAACACCTTGTAAATGTTTCCATCTGGTTTTGAGGTTACGAGCATTCACACTTTGAACCGGTAAATCCATATCTTTGAGAGTCTATACATTTTTCAAATAATATGTGTCCTCATCTTGCCCACGCACTTCGAATGAAACTAATTTTGACTCAGTATTCTTCACAGAATTTTTGTCAGCCCACTTCAAAGAAATATTTGAATTTTTGCCATCTAAATTCAACTGTGAAGCAACATTTTCATCTAATAACGTTACAGTGGACGCTTCATCGAATAATGCATATACTTTTATTCCTTTATCACCCGATTTCGAAGTTATTGGTGCAATACGTAATAAAACTTGCTTACCAAAGGACTTCCGTGTATGTGCTACCAATTGTTCAAAAGTACCTGGAGTTGAGTTACCTGGAGATTCATGTCTTTCATCTACTCTTTCCTTCCTGAAGTCCTCGTTGTGCAGTAAAGGATGATGGAATTTTGAACAGCCGTTCACATCACATATCCTCTTCCTGGTGCAGGAGGAAATCCTATGCGAATTCTTGATACAGGCGAAGCATATTCCATTCTTCTTGACAAATGCCCATTTTTCATCTGGACTCAACTTCTTGAATTTTTCGCAGACGTATACTTCATGGTTTCCCTTGCAAAAAATACATTTCGAGTTTATATTTTCACTTCTACTTTTTGTTGTCACTAGAGACGTTTTATGTCTTTCTTTATGTGAGAAACTTATATTGTTTGAACCCTTTGAAATTACAATTTGAGCGTAGTTTGCCCCTTCTGATTTTTCCCATATCCAATTTTTGAAATCTTTCAAAGAAAAATCTTTTTCATTCCTTGCAACTTTTTCACCCCAAGATAATTGTAGATTATATGGTAATTTTTGTTACAATTCTGTCAATAGTTGTGGACAGCTCAAATAACTTTGCATATTCATAGTTTCTATTGTAGCTAGCAAATTTGAAACCACATCAGCAAAATGAGTTGGACTTGAAAAATCATTCTGTTTCACTACAGGCAAACTGTTTGCATCATTGATAAGAGTTCGAATTGAAAGATCTGATCTTCCAAATCTACTTTTCAAAATATGCATTATTTCACTCACCGATGAATTCGAGATATTAGTCCATCCACGGCTCTTTGGGCAATCCCCTTCAAACACTTCCTCAAGCGACATATGTTTTCTTCATCAGATAGACCCAAAAAATGTGTAGTTGAAGTAAACTGTGTGTAGAAATGAGGCCATTCTTTGATATCACCAACAAATATTGGGAGATCCTTGTCAATATTTTGTCTTGACAGAAACTGTTTGATGTCAAAGGAATTGTCATTACTACTCATATCTAACTTTTTGTTATAACCACCAACATTTTGTGAATGAACATTTGAATGATCAGTTAACCACTTCTCAACCTTACCTTTCTGAGATATCTGAGAAATCTGCCCTACAGGTAATACCTCTATTTGACCTTCCTCGGATTCCAAATTTGTGTTACCGTCAGGAAACTGTTCGAATCTTCTCATCTAAAGCTAGTTTATTCAAAACCCGTTGCTTCTCGTGTTCCAAAAGCTTGAGTTTCACCTCTTGTTCCTGTTCCAACAACCTTGCTATCTCTTCATCTGCTTTCACTTGTGCTTCCAAAATCTTGCATCTTGTTGAACTAGTTTTTGAGAACGTAGACTTTGTTTTATTCGTTTTTGAGCCTTGACTTCCCCTTTTCGATGGCTGCTTGGATATGTCGTTTCCATCCTTTGAAGTTTGCTCACCTTGGTCCATAAGTCTTTGTCTACTTCTCGTAATAATTCCTTCATCGACTTGTTTTTCCATATTTTGGCTTCCTTTAACGGCGAAGGACCAGCACAATGTTGTAAAGTGCGACAACTTACCTAAAATAGGTTTATATTGAGTAATTCGGCAGAAGGATCAGCACAATGTTGTAAAGTGCGACAACTTACCTAAAATAGGTTTATATTGAGTAATTCGGCAGAAGGATCAGCGAATGTTCCCTTTTTTATTAATATATTGGTTTTTATTTGGAAATCACTGATAATGCGCTTTTCTATTTTATTTATTATCAACTCTCTTTTTTCACAATAGCAACATAACATTTCAAAATTACAAGTCATCCATCGAAAATATATATAGGGTCAAACAACTGAATTACATTATATAGGGTAAAACAACTAAATCTAAACAAGAAGGTTGAAGAATTTCGTTCTTCTCCTTCCTTCCAATTTTATTAGATTCGTCTCCTTCATCAAGAACCAAGAAAAAAAGAGTTATTTTACCAACGCCAAAGAATTTCAGATGATCGATTCAGTATTTGATTGACATTTCTAGACGTTTCTTGACCCCTAAAGTTTGACGAAATTCTAAAATCATTTTATCGACTGGAATGAAAAACCAGAATACTGATTTCGGCTGACATATCACGGAAATGTACACTTAAGTATGGTTATTTTGATTGGTCGACACTTGAAGCGAGGGAAGTGACGGGATCATTTCCAGAACTTTGACGATTCAGTGAACTTTTTTATCACAATTTTGTGAAGAAATCACTGGGTGAATTGCGCACAGAATCCGAAAATATCAAAAAAATATCGATCCCAAGAAGAAAGGGTCGGACTGCAGAAGAAATGGCCGAAAAGAAAGAAATGGAAGACGGATAGTTCGTCATTTCATATTATGCGGGATGTACGCATCTGAAGAATTCTGAAGATTTATATTTTTGTTAAATCATAACACAAATCATTCCAAAATAAGGGTATTAGATATGAATAAATTCGAGAAATGAGTTGAAATTTTCCCGTTCTATTGGGAAATATGTTGAATATTGAAAGTGTTGAAGAGTAACATACCAAACAATAAATCCGAATTCTTTTAAAAATACGGAAACAAGAGATTATTTTCTCAAAATATTCGTGACAAAAAAACATTCTAGGGATAATTTGAGCACTTGCAATAATTTCACACCATAAATTATAAATTATTTTGAATTATAATCAGTGGAATCAAAACTGCAAAGGATGCTTGCTGCGTCGATAGTTCAGTCGACGTGAAGCCATCGAATTCAATTAGAAATGGCCAGATCCGCCAAAGAAACTAGACTACAATATTTCGACAAAATATATTTTAACGGCATTTCTCAAGTTGATAGATCATTAAAAAATAATCAAGTAGGACCTACTGCCTACAAAAATAACGGTACTGAAAGCCAGGAAAAAAAATGTTTGCTCCCAATATAGGTGATTTACTACGTACACTGATTTTTGTAACTACGTAGATTCAATTTTCAGCAACGCCGTACATATTTGCCAGTACAGGAGTGAGAAGCCCCGCACGCAACCCCCTATCCCTAACTAGTATAGTTGAGGCCATTAAATGATCTGAATTCTATTCTATAGAACGAAGTCATTTTGTGATATGCCGTACATTAGGGAACATGTGGCTGCCTCAGGAAAATTTATTTCCCTCTGAAAAGGGTAATTTTAAAGTTAAACATTTTTTCACGGCATGAATATATTTTATTAGTAAGTTTTTTATATTCGTATTTTGGAAAATTGTACAATAATTTTTATATAACTTGTCATAAGTAATTAAAAGATAACTTTCTCCATTATTTCGATTATAAAATGATGTTTCAGAATGCGAAAATGAGCCCAATTATGAAGAATGAAGTTAAATTTGTTTTTTACCTCAGAATTATATTTTGTTACTTTATTCTCTTACTTTCACAAGCTATAATTGAAATTAATAAGAACTTAATTTTATTTGCAGTAATGAATGTTTATAAAAGTTTACGAAAGTTCTTTGTAGTTATTTATATAATATTTTTGGGAACATTTTCATAAAATATTTAAACTTTCATGTATTTTTATTCGTTCAATCAACAATCCAATAGTATAGTTTAGTGAAGTATATTTTTTTTGTAACAAGTGTGTAGAAGATATTAATTGAATCTTTGTATTATTTAACAGAATCATGGGGAAATTCTTATTGAGAATGAGATTGAAATGGGGGTATATTAAAAAAACGACAAAGTAAAAAACGTAAAATACAAAGATTGTAAGGTACAGTAGAATAATGTAGGTACATTGAAATGAGGGAAAGCATATAGTTGAAGTTCGAATTTTCAGAGTATCGTATATTTTAACTAATGTTCCATCTGATATGAACGGCATGGTAATTCTCAATAATTATTTTATATTTCCAATAAAATTTTGTGAATGTCGTACAATAATTAATGACCCTAACATTGCGTAAAAACATAATGCACAATCTTATCAGCTGTGAGAAATCCTCAAATGATGCTGTACTCATTTTGTTTTTGTTTTGATGTTTGAAAAATAAAAAAAAGCAATAATATTCTTAGAATTACTCCTCTGATAAATAACAGTGCCATTGAAAAATCTTATCAATTTCGGAAATTAAATATTTTTTTAAATCATATTTTTATTTAGTTCCATCAATTATATTACGTAAAACAATAATATCAAGTCAAATTTTGTACAAATACCGGTTGCCGTACAGGAATTTATGATCATTCATTCAAAAATATAAGATTCAACCCCCGAATAAAGGTAATTTTTTATTCATGTTATATTATCCATAATTTTTAGACGGCATAGATTCTGAAAATTATTTCATGAGTTAAATAATATTGTGGAATCGATGACGTACATTTTGCAATCATCTTGAACCATACAGGTCTAAGTGGGAGTTAGCGTGCGGGGCTTCTAACCCCTGTACCGGCAAATATGTACGAAGTTGCTAAAAATTGAATCTACGTAGTAACAAAAATCTAAATATACAAACGTCATACAGCGGTGAATCACCTATATTGGGGGCAAAAATTTGCGGATACTATTTTTTTTCCTGGCTTTCAGTACCGTAACTTTTGTACGGCAGTAGGTCCTACTTGATTATTTTCAATGATCTATCAACTTGAGAAATCCCGTTCGAGAATATTTTGTTGAAATATCTCTTTCCTCGATGGAAAGTTTCTCTTATCCGCATACTCATCTGCACCACTCACAACTGACGGCACAGTGCCTAAAGGAGTTGATTAGTATGGTACTATAATTCATGCTCACATGACCCCCCCCCCCAAAATTGGCCTGGGGGTGTGGTCTAGACGATAATAGGTAATAGTAGTGTTTCCAACCAAGGGTAGACCCAATAAAACACAGCTCATTGACATTAATTTGAGGTTTATGAGCTTATGTCAATAAGGTCATGATTCTCTACTGTGGAATATATCCATTGTAATTGCATCTGGGATACCTACCAGGTGATTATCTTCGTTGCCATGGCGAGGTTTTAAAATAATTTAATTTGATTGGCTACAGAATATAGATGGAAAATTCGCCTTTTATTTTCATTTCTTTCATAATTTCCCTGGAAAAATGTCTGCAAGTTATTTGATAATGTGTTTGCTAATAGGGAAAATCTAGTACGCTCTCGGGAGCTTTTTAATTTTCTCTTTTTCCATTTCCTTAAATCATTATTAAAAAATCAGCAAAGTTCCGTAATATTTACTCTCGAGATACAAGGAGTGCATTTATATTAATCTGCGAGGGTAATGTAATGGTGTATAATGGAATAAATCTCTGTTTGAAATTCAGCTTATTATCGACCAGAGACTTATAAGAGATTTCATCTCGACCGCAAAAATAATTCAGTTTTCAGGATGATTTCTATTTGAGTAGAATTATATACTGATCGGGGAATATCATTCCTCTCTATCTCTCTCTCTGCCTCTCTCCCCTTTTTGGAACGAAGTTCCTTAAGCGGCTTGCGGTAGGTGTTGACTGGTAGAAATTGTCACGTAAGAAAAAAGCGTTTTGCTCCTCCCATGTGACAAGCGTCTATCCCTTGCTCATACGATTCTGTAGGTGTACGAAACCATCCGAGTTCGTGTTCTGCTTGCGGGAAATTTAAAATGATACATATGCGAATACAAGTCGAAAATTATCGTTGATACGTGCATGATATTTTTGTTTCTTTTATATTTCTATATGACGTGGACATAATTTATTACGGTTTTTTGTATGCCAAAGTTGGATTAATGGTTTACAATTAATATGTGGCCCGTCAATTTGATATAATATAATAAATAGTTTGATTTGTTGAAAATATAAACAGGATGTTCATAAAATCAGATGTGGAATCATCTGCGACTGAAAGATAAACTATAGTCACTATCTTCCATCGTCAAGATAACCTCTTGTTGGGTATTCATGTTGGAGAGGGGAACATTCTCAAATAAATATCGATAGAATTTTTTTTCTGTGAATTGAAAAATCCACGATTAAAATGAAGTTATTTCTGTGAATGTCAAACAGAAAACAACTACTGCCCCGGCTAAAGCCACGCTGGACATTGAACTACATCTGATAGATATTCTGAAAAGGCCCTAACTCAAAAGAAAAAATCTAAAATTGAAAATTTGCAATTTCATTCAGATAGTTATTTGATTTTCTATTCCAGTCTTAATTAAGCACTCATAAAGATGAATGAGGCAAAGAAGAATGTTTTCCAAAAGAGAGTACTCACCAGGAATCATTCGTAACATCGCATCCACTAGGTCTTCAATACATTTTTATCGACGAAAATCTATTTCACGCTTCTACGATCATCAGGAAGACCGGAAGAAATGGGAAACACATTTTCAAGAAGCAATCTCACTTTGCAAAGATAGAAATTTTTTTCTGTGAATTGAAAAATATTCAATTGAGAATGTTTCCCTCTTCAATAATAAATGAAATACATTTTACTGTGGCGAAGGAGTTTATAAAAGGATAGATAGGTATAGTATTACATGGTATAATGACAATTGAATGTGATGGAATAGAAAACGTCAACTTTCGAAGGAAAAAATATTGAAAAAAAAAGAAACAAAATGGTGGATACATGAGATTGATGGCAACATATTCTGCTACCTCGATATCAATTGAATTATTGGATCGTTTGGAATCATGGAGGGAGCATAACGCTTTTTTCTTTTCGTGACGAAAATATACAAATATCAACAATCTAAATCTCCATATCGATGTACATTCGGATTTGAAGAAAACCGAATGAAATGTGTTTGAAATGTCAGTACTTACAGTAAACGTGAAATATAAATAAATATAAAATAATATGGTCCTGTTGAGGATTGAACCCCGGATCTCTGGCTTGTTGGTACCTCGTTTTACGGCAGCTCCGTTTGGTTTGAAATTATTCGTGTATTTGTAGCACATGAGCGTTGTGGAATTGAATATGTCTATTGCTCATGTAAGATTTCGGAGCAAAATAGAAAATATATTTTTGTAATTTGTTTTTTTATTTTAAATCATATGTGAGTTATATTGTCTCATTATTGCAATTTTGCAAAGAAGATTCGAGAAGTGGAAAGTGCAGCAAGTATGTGTAATACAGACTTAGAAAAGTAAGTTAATAAAATTGTATAACGTGATACAAGTATATACTGTTCACATACGTTTAATGTGAATGTGATTCGAGTGTTCACTATTTATATACATCATAGAGAGTCGATAGTGAAATCATATGCGTCAAAAAGATTATCGAAAGAGAAAAAAAAAAGCATGAGGACCTTCGTTCCTTACGGGGGTCCCCCGACAACTCACGATTTTTTCTGACTCCCCCTTTTTCCTCTCTATCTCTCTCTCCTTATTACTCTTTCTCTCTCCTTTTCTCCATACTAATTATATTAATATGGATGAACATAGTGGAAATTATTTTCCATATGTACTGGAAAATAATATGTATGAAGCTCCTAGCTGTGGATTTTGAGTAAAAGTTACCCCACAGTCATTAATAAATATTTCTTTTGATTTTGTATTTCCTCTGCTCTGTTACACCAATTCATGGATGCAAAAAGTAACTCTGTCTGTCTGTTTGTTACCTCTTCACAATTGCACCTTCGAACCGATCGTGATAAAATTCGGCGAAGAGGTAGCCTAGGAACTGGAGAAGGAGAATGTCAATTTTCATCCTGAATATTTATGGGAAAAGAATATGAATAAAGATTTTTTCAATGGTGTCAAATGAAAAAATGTTTCTACGCGTGCTCTAGCTAAACGGTTTGATATAAGTGAGAACAATATAATGCAAAATTATCACCCTTCATTGGGTCTAAAAAAAAGTCTGGAATATTGTATATTTAACTACAAAACTACTTTCTTATTGAAAATATATAAAAATGAATGATTCTCTGTTTTGTATGCGATTCTATACCATTCATCCGATTGCGATATTACTTTGCAGTCCGACTTGTTGTGCACCCGCGGAGGTTTCCTAATGGGCAGAACAATTTTATTAAAATAGGTGGCGCGCGAGTGGTCTCAACAAATGATTTTATTTCATATAGTTTAACCATTGTCTAAAGATACATAGTCAGTCAACCAAACGGCGGAAAAATTGGATACAAATGGGGTCCATTCGTAGATGGCGTTAGTCAAATGATCCCCAAAAAATGATATATCCGAGTGAGATGGAACAAATTCGGGTAAGTGTGCCTTAGAGCGACCTGACCTTGAGGGGTTGAATTGGAATAATAACAATAGTTTGTGTTTCTGCTTCCTGCCATGCCATTTGCATTCATTTAATAATTTGAATTTGATAGTGAAATATGATTCTTTTTTGTGGAATTCGTTATTCCAATATTAAGTGATCGTCGCTCTGTTTTATGTGAACTCCTGTGGGGTATAAACTTTTATGAGACAAACATTTTTGAGGAAAATTGGAAAGGGAAGTTCGAAAAATATAAAGATAAGAACGACATATCCATTAATTTGAGATATCGGGAAATTACTGTACCTAAGTCACTTCAGAAAGTTATATTATGAAAATTATTATGAATATGGAATATATTTAGTAGCAGAAATAACAGTCATAACGAAAAGTAATGTTTTGTTGTGTATATATTTGATAAATGAAATATGAAAATCAATAGATTCAAAAGACCACTTGCCTACCAATTTTAAATTTTATCTGCCCAAACTGCATCAATGAAAATGTTATATATTCAATGAGTTTCCAAACTTTGATATTCTCTTTATCCGCGGATAATATTGATTGATATTTAACATTTTCTTTCTAAATAATTATACCTGTTGGACAAAACCCAATGGCTTCTTGAGATACGGCCCAGAATGAATGAATTTTCAAATACTTCTTGCAATAAATCTGGTGTGTAAGCTACTGAAAAAATCAATAATCCATTTATAATTATATTCTGGGAATGCAATCTTTATTGGTGTCAGCCCAAGCGAAAGAAACTTCTGATAAAGTTTCCCTTCCAGTGGTAATGACAAATTTTTCTTGTGAAGTTTTTAGTGCATATTATCTCTCAACTATTTGTAGGTGAATAAATAATTATTTTTTAAATTTGTTTTTCAGATATCTGTGCATAAATGTGCCTGCCAAATTGTGAGCTTTTAATCCGAAATAATCCTTCGTTGAGATTATTCCATTTTCCACTAAAAGGTATTATTTCTCTCTATTCCAATTATAAGTTGTATTATTCTTGAAAGACAACTAATTTTCTGGCTAATACCATGGAGAAATGATATCTGCTCAACATCTATGCAATAATTCATATAAATAAATTGCAAATGTTTCTTTCTAAAAGACATGATTGTGTTCAGTTTGAATCAGTCCCGCCTGACAGCTATTGACCGGTTACGGGCTGTTGGCAGACCCAGCCAAATATCCGAAGATCTCCGGCTGAAGCGAGACTGAATTAAACATGAACACAGCCATGCTTGCTGCGACACGGACCTGGTGGCAGAAAGGAACACCGTAAAACATTTGCAATTTAATATTCATTTATATGAATTATTGCATGGATGTCAAACAGATATCATTCAACATTCTGCGTGGTATTAGCCAGGAAAGTAGTTGTTGTCTGCTCTTCATCTACCAATCTTCAGTTGAATTTATATTATACTATCATGGGGAAGACTTAGGGAATTGCTATCCTTTGTTGAATATTCCTCTCCATTTTGCCAAAACAGTGGCTTTCCTCTGTATTAATTGAGTTTCTTGTTCCTTGGGGGGTTTGATTCGTATCGAAAACAATGATTTTATTTCAAATAATAATTTATACATGTCCAAGTTTCAATTGTGACCACAATCTTCTTCGGGGATTTTTCGGGGCTAAAAGTTATGTTAATAAAAAACAACGATGCAATGTGTTTGTTCTTGCTCGTTGTTGTTTTTTAACATGATATTTTAATATTTTTCAATATATATGAATTCCGATACGAACCAAACCACTAAGAAACGAAAAACTTAATTATATATATTGTTATGTCAGGAAATGTCTATAAAATAATGAAACTGATAATTCATTATTATTATTATTATTAGGTATTTAAGTTATCGTGGTTCTTGCTATGTTTGTTTAACAATTTTTCTATACTTTTTACTGTTCTAGAATCTTATACCATGTTCTAGTCAATGCATTTGCATCAAAAAGTCAGTCCTGAAGTATCTCTATTGTCATAAGTATGTGACTAACAATACATTCAATTTGTACAAACAATAAAAATAATATGGAAATTTTCATTCATGAAGAGACTTTGGATCTCAAGTAGATGAAATGGTATACAAGTTGGAACATCCTGTATGGTAAATCATATCAGGAGGAAACCCAACAGCGAGATGTCAAAAACAATGTGAGGAAAATAATGAAATATAAAATTATGAAAACAGGAAAATGTCAAATATGAATTTTATTCAAATTTCTACATAGAATATAAGGTTTAGAATTATATATTGTAAGTAAAATCATTAGAATAAGTTAGAATAAGAAAAAGTCAGACAGAAAGTGGCAATAAATTTTAAAATTTGTGGATATAAACAAAATGTGTGTGTTGCCAAGAGAAAATGGGAGATGAAAACTTGATGCAAAAACGAAATCACAAACCAATTTTGGAAGAAAAATTATAATAAATTACAAGAGAAAAACAAGCAAAACTATCCAAAACGTTATATAACTAATTCAGGCACCAATAGGAGAATAAAAAATAAGAAAAATCCACTCATTCTATTAACAGAACAAAAATCCAGTCCATGCCATTCCCAGGAATAAAAGATTTTTTTTGCAATGTGGCTGTATTTTCCAGTGAGCATGAACACTTCCAAGAGGCAGGAGAACACTACAAAAGGAAGAATAACAAGGTATTTCAAAAGCAGAACTAACTAAAGTGCAACGTATCAGATCCAGAAACTTATATTGGTTATCTGATCACTTATGTCCATTTCTTTTGAACATTTGATGATTTTCGATACTCACCGACTTGTTCATAACATTCAAACGTTCATTCAACTAGTATTGATCACACATAAACAAGTTTTCACCATTTCAAATCACTGTTTTTAGTTGGATAAGTTAGATTTCGCAGAGTAGGTCAATTTTATGGATTTATTTCAATAAAAATAACTATTTGAGGATTTTTCTGCATTCTTTGTTTATCTATTGAACACCTAATAATAATCTTCCCACAAAATAGCACATTTTGACATCAAGCAGTGCGCCAAGTTCGCCCTACTGAATCCTGCATGAGAATAGAGATGGCTCATACTTCATAGGCGTACCGACTGAGCTGGGATGAGGTAAAAAAAGTGTTAAAGAAGGGTAAGACAATATAGCCGGAGTTTCATTACTGTTATGATGGGTATTTATTTTTAAAAATTATTAAATAAATAAGGAAATCAACTGAAACAAACCTACCATAATATAAACATAATATAGAGCCTATCACAACAATATATATATATATATATATATACACATATATATATATATATATATATATATAAATAGTTCACCTGAAATGTTGATGATTGTAGGTTTTGAATTCAAAATAGTTCAAGGTATGGAACATTTGATATGCGCATTTGTTATATTATCAAAATTGAGTGTATAAAATCACATTAACGAATTATTGAGAAAAATGGGCAAAGTCAAAATACCAAAGTTTCTAAAACGGTGAAAAACACAATTTTTCACTCAAATTTCGAATGAATCTCCTTTTTTAAGTTGATTAAAATGGTTCCATTCCTCTTCATTTCATTCCGAATAACTAGCTAGTACTAATGATCTCATATTATTTCAAGTGTATCAAATATGGTATATTTGATTCATTCTTTTCCAAATAGAAATGGCAGAAATAGTTTATGTAAATTATAGTTTTTGTGGAATAATCAGAAAACGAATTGTTTATTTTTTTACCAATGGAGAAATATGAATATGTCTTATAATTTTTTTAACATTAAACATTTATCCATTTTCATATCTGAGATCACAAAAAAATATCTCAACTCATATACATATTTTTTCTTCCTTATAGATTTTTTCCACCATATTTGGAAGAAGATATTCATCTAATAATTGTTCCATTATCCCATGTAGTGAGTTATATCACAAGAATTTATTTCGATCAGTATGCACACCAGAAAAAAATGCAAGAGGTTTTTTATTTCCATTGGCATCATCTCCTCGATCTACCCCACCATTGAGCCAAGAAATTGTGTAAGGAAGAGGCACCACTCCTACTGAAGTGGAGAAATTCTGTTCAAATCCAAAGTGCAGCGAGAAAACTAATTTTTATGTGAGATGTGTAACCAGATCTTTTGTACCACAGAACAAGAACTGTTTTATAAGTTGCTTAAAAAAAGTTGATACCGACCAAGTGTACAAAAATTGAATAAAACTATAGAAAAAATGAATCCATAATTGTAACCACCATACATGAAAAAAATATCCAATTCATCGTTTGTATCAGTTGCGATATGGTGATATTTTTCTGCCATAATTTCATCACTCCTACAACCTAAAATGTAAAATATATAGTGAAGTTTTCATTACAATCTTCAAAATTCAATTCAATTATACATAAAAATATAGCATATGACCTTTTTCTGGGTCTGTGAGAGCACCATGCAAATAATTGTACCCAAAGTGATTGGATAGTTTTCTAAAAAATGGCGGACATATATAGATATATTGATTTCATACACAACAGTGACAATTATTTGTCTGGGAATTACATCATAACATGAATCCTCATTAGGTATAATTTGAAAGATTAACACACATTTTACACATATTTGTTCTTTCAAAGTAGACAATTTTTCTTTACTTACTTCTCGATGCAACAAACACAAAAATAAAATTTGCAAATTTCTACAAGTCAGAAAATATTGCTTGATATCATATTACATAATTCTTTTATAGACTTTAGAAATCTGATGGAAACTTCACTATTTCTTATATTTTGCGAAAGATTGTTATAAAATTGTATCTTACTGTAGACGGTGCTCCATTCATATAGGGATGAGATTTTTTTTTTCATATTGTTTCATAAATATGAATTTGACGGTGTATTTCAAAATGATCTGGATGATTAATAAAAAATTAATTCAAAAATATAGATTGCTGGTATGGCCGGTACTTTGTATGACTTGAATATTTCCATGCAGGAATTTCTTATGCATTTTTTTTAAAGTATTGTAACGATATATCTGTTACATTTCTTATTTATATGCTCTATGCGTGATTCATTCACTTCTATATTGAAAATCTGTTACATTACCTATTGAAAATCTTAGCGACATCTAACCGTCGGTAATGGAACAATCATTACGGCTAAGAGAAGAAGAGCTGTCGCAAATGATCTGACAGTACGAGAATACTTAAGACGATGCATGTGACATTCTCGGCCCTTTTCTGATCCTTCGGCAATTAAGATACATTGTTTTCCTGAAGCTTGTCGGCCATTGAAGAGTAGAATATGCCATGTTGAAATAATTTAGTGACTCAGAGCATTTTCCTTTCTCCGCGAATATGAATTCAAAATCAGTGAATAGTGATATCAAGGAAGGTACGTACTGAGAACTTATGTTTGGACCGTAGATATTTTAAAAATGTCACACTCAAATAATTTTCAAGAGATCGTTAGATAATTCTTCACAAGGGAAGAATCTGAAGTTATCTAGGCATTTTGGTTATGAAAACAGTAATTAGGTTCATTTAGGTCAATCTGACTAAAATTAGCAGTGTCGTTCACTATATATTTTTGAAGAATTCTGTCAGGATTACGAATCCCACATGTATATATTTTTTATGAGTTTTCATATATCTTTGGTATGGTTCCATATTTGGTAACAATAATCACCGAGCTGTGATTTTGATGTGAATGAAATGATCTAATATGTATATTTCATGTATAAATTTGGTACTTGGAATTTGGAATTTTCTTCGAATTTTCAGAAATCTTTTTGAAGAAGTATTTGACGGCTGGTCAAACATTCATTCTCATATACGTTTCTTGAATATCGCTGAAATTGAAGTCATTTTCGTAAATCAAATTCAACAAACTTGATTGTCTCAAATTTTGATTTTCAATTATTGATAACGAAATATCTTGGCTGTTCAAGATCAGAGAAAAAATCATCTCTTCCATATATAAAGCAAAGATCAGTTTTTGTTAATTCATAAGAATTATCAATAATAGTTCTTCAATTTCAGTATTGGATATTATTCATTTGTAGACTCAATTAATTTTAAGTAATAATCTCTTGATGAGATTACACTCAACTGTAACAACAATGAGTTGAGGAGTGCATTGAAAAGATTCCAAGTTTCAAGAAATAGATTTTTTGTATATCAAACTCTGACACAAACAATATTGTTTTCATGTTAAATCGCTGAGAACATACTTGATGGATCAGAAGCTGATGTTCGTGTTAACCTGATCGGTAGCCCAGCTGCTATAAGTACCCCCTGATTGCGAGCCAATTCACTTCGTGGAGTTTAGCTAAGTGCTAGACAAGGAAAAATACAATCAAGGTACATCGTCATCGAAAAAACCGACAGTTCAGCAAAACAAAACAATATTAGTTTTTTACATTGGAATAAGAAAATAAATTTTTGAATTCAAATGTTCTGAGTTTGGAAGAGATGTAACTTTTTTGTAAATAGATTATTATAAGTTGGTATTTGTTTTATTGTTGTAGTTATTTACAGGAGGAAAGTTAATTGATGTGCAATAATTATTGAATAAGGTTTTGGATTTTTGTCCTAGTTTAAATAAAAATTCTGGCGTTCATTCAAATTTACAATTTCTAAAACTTTGCTTGAAACATAAAAAATTTGAAAAAATTAGAAATATGTTTCATTCCCCGTCTCACTCAAACAATTATCATAGTTATTCACCAATTATAGGATGCGTGGACACTCATTGACCAATATAACATTCGAAATCAATATATTTCTTCTGAATACTACAACTTAAGAAATAATCGAATTTGATTTTACTGTTTCTTCGAAGTATGGAATCAACTGATCATTGGCTGTTACAAGTCGTTCCTCGTGAGTACTCATTTTTGCGAAACATTGTTTTTCAACTCATTCCCTATATGAGTTATTAGTCAAAACTGGATAAGGAATTGAAATAACAATCTGAATAAAAATGCAAATTTTCACTTCCAGATTTTCCGTTTGAGTTCAATTAATATCTAGCGGGGGCTTCAGCAGAAAAGTAGCTGTTTTTTGTTAGACATAATATCAGATATAAAATTGTTCATCGAAGATTTTTTAATTTGCCGAAAATGATTTCTTTTCAATATTCAGTTGCGGATATTTCATTTTCAAACATGAATATCTGCCAATAAATTATCTTGAACGATGAAAGATGGTTACTAAATATTATATTTCAGTCGCGTATCCAAATCCAAATTTATGAGTTTTTCAGTATTTGGTATTAACTTGATAGGATGGACCTCTACATGGTTCATGTGTTAGTTAACCTTGTATGTCCAATAAATGAAAATAAATACATTATCAATGGAATGTTATACTCCGAACATGGCCTCATGAACAACACATCCACTACAATAAAATAATGAATAAGAAATGTGTGACGTAGGTTATTTCGTGAGTTTTAGATTCAAGAGCTTATCGCGCAAAGTTATTAGTTCGAATACAAAAGCATCAACTTTTGAATCTTCAACTCACGACATAACCTACGTCACACATCCAAAGCCATTATTTTTCACATTTTTCGGCATTTGAATAAAAGCTTGTATTTAAAAAGGTTTTCTCTCAATTATTTTAGTTCGTGCTTTTTAGTAAGTACGCCTCAATCTATGCATTATTGTTGAAGCATCGTTATTATGATGCCTTTTTCCTGAATGTTTTGAGCTATCTAGTTCTTCAATGAGGAGACCATCAAAAGACTAACTGGTCGGCCATCCCGGAGCTGCTATCTTCAATTTATGAATTTTGACAAAAAAATCAATGGTCTTCGACCAAATTCATAATCTCCTATCCCAAGAACTCCGACATACTAATTTTGAATAGATACAGTCATATTGTAAAAATGTAAAAATGTATTGTTATATTCTCATATTCATCTATTTTATCCCTCAGGATTTTTTATCTTTATTTCTAGTAAAAATTGTTTGTACTATATTTATTAATTATTATGGTATAAAATGTGATGTTTATCTTTGTTCATATTTATATTATCTCAAATCTGTTTATATTGTATTCCCACAAACAAATATGTATAATACTTCTGTGGGTATTGTCATGTTTATTCAGAATATATTGCTAAATAACTGCCACCACTGCATAAATTGTATCGATTTATTTACGAATAAACGTCATATATTATTATTATTATAATTACAGAACTCGTCCACCATCTTGGAGCCGCAATCTTGAATTTATGAATTTTGACAATAAATTCATAACGTCCGACCTCGAGAACCCCCACATATAGTATAACCATTCTCAGTTGAATAAATTAATTTCCAAGTCAAAATATAGGGTTCGTCCAAAATCGTACAAATCATAATGTTGAATAAGGCAGAAAAACGGAAAGATATATAAATATGATTTTCTGTATGAAGAATATAGTGGACCAAATTGAGTGAAACCTGTTGGTCGTGTAAAAAGTTGATAACTTAACTGGCTGCTCATTGCGATAAATTACCGTAATTCACCACGGATTACTATATCGTGTTTGAGGTTGAATCTATTAGTAGAACAGTGGTATGGTGTGTCTGGGCAGAGGCAGCCATGTATGGTAAAACAACTGCAAGAAAATGTTTGTGCAGTAGTACCATCCACATCAAATTTCTGGCTCAAGCAAATCTGCTTTAAATTTGTATAACAACCAATGAAAGTGTTTGATACTAATAATTTATTATTGGGCCACATAGGTTCAAAATAGCAGGTAGATTTTGTTAACGAGTTTGAAATATTATATATATATATATATATATATATATATATATATATATATATAATAATAATAATAAGCTTTATTCACGTAAGTTAGATTGAATATACAAGAATATGTGCTCAAAAATATCGTGAGTAAAGAAAGAAGAGTGATAAGTGCTAAAGCACTTGTTTCACAATTATTCAAACAATAAAAAATGGTATAAAAATGATATCTAAGCAGAAGTATGAACTTTTTAAATAATGAATAACAGTAATATGTAATAGTAAATGAAACAAAACATACAAAACAATCAGTCACACACCTATACACGCATATACATATAATAAAGTTAAAATGTTCATTATGATTCAGAATAAAATTATAAAAAAGCAGATTTGTGAGCTGGGTACAGTACATAGATAAAATGGGTGAAAGTCAGAAATAGACATAAAAGTAAACAATAGAAACTTAAGAACAATATAGTATGGTGTATTGAACATTTAAGCGAAATTATAAAAAAAAAATTGTACAAAGTAGTGATAATAAAATGACACAATCAGTCACTCACATATACATATTATTAATATAAAAAGTTCGTTGTGAATCAATATAATATTATAAATAAACATATTTTTATATTATTTATCGAAATAGGTTTTCAAATTTTTTTTTGGTCTTCAAAAAAAGAACAAATCATATTTCTTGGACTTTCATTTATGAACTCTCTCAATTGTTGTTTAAATTTTTTTTTGATATTTATACATTTTAGTTCATCAGGAATGCTATTGTATAACTTGGGTGCTAAGAAGAGGAACATTCTCTGTGTTGCAGCTTTGACCATTAACGGAGGTATGTAATGATTTTTTTTTCGTGTATTGTAATTGTGGGTAGGTATTTGGTTGAGATGCTTTGTGTCGTGATGTCTTAGGCAGGTGATGAAGAAGTGTAATTGTCTCACGTCCAAGATTTTAGATTCAGAATAAAGTTGGTCAGAAGAGTATATATATATATATATATATATATATATAAGAGTATATATATATATATATATATATATATATATATATACATTTATATTTATATTTATAAAAGAAAGCTTGTTAACTCGACCTACTAAAAAGTTTGGAGATCAATATTGAACAAAAAGTCAGAATACTTGCTTAGATTAATTTAAATAATTATTATCTGTTGAATTTGTTTCACCGAACGAATGATATTTGGTTCATTTTCAAAGATGTAAAAAAAGTTCTGGAAACTATTTTTAATGTTCAAAAATGACAATTGTGACAAAGAAGAAAAAATGGTACATTGACGAAGTGGATAAACCCAGTCTTTATCGAAGCCATTTTTTGATAAATCCGAACTTATTCCAAATCAGTGATTCACATCAACATTAATAACAGTTAGTGCCAAAAGTTAAATATGATATTCTCATATTTGAAACTGAAAAAAGTAGACCAATCAATTCTCATTCTCATCCTTTTACAACCCAACGCATTAGTGATTTCCAAGTCTGAGAAAAATATTTCTTTAATTCGATTTTCTGTGACAAATGAAATTTTCATTCAGAAAAAGGTTTCTCAGACTTGGAAATCACTAATGCGTTGGGTTGTAAAAGGATCACATTTTGTTTTTCAAGTCGAGCAAATGTTTTGCATAGTTTACTCAATTCATAGAAAAGAGGTTTTCACTCAACGGAAAGATCTTCTCCGTCATATCTTGGTTTCACGGCTAAGAAACCATTTCAGCGGACTTCAGTAGCAATCAACTGTTTCTTGATCCATTCTTGAATGTGGAACTGCGGTATGGCTTCGGATTTGGAAGAAATTCACGTTGGAATTGTGGAATATTCCCAATGTAAGACATTGGCTTCGGTAGAAAACTACAATAAAAAACAAAATAAATTAATTCCACACCTGAAAGAGTTACTTCGAATTCCAAATTTTATTTTTCATACTAAATGGAGAAGCGGAAATCCTAAATTTTCCTCCAAATCCAACACATTCACCATAAAAAACAATTATACAAATGTTCGAACAGATTTAGGAAGACGAAATCTAATTGTTCATCAACACAAAAGGAGTTTTGGGAAAACAAGGATATGTCCTAGATCATTCTCTGGACAGGAAACGAGAAGATCTAAAATTCAAAAAAGTTGATGAGGCCGGTAGAGTAGTGCCCACCTTGGGCTCAATTACCAAGAAATTATTTCCCCATGCCCATGGTGATATAAAAAACGGTTATAATATTTTTGCATACATACAAAAAAATATTAAAATTATCAAATGTTGGACCGTTTCTTATTATCACCCCCCTATGGTCGGTGTTTTCGATCAAAGTGCAAATCCTATCATGTTTTATCAGGGGTGGATGATAAACCCCATACTCATCCAACTCAGAATGAATATACTTCAACAATTTTGAATATAATCGGAACATCTTGAAGCCGCCATTTTGATTTTATAAATTTTTACGGAAAATTCATAATCTTTGACCTCGAAAACCCCCACATACCAATTTGAATCGAATCGGACCATAAACACAAAGCTCGTCCTCCATCTTGGAGCGGACATTTTGTTTTTTCTCTGATTCCACAGTGCATTGTCACCGGAATTACGAACACCTGCCAAATTTCACGTTAATCGGACCACTGGAAGTGGGTCAAAATTCACTTGAACTAAACATGGAGTGGAGTTAAATGAAAGCTTGTAATAAAATAACTGATAAAAAACTTTCTTGAAGACAAGCTTTCATTTAAGCCGTGTACTAAAACGTATAAATAAGTTTAAGTCATTGCTGACAATGATTTAATTATTATTTGTTGGATTATTTGGTTTCATGAACTTTGTCGCGCGAAGTGTTCATAGAAGTAGGTGCCAATTAATTTCATTGGACAATGATTGGTTGGTGAGTAACAACTCGTCAAAGTATTAATTGTATTACAATTTGCGCGACAAGCTTTTTGAAACCAAATAATTCCACAAAAAATTATTAAATCATTGTCAGCGAGGACTTATACTTATTTTATACGTTTTAGTACACGGCTTACATGGAAGCTTGTCTTTGAAAAGGTTTTCTATTGGTTTTTTATTTTTTGTTTTTAAATTAGTTCACCTAAATCTGTTCATTTCTAATAGAGCATCGGTATTACAAGGTCTCTTCTCTGTGAGTATTGAGCTGACAAACATCATGATCTCCGACCCCAAAAGCCCCCACACACCAATTTTGTATAGAATCTGACCATAATCACAAAACTCGTCCGCCATCGGAAAGTCGCCATTTTGAATATTGACAAAAAATTCATGATCTCCGAACCTGAGAATCCCTACACACCAAGTTTGAATCGAACTGGACCATAATCACAAAACTCGTCCGCCATCTTGGTACTCACGAATTTTAACAAAAAATTCATAATCTCCGACCCCGAAAACCCCCGCATACCAATTTTGAATCGAACTGGACCATAATCACAAAACTCGTCCGCCATCTTGTACTCACGAATTTTAACAAAAAATTCATAATCTCTGACTCCGAAAACCCCCGCTTACCAATTTTGAATCGAACTGGACCATAATCACAAAACTCGTCCGCCATCTTGTATTTATGAATTTTGACAAAAAATAGATAATCTTCGACCCCGAAAACATAATTACAAATCTCGCACGCCATCTTGGAGCCGCCATTTTTTTTCTCCAACAAAAACTCCAAAATGCATTGTTACCGGAATTATTAACACCTGCCAAATTTCAAATTATTGGGACAAAATTCACTTGCAAGATTTGGCCCAAACTAACGAACTAACAAGTGAAACTAAATGAAAGCTTGAAAAATGAAGCAACAGCAACACTGAAAGTCCCCCAACTGCAGGAATCCGCCGTCCCGGAATCTCCATCGGAAAAAAATTGAATGGAACAGCTGGTTTACGGCTCCAAACGAATGTTTTCTATACGTTTCCGTCAAGATAAGTCCTAGCCCGGTCCTAATATGCACAAAAATAATATGATTCGATTTGGGCGTGATAGCGGCGATTTTTGATAAATCCGATGTCCCACGAGATAGCGTTCGAGAGAAGTATGGGCAATAGTTTCACAGAAAGACGCCATAAATCTCGAAATTCGATCTTGAGCGGCAAATAAATTGCACCTGCGATCGCGAATACCGTTTATACCGACTCGCTGTTTCTGGCGCACGGGTGATCATTGTGAAAAATTATCCGTGAAATTAAAAAAAGGATTTCAGCTCCGTTTGATTGGTTGTGTTTCGGTGACGTTAATTTATTCATTTTGCGAGGTAATTCCAACTTTCGAGGCGCAACGCCTTTTCTGGTGGTATCAAGAAAACAATGAACGATCGCATAGCCAAAGGCGGAACGGATTTGAAAATTAAGTATATGGCGAACCGAATATTGTAAAAAACCAGTGGGGACGTCTTAACAGGATCTTCCCAGAATTCAATATTATTACCAAAACGTCAGGAGATTCAACACTAAAACACACGAATTCCTCAAATTCACATCGGTCTCCAAGTATCACATCATTGCTATCACGGAAACCTGGGTGCAAGCTAACATCTCCAGCTCCGAACTAGTCCCGAACAACTTTGTACTGTATCGAAGTGATTGGAATTCAGTGGCAAACTCAGTTTCACGAGGTGGTGGTGTTCTGTTGGGTATTACATCAGACTGCAAAGCAGCAGAAATAGACTCATCAGAATTTTGCGATAACTTTTCCACCATCGACATTGTAGGAAGTGAGGTATTATTCCAGCACAGAACTTTTTTCATATTTATTATTTATATTCCTCCCAATGCCAACAACCTCCACCTCCAAAATCTATTTACTACTCTCGAATCTCTCGAATATCTGTACGGCAGCAACAGGTTAATGATGGGGGACTTCAACCACCCAATTTTTCGAATCTCGATGCAAATATCGTCAATATCAATTTAACGACCATAAAACATTTCAACAGCTTCCATGACTTAAATCAGTTCAATTTAGTTCTAAACCAATCAGGACGTCTGCTAGACTTAATTTTTTCGAACCTGGAATGCACCACTTGCCATGATGATCTATCCTTTGTCCCGGAAGATGGAAACCATCCAGCTTCACATCTCGCTATAGCATTTCCCAAAACCAGTATGATGATATCATACAACAAGTATAGCACAAATTATAATTTTCGCAAAGCAAATTTTCCCGAACTACATTCCGCCATCATCAACACCGACTGGTCATGTCTAGGCCAACACTCAGATGCAAACTCAGCGTTAGAAACCTTCTACTCTATTATCTACTCAATACTAGATCAATGGGTCCCCAAACGTACCATTTTCACAAGCAAATACCCCTCTTGGTTCGACAAAGAAATCATAAACGGCACAAAACTAAAACACAAACTATTTAAGAAAATAAAAAAAGTCATTTTGAGGACGACAAACAACATTTCGATAACCTTCGAAAACTCATAAAAACGAATATATCTTTCGCTTACGATCAGTACAAATCTGCAGCCGAGAACGTAATTTATGCCGATCCATCAAATTTTTTATCTTACTATCAAAACAAGAAGGAGACCTCAACAGTTCCTGGTATCGTTTATTTCAACGGGATCGAACTAAGCGATCCATCCAGTATAGTAATTGCGTTTGGTGAGTTTTTTTAAGTGTATATTTCTCTATCTCATACCCTACAAACAATATGTTCAATTCACCAACAAACTATCCAACCCTCTCTGTTAAATACTTCTCTGAAATAAAAGTAGTAAAAGGTTTGGAGAAACTTAAAGCCAAACAAACATCTGGATACGACTCAATCCCTAGCTTTCTAGTCAGAGACTGCGCTGTAGTCCTAGCCATACCACTCCAGTCCATTGTAACGAAGTTACTATTATTCCGATGTTTATCAACCAAAAAGCTCCCTGCAAGGATATAAATTCATCTTGACGGTAATAATAGGTCTAAAAATACCACTCGTGTTCGTGATAAATCCGTGGATTACACCTAACCCAAAACATAGGGTATATCACGCCAATACCGCGACGCGTGTATACAAAGAATGCGCGAGTGTTGCTTGCGCCAGCCAGCGACTCGAGAAAACATTTTTCATCGAGCCAGCTGTGCTATTAACAAACGCCGCCGAAATGATTCAGTGACCCGATAGAAGCCAGAGACAGCAGTTCAGTCGATACAAAAGCGCACGCTGCGAGCTGACGTCATATCACGAACACTTTTATAAGCTGGGTAATTATACTATGAAAATATAATTTGTATCTCTATCGGCAGAGTCCACAAAACGGCGCGCGCCTAAAATTCAGTCGAGAGGCATTCGCAAAAGAGGGGGAAACCGACTGTAGTTCCGTTTGGAAATATTTCCAAGAGTCATAAGCTTACCGAGTCTAGCAAAAGCAGTCACGCGTCCGACAACTAGTATCCAGAGTGTGAGCCAAATACCAAAGAAGTCCTGAGCCTTGCCAACCAGCTTGCCGAAGCAGTGAGAGCGGAGTTTGGTAAATATTTTCTATCAGGTGAAACGTATCGGAAATATTTGTAAGTACAACAGGTGTGATCTGCGCATGATCGAACCAAAGCCGAGCCGTGAGAGGTAATTTCTGCATACTAGTCCGTACGATACACGGTTTCATGAGCAAACTATCTACCCTCACAATCCTCATATGTTTCACCCAATCAGTAATTAACGCCCCTCGACAATCACTTCCAATTGGACACCATCTACACCGACTTTTCAAAAGCATTCGACAAGCTAGATCATCAAATAATACTGACAAACTCAATCAGCATGGTTTTGATCTCAACATCTTGTTTCATTCCTACCTGCAAAATCGTATACTCTTTATCGAATTTGGTGGCCACGAATCCCATAAATTTATAGCATCAAGCGGAGCTCCCTAATACAGCAATATATCCCTCCCTCTCATTTTCAATCTTCATAAACGATGTTGGGAACAACATTTTCAGCAAACTTCTGCTGTTCTGCTGTTCGCTTGCCCTTCAGAAAGATGTTCATAATTTCCGTCTTTGATGTATTGAAAACAAACTTCCACTGAAAATCCAAGAATACTAAACCAACACATATTCCCAAAAAAAGTCAAACATCGAGGTTTTTTACTAAATTAACAATATCGCATTAGAGCGCAACCAACAAAACAAGGATCTCGGGATTGAATTCGACCCCGAACTCAGTTTTTCCAATCACTATAACAAAATAATATCTTCCGCTAAGAGAATGACAGGACTGATTTTCCGAACATGCAAAGACTTTCAAAATAAAGATTGCTCCATTGCCTTACATAACGCTTTTGTAAAATCACGGTTGGAATATTGCTCTCTGATATGGCCCCCACTGTACAAATGCCACATTGATCAATTGGAGGCAGTGCAAAGATTCTTCATGGAATATGTGTTATTCAAGCTAGATGGGCTCTATCTCCCTCAAGGTTATGACAATTTGCTACTAAAAAAAACTCATTCTCACCTATGGAAAATCGTAGATCATACTGTGCTTACTTATTCCTTTTCAAAACAATCTAATGGACTGTCCTGAATTATTGGCACAAATAAACCTACAAGTTCCACGTAGCAACTGTAGATTCAAACTGTGTTTTCACCTACCACAACCTAACGCTAACATACTTATAAAATTTCTATCGTACGCAATATGCAAAACAGCAAATGCAGTCTGTTCTGGAATTGATATTCACAATGAACCGAGTCAAACATATACTGTATAGCAAACAATCAACTCCATGTTCAAACCCTAACGGCATAAATATACCAAAACCATCAACCTATACCTGCATTTGTATCCACCTGCATCACACCATTGTATAATATGTACCCATTCATTTTTGCACCTAGTAATGTGTTATTTGTACTTGTATCTATCAACTGAAACTTCTATACTGTCTTGTAATTGAGATTGATCCTGTTCAGACATTAAACGTATATTTTTTCTTTAAACTCTGCCACAATGATGAATTCTTATAGTTTGACCAATACTTCACAATCATCGTCCCTAAAATCAAAAGTTAACAACAATAAATAATGAAATTCGTTCCTTAGTCAGTTTCCTAGAGCGGATGTGATGACCCTGGGATGATAGCAAGTCAGCAGTTTCCTGGAAGGTAACCTAATACGGTCAGTGGTTATCTTGCATATAACAGCTTCCTCCATAAAGACAAATTTGATGCCATGCAGTAACTTTTGGGGATGTAAGGTGATCATGCGACGCTTTGTGTAGTGTATGACAAGCCTAACGAATAAAGTGTGTTATTGCAATCAAGATAAAAACGCTGATAACCTGGGTATGTACAGAGAGTTAAATTATTTCAAAAAGTATACTCCATCAAGTAATATAAGTGCATATTCATTATCAAAGAAAACATCGAAAATAATGTTTATTCGCACTATTCAAAACATACTATAACCCCAAATAATCGAAACGACAAAAGTGAACACCAGTTCTTATCAGCAAAGAGCCCGTTTTTATCATCTCCTCGAAATAATATAAAGGAGACCACGTACGCCGGATATGGAAGTCACCAATAAATTACTCCTAGAAGAAATTGTCAAAAGTAGTAGGGACCGGAAGGCAACTATAGAAGCCCTTGGAGTTCGAGTCACATTGAAAATAGAAGAACTGAAATATAGACTAAAAGGAGTTGAAAGAGAAAACCAAGAATTACTCTCTAGAATTGAATTTTTAGAGAGATCAGAGAAGAAGAACAACTTGGTTATTTTTGGATTAGAAACGAGAGGAGAAGAATTGAAAACTGCAGAAGGAATCATCGAACTTCTAAAATCATGCGACGCTTTGTGTAGTGTATGACAAGCCTAACGAATAAAGTGTGTTATTGCAATCAAGATAAAAACGCTGATAACCTGGGTATGTACAGAGAGTTAAATTATTTCAAAAAGTATACTCCATCAAGTAATATAAGTGCATATTCATTATCAAAGAAAACATCGAAAATAATGTTTATTCGCACTATTCAAAACATACTATAACCCCAAATAATCGAAACGACAAAAGTGAACACCAGTTCTTATCAGCAAAGAGCCCGTTTTTATCATCTCCTCGAAATAATATAAAGGAGACCACGTACGCCGGATATGGAAGTCACCAATAAATTACTCCTAGAAGAAATTGTCAAAAGTAGTAGGGACCGGAAGGCAACTATAGAAGCCCTTGGAGTTCGAGTCACATTGAAAATAGAAGAACTGAAATATAGACTAAAAGGAGTTGAAAGAGAAAACCAAGAATTACTCTCTAGAATTGAATTTTTAGAGAGATCAGAGAAGAAGAACAACTTGGTTATTTTTGGATTAGAAACGAGAGGAGAAGAATTGAAAACTGCAGAAGGAATCATCGAACTTCTAAAAAATTTACTGAATATACACATAACAGAAGCAGACCTGAATAACTTTCATACCTTAGGAAGAGCAAAACAAAGTCCGTTAAAAATCGAGTTCAATTCCTACTTGAAAAAATTAATTGTCCTCAAACACTGTAACCAACTCAAAGGCACTAAAATATACATAAACAACGATCTCACACAAAAGGAGAGAGAAGAGGGGAAGATTCTGAGGAAACACCTAAATCTTGCGAAACAAAACCAAGAACCAAATTGCTATATAAAAAACAATAAGTTATACGTGAACAACAAGGTTTATTCTGCAGCTGACAGGAAGGAATACATATCGAACAAAATAAGACAAATAGTGCTCCAGGAACCCCAGTTACGAACTTCTCCCAAACAATCAGAGGAGGAAATGAAAAGCTGAATCCTGAACTTCCAGAGATACAGAAACAAAAATCAATAAACCCAGACAAAACGAACGAAAACCAAAATACAAAACCTGTTCTGATAAAAAAACCTTTCAAGGACACCACCACAGAGAGACCAAACACAAGAAAAAATTCCACCTCAAAGTTAATCAATCTCTAAATAAATACATTTGTATATATGTTAATGTTAATACCTTTTCATAAGAATACTGTTCAGTACACTCTCTCATATCTATGTTATCACTAAAAATAGTACTTTCAGTTAACAAATATAATCATAATGGATCCGTATATCAGGGATTTTAGTGTAAAAAAATTAGACAATTTTGCTCTAAGAGATGCTAATGAAGCAAAACAAGTACTAAAGGTAAATGACTTCCATTCCAATTTCAAAATCGTACACAATAATATACGAAGCATATCAAAAAATCTTGATGAATTTACAATATTTTTAGGAGAACTAGATACAACAATAGACTGCATAATACTTACTGAAACTCGAATTATAGATGACATAGGAGTATACAACATAAAAGGATATTTAACCCTCTATAACTTTGGTAATTTAAATAAAAATGATGGAGTGGTACTTTTCATAAAGTCAAATCTCTACCACCCACACAAGACTTTTGAAATTAATGGCACTTATTTGCTACAGTTACAAGCTATAATTAACGAGGAAATCATTGTCATAAATGCACTCTACAGATCACCGCCAAACCGACAAATTGAACCCTTCTTAGAAGAACTGAGCAATATAATGAATAACCAATCAAAAAAATTTACTTATAGTGTGTTTATTGGTGACATAAAATAATTCAATCGGAACTAAAAAGATTAAACCAAGATACATCTCAGCAATAAATACACCTACTATACCAGATTCAGGTACTCGCCTTGTCAAAAAGTGAAAACATTGACTCATTAATTCCAATGACAATAGAAACCTGTATTACAGACCATCACACTACATTTCTACAAATAATATTTACAAATGAACAAACAAAAACACAAGAGGACCAAAGCACAAAATTCTTCGAACAAATAAACGAAAAAACACTGTTGAAAAATATGGAACATATAGATTGGGAAAAATTCTATGGAATTGACGATTTGGATAGATCCGTATCTGAATTCATCGAAATAATCGACAACGCTATATATAGATCCACAACAAAGGTAAGGATAAAAAACAGAGACATTAAAAGGAAAAAATGGGTAAATGGTTCATGAATTGAAAAAAATCCTGAGAACAAAACCATAAAAAGAGAATACAACGCCTGCAAAAAAGTACTGGAAAAATTAATTGAATAAAGTAAAGTGAATTATTACAAACGTAAAATAGAAGAAAAGACCAGCTCAAAGCAAATGTGGGAAGTAGTTAACGAATTAACAACACCCAAAAGATCTAGTGGAATAGCATCAATACAAACCGAGAACGGAAATGTTACCCATGATCCAAAAGAAATTTCTGAAGAATTCAATTTTTTTTTCACCAACATAGGAAATAAATTAGCAAATAAAATTAAACAACATACAAACTATAAAGAAATAAGGAAAAATCGGCCAGCACCTATTCCTTTCCAAGTGACCCGGAAGGGACCCGACGGTTACAAATCAGAGACGCTGAAAATAATTTCAAAATATATAGCTGAACCACTAACATGCATAATTAATAAATCATTTTCAAGGGGGTACTTTCCTGCTGCATTCAAACTATCCACTGTCATACCTGTCTACAAAAATGGTGACAAAACCGAAGTCTCAAATCATAGACCAATCGCTCTTATCTCTAACCTCAGCAAGATCCTAGAAAAGATAATCAAAAGAAGACTCAGCAGTTTTCTAAATAAAAACAAATTACTATCAGAAGCACAATATGGCTTTAGAGAAAGAAAGTCCACAGATGATGCAATAAAGGAACTCACAGGAAAAATATATAAAGCCATAGATAATAAAAAACCGTCCATGGCAATTTTCCTAGATCTAACAAAGGCTTTTGATACTGTTGACCATACTATTCTCTTGAATAGCCTAGATGATCTAGTAGTAAGAGGCACAGCACCTTTTCAAGTCATATCTAACCGGCAGAGAACAACAAACAAAAATCAACACCATAGTTAGTAGAAAGCGGATGATAGTATGCGGTGTACCCCAAGGAACGGTCTTGGGACCTCTACTTTTTAATGTTTATTTGAATAATCTATTCTCTGCAGACACACAAGGTAGCATAACCAGCTTCGCAGATGATACTGTTATATATTACGAAGATGACAACTGGAGTGACCTGAAAAATAAAGCTGAAAACGATCTTATCCAAATAAAAAAGTGGTTTGATAACAGGAAATTATCTATTAATGCCAAAAAAACGCTTTACCTACCCTTTTGTAGTCTGTCCGTGAATCTCCTAAGGTTCAAAAAAATTTCAATAGGACTTTGAGATCTTACAACCAAAGAGCGTCAAATACTTGGGAATAATGATAGACAGTCACCTTAGATGGGACGTCCACGTAGATTATCTACCCAAAAAACTCCGAAGAGTACTTTTTAAGTACAAACAAGTGACATCTATAATAGACCCTAAACAAAAAAAAACCTTTACCATAGCTTAACCGAATCTCACTTGAACTACGGCATCATCGGATGGGGTGGTGTATACAAAACATGCTTGAAATTATTCAAAGGAGATTTAAAAAAATAATGTTCAACAAAAATAACCGCTACCCGACCGAAGCACTATACAAACTGGCAAACGTTTTCGATCTAAGAGAACTATATTTCCTCAAACTAGCGACAACACAGTACTCACACTCAATAGAGCTGATCACTCACTCCCACAAATATGAGACACGAAAAAGGAACAAATTCATTCTTCCGCTTATGAATAAGTCAATGGGACAATGCAGCTATCAGTATCTGGGACCAAAAGCCTTCAACAACATTCCAGAAAAAATAAAAAACGAACCAACAATTCATCGTTTTAAAAAGTCCCTAAAAAAATTTATTTATGATTCACCACCACTTTATATTTGCTCAGTTCTTGGAATTTGAAATTTGAAGATTCTTCTTCTATTCTTGTTCTTTAATTTTTCTAATATACCAATCTCACAGTTTACATACCAATCTTACTTTTATTATATTCTTATATTTATATGCTATTATAGGCTTTCAACTTAACTTAACTATATTTATATTTAATTTTTTATTATCGAATCGTATTTCATACTACTTAGATCTACCTGTATTTTGTATTTTATAATGTATCAACGAAACCTGCATACAGATGCATGTATATCTTGATATATGGTAGGTATTGTTTATTTATTCACATACCTATTTTATTTTACTTTATATTCTGTAAATTACTGTAAATGTGAGTGTGAATGAATCATTTATTACACCGGCACACAAAAAAAAAAGTTGTCTGTGCACCGGGCGCCACCTATCTACGGGCATGTTTTTCGACCCGCTGAACACGAATTTCAAGTGAGTTTAGGCCGCCCGGGCTTCAATTTCGAGTAAACTGCAAAAAACCCCAAAAAATAGCGAAAATTCGATGTTTTGGCAGGAAAAAAATTTTGAGATCTAATGCAAGCATAATTTTGATGTATTTTGATCTGTTAAATACTAATTTCGATCGTACTTCAATCATAAACCGTTTTAAATCTAAAAAAATTGTAAAAAATCATCAAAAATTACAAAAATCGAAGAAAATTGGGATTTTGTTTTAATCTATCTGAAAACGTTCTGCGGTTTTTTACCGGCTGAAACTCCCCACAAACGTAACAAAATTGATCAGGACTCTTATTGCATAGATGGGAATTGCTTCTTGTAATAGTATACTCTCCAGTAGCCAAGTTTTCCACTACTGAAGAGCTGCAGTCGCTGGATGACGACGCCTGCGGGCCTGCTTTCTCACCCTGACCAGACGCCGATACTGGGTTTCCGAATCCCTGCATCGTAAAGTACTCATCACTTTTACCTGCCATGACGGCACACACGCCGTTAACCCAGGGACTCTGCCAGATGGTTCTGTTGCCCACCGTCACCCCGAGGAGGTGCCCTGGTTGCAAGTACAAGCGATCATGCAATGAAATGAAGTCTGCACTTCGAAGAAGTTGAAATTCCAACACGATGACAAATTTTTACTAAATAAAGGAAAAGGTGGAAAAAGAGGTATCCACATCGTATATCATTTGAGAATGAAACAGTACAATACCCTCGAAAAACCGTTGAAAATTCAATTTGTGTACATTCTTGGATCTTAATCTTGTATTTTAGAAATAAAAAATACAAGAAATTTATTTAATTGTGTTTAAAAAAAAAAATTCCATTTTTCAGCAGCAATTTTCTGCTATTTTATCGGTTTTTTGCAGTTTTATGAATGTTTGAGGGGACTATGGGTCGAATTTATCGCAGAATTAGAATTTTTCATCTTGTCAAAATATCGAATTTTCGCTATTTTTGGGGTTTTTTGCAATTTACTCGAAATTGAAGCCCGGATGGCCTAAACTGACTTGAAATTCGTGTTCAGCGGGTCGAAAAACATGCCCGTAGATAGGTGGCGCCCGGTGCACAGACAACTTTTTTTTTTGTGTGCCGGTGTTATTATTATTATTATTTCCATATGAATGGATTCTTCCTGCAGTTTTTTACGAGGTCTGCGCGGTGGAGGTGGCGAATCGTCTGGTCTAGTCAGAGCCAGTCTTGTTGTCCTCTTTCTACTTGCAGAATAGAGTTCCAACAGGAGTATGATGAGTGAGATGAAAGGGTCTTCGAGTAGGTTATTTGGGCTTTTGTTTGACGACGTCGAAATCATCGTTCATTCAGATCGTTCAATGTGAGGGGATTCAGGTTCGGCAGTTTTAATTTTTCTGGACTATCTACACAACACTCGTTTGGTTCTTGACCCTTTTTTCGGATTATAACCTTCCACAATCTGAGAATAAAATTGAATACATACAAACAAAATACATTCACTATGCGTGCCATCGCCTTATGAATTTTCAGTGGATTTTTCCATTAAAAAAAAATCTGTACCCTCTCTGACAGCCCGACAATGATTTCATGGGTGGAGAACTGAAGTCGATACGTAGAAGATTGTTTTCAACCCATTCACTATGCGTGCCATCGCCGAATACATTTTCAGTGGATATCAATCAATCAATCAATCAAATATACTTTATTGTCCGAAGATAGATACATCTCATTGACAAAGTCTGGAATCCTAAATTTAAAAGGTAAAAGGTACAAAGGTAAAGAGGCAAAGAGTTAATAGTGCCAATATACACACAAACGTTAACAACAGTTTTTTGACAATACACAAGATAGTAAATAAATAATACAAATAAAAGATTAGGGTCGACATTAACTAATGATTTAAAAATAAAATGGAAAATCTAAAAGGTTGCATCTTACTTGATCACATTAATTACAGTCTAAGTTAAATTGATCTTCGTAAAATTCCTCTGTAGTATAATAGGCCCTCACAACCAAGAACTCTTTCACTTCTTTTCGGAATCTAAATACACTTTGTATTTCTTTTAAATTGCTGGGTAGGTGATTAAATAATTTTTTGGTCTTGTAAATAAGGGAATTTTGAGTAAGAGCTGACGTAGGGACGGGTAGAGCAATATGGTGTCTTAAACGTGTATTATATACTGAAGAGTTGTTTATTTCATTTCTGTATTTCTTGTGAATTAGACATACTGTCTCTAAAATGAAAAGACCTGCCAGTGTTGAAATCCTTTGCTCTAAAAACAATGGTCTACATGAATCGCGGCATTTGGCTTTACATAAACATCTAATGGCTCTTTTTTGGAGGGTAAAGACTCTTTCAAACAGTTGATGCGAACATATACCCCAAAAGCATATGCCATAGCGTAGATGTGACTCTACTAATGAAAAATAAACCTTCCTAGCATTAGCAATATCCAGTTCGTGAGAAACACTACGTACGGCAAAGCAACCCGATGCTAATCTTTTGCACAACTTGTTAATATGGCTTTCGAATCTTAACTTTTCATCAATAAGTAATCCCAAAAACTTATTTTTCGCGGCATTGCTAATTATTCCATCATCTAATGAAACCTCCCTGATGTTACATCTGAATGATACGATGTTCGTTTTGTTGACATTGAATGATAGGAGATTTGCATCGCACCACTCTTTCACCCTTATTACATCCACACTGATGTGATCGAATAGATCGGTAATTGATTTATCATGCCATAGGATATTGGAATAAAAACAAATCACCCCTTCTGATGCCCGACAATGACTTGAAATGCCAATTATATATAACTTATAATCTTATAAAAGTGAAAAAATGCTTGTATTTACATTATTCGGTCCACTCAGAGTATGAGCCATGGATCTGTTTAATTATTTTTATCTTAAAGTTCTTGAATTATCTGCTACAGCCTTCCCTACCAACGATTTCGAGATAAACACATTCCATCCACTGAAAATACGAGTACAGAATTCCCACGGCATCATATTATAATTTTTCTATTGCGCCATCATTTTCTCCGATAATGATAATAACTTATCAGTAGTAATACCACTAGTGACTGAATTTTCGCGATAAGTCTGTCGATTTATTTCTAAACGAAACTGATTTGCTTGAAAACACCACGAGTCCGCAGGACGAGTGGTGTTTTCTTCAAGCAACTCAGTTGAGTTTAGAAATAAAAGACAGACTTATAAGATAAATTCAATCACGAGTGGTATTTTATTAGACTATTTCACGAACAAAATGAAAGGTCAAAAAATTTTAATTCGGCAGAATGAGAGGAAGAAATTCAATAATAATAAATAATTCAAATTCAATTATAAGCATGAAATATTTATTTAAACTATAAACGATTTGTTTTGATTATAATTTGTTACCTTTAACAATGAATAATTTTTTATGAACACGAACATAATATATTATTCTCGACTATAATTATTATAAATGGTGCAATTGAAAAAAATTTGAATAGTATGACCGTTATTAGGTGGCTACAATGTATTGTTGGTATTATTACTTGATGTACTTGAAGTACTCCTAAAAGTATTCACTATATTCCGATGATGTTCAGCACTACTATGTAAATACGGTTCCATCGAGTTCGAACTTCCATGTCCAGTAATTTTCATAGATTGTTGTTCACTAACGCCGGATCGTAGAAACTGACTAACTGCAGTGGCACGATTAGAGTGATTTGTTATTTTTAGTTTTCTAGTGTCTAATCCTATCTTTTCTGCAGATAGTTTTGATATTGTATTAATACCAATAGGGCAATTCTTGTACCAATTATTATTATTATATTTATTCCACTTGCCACTTACTGTCAGTAAAAGTCTGTCATTGGTAATAATTCCCCTTTTCGATATAAGTTTTCGGTATAATCTCACAGGACACATTTCAGGATATTTCAAACTCTGAGTAAGCCATTTAGTATCTGCACAGTTTTTATCACCACCTTGGCGGGTTTTGGAGAATATCGGGTTATATGCAATTATGTTTGTTAAACAGCCTTTGTTGTCAGTCTCTCCCTTGAAAAAATGTAACTTGGAAAAAGTTGCTTCATTACCTCTCCAAGCTAGTTCTACGCAGCTATGTGAAAAAACTTCTTTTGGAGTCCCTCTGGCGTGTCTTTGTCCCATTGTAAGCACATATTTCTATATTCATCTGTAGTCATAGCGACAGAACTCATTTAATTTTTTTCGGGTACAGCTTGCAACAATTTTCTCTTGCTATCTCGAGCCGCCCTCGCCTCCTTGAACATTATATTTTTGAAGGGATCAATATGTCTCTGATACTCACAAAAATATTTTTCTTGTACTAATTTTGCAATAGTGTTCCATATGGTTTTAATAACACTCTCCTTGTAATCACTACCACCAATTTTCCGCATATTGAATGAGTCTTTTAGAATGAATGCTAATCTTCCGTTGCTATTTTCTGCATCTAATTTGTAGTTGCGTTCCGCACAGAACGTCATAAATTGTCTCCATATACATATGAGATTTTGATTTTTTTGTGTTACAGGGTATATTTACTTCAAAATTTTGGTTTATTACTTCGTTTGAAGTAGCACCGAAGCGACTCATTTTGACGTTTGCAGCTACACTTATTTTTGGTCAAACTGTCAAACTTTGCATTGCGATCCGTATCCATGGTTACGTCGTTGAAAACACCATGCTGATAGACCAATCAGAATTGAAAGACAGCTGGTGTTTTCGCGATAACACAAGCTGTCTCTGGTTTTTGATTGGTCAGATTTTGTGAAAATTCCAAGGTGCGTGGAATAGTCAGTGCAAGAGGTCCGCGCGGTGTCGCCAAATTGAAAACCGTGACTGAACTATCATCCTTTAGCTTCTGGCCACACTAACTCTGTTACATTTGATAATAGCAAAAAAACACAGGAAGCATTTTGAAGTAAAATTTTATGTTCTACAACTTTTATCTGGAAAAATCTTTTCTAGATCTCCGCCCTTTTGCATAATATTAAAAAAACACTTTAATTTTTGTTTTTTCATCTTTCCTCGGGGGTTGAAACAAAAATAACTTCCGTTAATCGTTTTCAGGTACTCCAAAGTAACTTATATAGAAGATTCCGGAACTAATCTCGGAATTTTCATTTGAATTCTTGGTCTATTAACACCTCAATCAATGCAATCAATTCATTCGAATTCACGCCCTGTATAACACAGTTCGAGTAGACACAGCACGAACTGAGAAATCAAACTTGTTCACTTAATAATGGTGACTTGAATTCAAAAACGACTGATGACTGTTGGAGAAGGTATGCCGAGGACCTCAAAAAGTCCTGACAATATTCGAGCTGAATTTCTGTTACATTCTCTAACAACCATCAATCAAATTTACACAAACTTCATTGCTTTTTGAAAAACGTTCAACTGAACCTCATCAAGAATCACCCTGTTTGTAGTGAACTTCAAATACACAAATCAAAACTCTGTCGGGTTGTCAACATGACTTCATACAGAAAAAACTGATGGCACGGCCAGTCAAAAAGGTAAATTTCAGAATTTATTTGTCGAAGCTGAAATTGCCATTACTATTTTTGTATAAACCTCAAACTCTTCAATCGAAAGTGGGAGAAGGATCCAAATCTACCCAATATTCCTTCGTGATCTGACTCAAATCGAAGGAAGAAGTATAATCAGCACACAGGGATACACAGAGTGATTATTTGAGTTTCGATCATAATTTCACTTGAAAAAATGATAACAAATATTTAATTTATAGTTCAACTATGAATCCGAGAAATATAACAATTGCATACTATTTGAGTTGAGGAAAAAAACTCAAATGCATCTGATTGATATGGGTGAAATATCCCCAAATGAAAGGACATACAGGGTAAACAAAAATTAATAATTCTCATGAATGGTAATTTATAGCGACTATTCATTTGCGTTTACATATCAGAGAAAAACGTTCGGGTCGATATTGGTATGAAAATGAAAGATAGATTATTGTTTTCAATAAATAATAGATCATATTTTCGCAGGTACCGAATTTTGTTCCATTCGGTTAAAAAATGTGGCCTCTACTTTGTTAACAATCCAATGTAGTATATTGCATCCCTTGCTCACAAGAAAATACAAAGATCGAATGTGCTCGCATAAAAGTAACATAAGAAAACCCCAAGAAACTTATATTCTAGCTCAGCATACCTTTTCTAAAGATCACAAGCCTGACTATGAAAATGTGGCCATATTGGAACATGAATCTAACTTAAAAAAAACGTACATTCTCAGAAATGACTTGCATTTCAAAGAACCTGGGTCCATGAATTCCAAAACTGATATTGACAGTTTAAATATAATCTACTCTTATCTATTAAGCATTCCTATAGAGTATTCTGATAACAGTATACATAATTCCTCAGAATTATGGCAATTGCCGTTGGCACACCGCTCCCATTTCTGTCAACCCACATAACAGTTGGCATCATTGCTATTGATTTATTCAGCTTCGTTCCATCATTCTATGCCATTTCCACACAATTCTGACAGTTGTTAGCAGTTGGTTTTGAAAAAAGTTTCTTTCTCATAACAAACTATTGTGTGTACAAAGAAACGTGTGTTTTCCCCCTTTCATCAATGTATCCTTACTTTTGCTGTAATTGAATGTCCTCTACATTGGTGTTATATTTCGTAAGTAAAAAAATCCTTGTTCATTATTAATTTTACTGTAATCTAACAATTATAGAGTTCCTGAAGAAAAGAGCCAATAAAGGCTCGAAAGCTTGGATAGAAACAAGAGTACATGTTTTTTCTTTAGCCCTATTGATTGAACACCCAAATAATAGTCCGACTTTTTATATATATATATATTTATATATATATATATTATATATATATATATATATATATATATATATATATATATATATATATATATATAGTGAAAGATAGTCGTTGCTGACTAGTTAGGTGTAACAAATTGATTATTGGGGTATGCAGCAAAAGAAAAAGTGTACTCTTTAAAGTTTGTCCAAGCTTTCGGAATGTTTTATTTCCATCTTCAGGGATACTACAATGAAGAATTGAACAAATTAGTGTGTCATTTGGACCTTAAGGTACTAATAACTTACATCTTTGTTGAGATTAGTTTCTATGTTGTTTATGAATGTTCTTCATGTAAAGTACGGTGAAATATAAGTTCTGAATTTGAAGTTGGCAACACATGTTTTAAATCGTCAACTAATTATACACATTAAAATTCATTGAAACGTTACTAATTAAAATATTAAAAATATAAGTCTGAAACCTGTGTCTTGAAAAAGTACAATAGGTTATAAATTGTGGGAAAATAATTTATTCACTTGTCATATGCTTTGACAGTCACTGGTACCAACTGAGGGTAGTACCAACTGATATGAAATGGTTTGCCATTATTGGCCAAAGTATTTTAGTAATTTTCTTGTTAGTACCAACTGAAGGTTGGGCCAACTTGAAGATATAGTTATTAATATATCTTATATATATATACATACATATATATATATATATATATATATATATATATATATATATTAATGGAGTTTGAGTTTCTTGGGGTGTCGGTGAATGACAAGTCTTCTTTTAGGAGATAAACATTTATTTCGTCGACGTTTCGACCGTGTCCACGGTCTTCTTCAGGACACGGTCGAAACGTCGACGGAATAAATGTTTATCTCCTAAAAGAAGACTTGTCATTCACAAAAAGAACCGAAACCCCAAGAAACTCAAACTCCATTATATATTCCTGGTTCAAGAAACTCAAAACTATATATATATATTATATATATATATATATATATATATATATATATATATATTAATATATATTCTATTCTATTTGATGGTGTTATCAATACACTGCGAGCTATAATACGCATCTAAAAGTTACTTGCTGCTACCCAGTGACAGAAAAAACCCTCCGAAAATTCATAGTATTTGTCAATTTACCTTATGTACCAAATAAGTTTTATCTGGCGCTTCTATTAAAAACTTGAACATTTCTTATTTAGTAAAGATGGATGCTTTTTTTATACAACATTATTCATTTTGATATATGCGATCAATGTAGATAATTTTGAAATATTAGTAGAATCGTACAGAAAAATTGTAGACTTCAGCATAGAGTATTCCGCCCATAATCTGCCAGGCGCTTTTAGTTTTTCATTCCTTTGAACAAAATATGCTAATAGAACTTCTTTATCCTATTTACTGGTTTCAGACATAATTGGAGACTTCGCTGCGCTCAGTCTACAAATTGTCATCAACCAGTAAAGCTACTTAATTATAATACTCTACAGATATAATCCTAAAAACTGGTGAAAGAACTATAAAATTCCTTCGTGATTCTTATACCATGTTTTGGTGAAGGTACAGAAATAGTGAATTCACCAAATCCCTCCATATGTATTTGGACTCATCTGACTGAATTTTCTACTACCCGGCATTTCCATTAGTCATAATATTTTTTGGAAAACTAAGACATTTTCGGAAAAAATGTAAATTCGTAAAGTACTATCGAATTTTATTCATCAATTCTGATCGCTCTGCATACTTTGGGCGAATGTGTTGAAAATCAGCGCATTCGCCAGATCTTTGTATACATGGCCATTCTTGATGGGCGTTGGTGAGAACCAGACAAAATGCAAACTTAATAGTTTGTGGATACAGTTTTCGATATGATCATCCTTACCGCATTATTTACAATTGTCCTTCACTTCCTGGTATACCACATATCAAGTTTCCCATTTCTAATAAAACATTCATCATGTGAGAATCACTTCATCATATCATCTCTAAATATAGATGCAACTGTTTTCATGATATGTCTTTTCCTTTCAAAATGTTTTGATTTCTGCTGTTATCGAAAGCCTTACTTTTCTATGGTAATACTTGAAACAGTGAAATATGTCTTAATTATGACTGAAGATTGATTCAATCAAGTGATGCCGTACCAAGTAAGCATTGAAAACGAATGAGAAAGTATAGGAACCTTTGTCTGTGTTCGCAATTTATTTTTTTTCTAAGTCCATTGATGTATTTCCACCCATTTCATCCTTTTCCAAGAATTGTAAATATGTACATGCTGGATTTTTCATTGCCCGACGAGTAAATACTGATGATAACCTTGTAGATCGAAATCTATGCTATGATTTCGATGAATATTGTTGCATCTGCGACATTCTAATCAAGGTTTCCCAAACCGCATAATATATTATGGTGTGTATCTTCTATTGATTGAAATAGTCAGTACAAAATCCATATTAACTTTACATTTCAACTGCCAAAATTCTTCATTCCTCAAAATCACCTGACGACATTGCAACAATACATTTTTTCTTCATTCAATCAAACGACATGTTTTTTTTTATTAATCAATCAATATTTATTTTACATTTTCACTCTCCAAATCCTTTATTCATCAAAATCACACAACATTGAATGAATACATTTTCGGTATATTTTTAGAATAGAATTTATTTGAAATAGGATTCCCTAATATACAGGTTAGCTAACTTACATATAGTACAATAAACTAAATTTATACTAATAATACAAATATTGATATCTATATACATAAAGTGTTCAAACTGGACAAAAGAAATATTCAATATCGTTCCTGGATATGTTTCAAAAGTTCATTCCTAAAAACATTTGATGATGGAGTAGATTTGATTGAGTCAGGCAAATTATTGAATAGGACAACACCTTTGAAGAATAAACTGCACATACTACTTCTTACATCAGTTCTATTTATATGAATATGACTATTGTGTCTGGTTGAATGTTGATGAATGTCTTTATTGAAAGTTATTAATGATAACAAGTAAAGTGGGGTCATTTTATTTAATATTTTATAGATGAACACCATAGAACAATAGAGTAATCTTTGGGATACTGAGAGCCATTGTAGAGCAGATAACATGGTAGAAATTGGTGTATACCTGTTACACTTTAAAATTATTCTCATTCCCCGATTTTGTAGTTTTTGCATTTGTTGCACTTTGTTCAAATTAAAAGAGAATACAATGGATGCACAGTAGTCGAAATGGGGTTGGATTATTGATTTAAATACCAAAATTTTTGTATCTGTTGATAAGTTACAGGCGATTTTCGAGAAAAAATATAATTTTTTTGCAATCTTTCTTTCAATATACTTAAAGTGGTTGTCAAAAGTTAAACAATTATCAAGTTGAAACCCCAAATATTTCACTGATGTTACTATTTCTATACGTTCATTTTCCATCTTTATATTTATGTTGTTTGTGTTTATTTGATTATATTTGAATTTAGTAGTAATTATCATTGCTTTAGTTTTTCCAACGTTAAGTTTCATTTTATTGATCTTCAGGTATTTTTCGACCATTGCTAACACTGTATTCATTCTGAGGACAGTTTCTTCTAAATTTACTCCAGAACATGCCAATAATTTATCATCTGCAAACAAGTTTATGAACTCACAATCTGAAAATAATTGAATATCATTCAGATATAAAATGAATAAGAGGGGGCCAAGTACACTACCTTGTGGTACTCCTGTATGATTCATTATATATGATGAGAAATAATCATTGACACGTACTCTCTGTTTCCTATTTGATAAATAATTACTTAATCATTCATAAACCCTCCCCTCAATCCCATACCTTCTCAGATTCCGAAGCAGTATACTTCTATCAATCGTTTAAAATGCCCTTTTTAAATCTAAAAAAACAGCTACAACATATTTACCTTTATCTGTTTCATTAGTAAATTTAGTTAGTGATAATTGTAGCGATGTTTCACAAGAATGTTTCTTTCTAAAACCAGATTGATTGATAAACATAATTTGATTTTCGTCAATAAACTCTAGTAATTGATTGTATACTGCTATTTCTAGAACCTTCTCTATTGGCGGTAAGGTATTTATAGGTCTAAATTCACTTGCTTTTATAGTGTTTGTAACTTTAGGTATGGGTATGATAGTACTTATTTTTAATAATTCTGGCAATTGACCATTCTGAAGCGATGTATTGATTAAATTGAGAATTGCATGACCAGCTGTTTCAAAAACTTGTTTTAACATTTTAGAATTCAAGGTTTCATGGATATTACATTTATTATCTAATGACCCAATTATATCCTTCAAGTCGCTTAAAGTAATCAGTCTAAAAGTGCTAAAGGGCAAATATAAATTGTTATCCAAATTGAACCATGGTTCAGAATTCTCAATACCCTGGACTATATGTTGGATGCTGTTTACAAAGTATTGGTTGAAAGTTTCAGCTATGTCATGCTCACCCTTTTTAATACTCACTACCCCTTCTTCTTCAAATTGGATTAGGTTTGGAAATGTACGATCATTACTATTAACAAGGGTTTTTAAGGTTTTCCACATTGAATGAGAATTATTCTTGTATATGTCTATTTTGTTATAATAATACTGAGCTTTCTTTATTTTCAATGAGTTAACCACATCATTTCTCAATTTTTTTAAATTTTCCCATCTGGTTGTTTTTAGATTTTCATCTCCCACCGTATTAACAAATATTTTATATGCTTCATCCCGTTTCTTAATTTTCATGAAAACTTCATTGTCAAACCAAGGAATATTGTTTTTGTACTCGCTCATTTGTATAGGAGAAATACTATTGATAATATTCGAACATTTTTCGTGAAGTTCTTCATAGAGTAAATTTACATCTACAGAGTTTAATGACCAATTACATGAAATGAGCTCATTCTTAATTATACTCAAATTATTATCACAAAGATTTCTGTATTTTCTTATTGAGCTTTTTTTATTAGATTGACCAACGAGGAAATTGACTGAAATAATTGAGTGGTCAGTAATTTTTGGGGTTAAATGATCATTTGAAATTATATTATCGTTATTAGTCAAAACCAAGTCAATTATTGATTGTGTATCTAATGTCTTTCTAGTAGGCTCAATTAAAGTTTGATTCATACCATAAGTTGTAAAAATACTCTTGATTTTTTAAGTATAAAAACTTTCATCTAGTAAGTTTAAATTGAAATCACCTACCAGAATAAAACGATTGTTAGATGATATAAGCCTGTCACAAATATCCTCAAAATCTTCCAAAAAAGTTGCACGAGAACTAGAAGGTGAATGATATAAACATCCAATCAACCATATTGAAGATTTAAAGTTAATTTTAACAATTTTACACCAGTAGTTCGATTCCAGTATGAATTTCTTAAAAATAGAAAATTCGAATTTTTTATTAATGTACATGACAATGCCACCAGTATGTCTATTTTTTGAATCACAACGGATACAAGTGTAATTGTCAATTTTCAGTTCAACATCCTCAATATCCTCAGTTGTTCTGGTTTCACTTAATAAGATTTTTTGGTCATAACAAACAAACTTTCTTTTTTTTTTTTACTGTATATCAGGGTTATTTATTGGTTTTTTCTTACTTGACTAAGATTTTTATTTCTCACAATTGTGGATTTTCCGTTTATATATTTGATGATACTATTGTTATCCCCTGCTGCAATCATTTCATCCAATTCTGATTTCACTTTGCGGAAATAGTCCCTTTGTTTTGGAGTTTGGTCATTAGATATTTTCACACTTGGCACTTTTATCAATTGTTTATTCTTCATTATATGTCTGGCATCATCCTGTGATTTAAAAATAACCTTGATGGGTCGATTTCTGTTAGATATTGGTTTTCCCAATCTAAAATGTTTAATTTTTTCCTTATTGACGTTGAAGTCCTGCAGTATATTATTTATGGTTTCTCTTTCTTGTGCTGATCTTTCAGTTTGGAGGTTTCCCTGAGGTTCATTCACATTATAAATGATAATATTGGCTGCTCGTGATTGTCTGTCTATAATTTCTGATATTAGATCTTCACTTCCATACAAATTAGATTCCATATGAGCATGGGAGTTGGATGTACTCATGTCATCAATTTTTTTCCGCAGATTTACATTTTCCTCTTGAAGTATTCTATTGATCTCCATTATATCACTTAGCTGTTTTATGATTTTAGGCATTTGCTTGATATTATTCCTACATTGATCACAGAAATATGTAATGCATCGACCTATTTTAAGGAAAATAGCTCTGAGTTCGGTACTTGTAAGTTCAGTACATGTTGAATGTACTATATCATTGCAGCAGTCGCATACAACAATGTCTTCCCCTTCTAAATTCCTTTCACACTTAATACATAGCACTTTACCCATTTTCCTCAGAGAGAAGATACTTCAAGCAGCACGCCACTGAAAGGTAATATCTTTATCAGCTATACAGCTTTTTATTTGTTTCCTTTTTGCACCTGATTTGTTTTTGTTGTAGAAAAGAATATTTACATCAAAAACTGCACTTTATGATTCAACTTCTTGGTCTTTTGTAGAGTGTTCTTTCTTGTTTAACAATAATAATTAGATAGTAGATTTCTTCAGCATCATTTTGATACTGATTACACCTTTCACTTTCACTTTTAACTCTCACAAGATTCGTTTTATAAGGAGCAGATATTCACGAAATGAACTGTAGTACACCTTCATTATGAATTATTTAGTGAAAGGTCGTGTTTGTTTTTCGCTTGGAAAATAATGGAATACTATTTTTTCATTGAATCTCAACATGAAAAATGCATCAATCTCAGAATAGAACTTTGGAAAAATTTTGGTACATAAGATCTCAACAAAATCGCCGCCATCTATAATCGATAGTTCTTCATGTGTTGATTACAATAACAAAGCGCTTTCGAAGGATAAGGTCATTATCAGTGCTTGTCTAAGAAGTAATTAAATACATTCTTATTTAATTCTTCCCTAGGTAAAATTTTCATGAATAATTATCAAGTATCACTCACTCATCAGGTGAAAACAAGAGCAATATTCAGAAAGTAGACATTCACAATGTTAAAGAAGTTAAAATGTATGAATATAAAAATCACTGTGAAATGGAAATACATTTGATGAAAAACATAATTTTCTACAAATTACAACCCTTTCTCAGTGAACCAATCCAAAAATGATCACAGATCAGATGAATTGTGGGGCACTGGTACGCAATAATAGTTGAAATTGATGATTGCTGCATATTACATTGATGAATCTTATATGTTTTTCAATGAACAAAGAAAACTGAGATAGCAAACACAAAATGTCATGAAAATGAATACGATATTACGTAGTTTCTAAATCAACAGAGCCTTTATACAATTTTTCCTGCCCTAGTCCCAATACCTCCTGCAAATGTCTGAGGGTTATATTCACTCTCAGTAGAATGTATTAGATATTATTGGGAAATGAACATTTCTGGTAGAAGTGGTCGGAATCGATTAAGGGGAATCTGTAGGACTATGGAGTTGACTGAATGAAGCAGCAGTTTTTAGGCAAGTGAAGAATCCTCCATTTCTCCTCGATCATGAATAACTCTGCTCGCCATCCAACTAATCTTCCTTCTTGTAGTTCCTAATGTCCAATTTGACAAAGTCATTTCCTGAAACATGCACGGTTCATCCTGACGTTTTCTGGAAACTGATGTCCGGTACTATTCACAACAACATCCAATTTTCCCCAGGAGAGACTCTTGATACTATTCTTCGGATATAGTAAGGACTATAAGTTTGCAAATTGAAACTCATTGAGGTGCTAGTTGGGGCAATAACCGAAGCACGGATATTCAATAAGTGTCAACACTTGATATGAGACCCAGTAATTCTGCAGCTAGCAATTCTAATGAATCCATGATCATGGTTCATCCCAAAAAATAAACTATATATAATGTATGTTCGTAAATATATTTCAAACTACAGTCACCAAATATCAGTAATCTTTGGTGCGTGCTAGATGTAGTAACCACTTCCGATGCTTTCAACTTTCTGCAATCCTAAATCAAGGTAGCGTTGAAGTCCACGAATCGTTGAGCTCCTAAGTTTACTTCCAGCCGTACTTCATTTTCAATCTGTAATTCGACAGAATAATTAAATCTTTCTGATAACTGCTTCATAGAAGATACCATCAAGGTATCCATGACGAATACTGAGTTACTTCAGGCAGTACTAGACTATTGCTCCCCTTTAAATGAATCCACCTGCCGAAATAAGTTTTTCGTACACATTTCGGTCATCAGCCATGATTCAAAATGCCGAAAAACATGAAATGTACTCTTGTCCACCATCCTGGATGACTACGTGGTACTCTGGGTTGAACCTTGTCCCTTATGTATGGATTGAAACTCATCGTTTTCGAATAAACACTTCTAGTATTTCCTCTCCCTACACAACAGATGAATCCGTCGTTGTGTACCTGTAGGGTTATTTTTCTACTATAATCGATCACGGTTTTCCGGTTGTCTCAGGCGCCACCTTCTGTTAACGTGGGATGACCACTTGCTCCAAGTATTTTCAGTGAAGATTTTACGTTCCAAATGTCGATAAAATGTATTGAATTCTAGAAGTCAGAAGGACAGACTTCAGTTCACCTTGACTGGTTGCTCGCTTGGGCATCAATTACCTCAAGGATTTCGTCGACACTCGAACGACGCGACGTGGCGGTTTGGTGTGCTGCTCGGTGTGGACTCTTTCCGGGCACCTCTGCTCCAGGAGACCGGAGAACCTGCGCGCGCCTAGTATAGTGGTCTGTTGAAGAACGCGTAATTCCTTCCTGAAATATAGCAGCAATATATCTTTATAATTGGCTTGGCCAAATATTCCATGCTGATCTGAGATTTCCTATGTAACGTCGTCACACACCCTTCCCACTTTGATAAAAATATTGCGTACATTTCTTTCACATTACAACCATTCATGAGTGAAAGAGAAACATCAATAAGGAAAGCAGATTTTTTTTAATTTTCAAGTTTTCTTCTCCCGAGTCTAGGGATACTATTTCCCCAACATTTTTCGAGGTGCCTACCCTCTTCTCTATGACTAATCGTTTATTGTGGGGTAGGTTATATCCTGTTATGTTTCCTACTAGTCTTACCGGCCGGGGACACACATTTCACCAAAGCCTAAATTTTGCTCAGTGACTCTCTTATACCTACTGCCATGAGATGGAAGGTAATTAAGCCCGATCACGGTGGGTGCAGAGTCACTAAGGTGTGACAGGTATACTAACTTCAAAAGTATTTTACCAAAGCTGTCATTTGCATATTTGAAAATATACTATTATTGTTATTCAAAAATGAAAATGGCAGATGATTATGACGTCTCGGCAGACAGTTTGAGAATCGAAAGTATTTCACCAAGTTTGAAATTTCAGTATGTCAATAGTAGCAGAAGCTTATATTTGATTACTATTGTTTCGGACGTCCATCGTCTTAATGAATTCAAAAGGTTTTCACGACGTTTCAAATGCTTGCATCTGCAATCGTCTTCAGGTGAATACTTCAGTATTCACCTGGTTTGAATGAGATTAACTTCCATATTTTGTCAGCGATTTGATCAATTATCATCCAGGTAATTATATTATGAGAAATTCAATTTTAAATATAAGATAATCGATTCGCAAATTTCGATTTTATTGTTACAGAAACCGATTCAGTGAATGATGAGAATATCTCACATGACAAAAAAAATAATTCCGAAGATTGTGGATATGAGATAAAAACATATAATTTTTCAATAGCGTACACGATTAATATTTTCGTTTTTGTAATTTATATTTAGCCTTGGACAAATGAAAAATACAGATAATAATGTCAAATATATTGTTTATATTGGAATTATGCTCTAATATTCATTTTTGTTTTATAATGGACCCATTTTTCCCATCATTCATCTGAAGGCAGAGAATATGTTCGTTAATTCATATGATTTATACTTTTTTTTATTCAGATGTTATTAATGTTGAGCAGATTCGATGAATTGAAAGTGAGTACTAACATACGTATATGCTCTCGCTAGAGTTAAGGTTCCGCTGTCCACCGCATTGTTATAACCGTAGAAAATATCTGCCGTTATAAATATGAGCTTCTGATACTATTGTGAAAAACATACTAAAATTTCAAACTTGGTAAAAAACTTCTGAAATTCCGTTTTTTTGGAATTTTGCCGGGGTGTCATAACTACCGTAATCATCTGTCATTTTCACTTTCGAATAACTATAAGATTATATTTTAAAATATCCACATAGCAGCTTTGGTAAAATACTTCTGAAGTTAGTAAACCTGTCACACGTGACTGACTGCACCTACCGCGACCAGGCTTAGTTAGCTTCCATCTCATGGCAGTAGGTATAAGAGAGTCACTGAGCAAAATTTAGGCTTTGGTAAAATGTATGTTGTCTGCCGGCCACTGGTTCTCAGACTATACTGCAACTACCATTGCTTAATTTGCTATGAACTTTTATGAGCAAAACATAGTGTTTTTTCCGTTTTCCGCAGGAACATGGAAATTCATGTTGTAATCTCGATACTTTCTGTAGACGAATTTTTAAGAGTCGAAATTCGAAAAAATGTGATAAATACTTGCAAACGAGACCGTAAACGCACGAACGCGTGAAAGTGGTTGAGTAGTGGGTGTAGAGCAGCAGACGCCCGAAAGTGCATATAAGTAAAAATTATATTTTTTATTCCTGGCTCATTTAAGAACTCACATAAATAAATGGGTCATGTTTTCCAAGAATGAACACTCACAAGAAAGCATTTCTAACATTGATGTAAGTCGCAATCTCTAGGTTTTCAATTTCCGGTTAAACACGATTTCACGCTTCCATGAACATCAGGAAGACCGGAAGAATTGCGAAACACAATTTTTAGAAGCAATCTCATTTTGTTAGGATGGAAAATGGAGTAACACTTTGAAGTCAGTGTTTTTTGACAAAAAAATATTTTTATCCCATAGTGAATTGAGAATGTTTCCTTTCTCAACAAGAATCTATGAAATTTCGAATTTATATTCTATACGGTTCTTCGAATATTCGCAACCAATACTCATAGAGAATCCCTTATACGTTCTACTATCTATGCAAAAAACCATAATGCCCAGCTCCTTTACTGTTTTTTGACAGTCTGTTTTTCGGATATTTTCCACTTTCGTAGTGGTATCGATGGATTCGCAGATTCTGAGTAATTCAGGCCTATAGCAGCCATCGGCGTTGAATGACTCAGCAAAATGAATGGAAAACATAATTATTCATCATTTTTTACGGTTGTTTTCAGATGGATCTTCCTCATAAAATGAGGGCCAAATCATATTGGTATTCCATACCCAAAATAAAAATAAAATAACTAACACTCGCACAATTCTGCCATTTCTGGATCAAATATCGGAAAAGAATCACGGTACAGTAAAATGAAGCTGATGCGAATACCCCCGTCGCTCGCCTAAAGCTCCCATCTCACGTTCGGATGCTCTCAACTCCAATTTACCTACTTTCCATAACAAAAAATACCTCTCACACCTTCACAACTTGTGTATGTGTACACAATAACATCTTGCTGGCAGGCACGACAATCAGCGTCGGACTGGCCAGCTAGATAAAAATACACTTTGTGGCTGAGCTGAGCTGAGAGGGATTATGCAATTAACATGGACATCATTACATTATCCGAATATTTATGGCATGATAATTATTAGATAGCAAAAATTTTTCTGCTGAATTTCGGTCATTGTTTCCTTTTCTGATATACATATACTACACACCCATCTTCATTCATTAGAAAATTTACTTGAGTATTTCTACAAAATTATTTCAAGAAAACCCTATACTTACTCTTCGGAAAAATGATTCCATGAAATCAAGCTCTTCAATCCAAGGCAAATATATTTTTACAATGTTGCTTAGTATATTTCTAGAAATAAACATACCCTTGAGTCTGCTCATAACTCGAGATAACCAGATTAAAAACTCCATTCTTTGTCCCACACATGACAGAACTATTGGACAGAAAAGTTCAAATTACTTAGGCCCCAAAATTATGAACTCGCTTTAATTAGAAATCATAAGTATACATCCTGCAAAGAAATTCGAAACACTCCTAATGAAATACGCATCAGAAAATAGAACAGAAATAAATAAATTATTGGCACTAAAAATAACTGGGAACAGATGAAACAATTCTTTAGACTTAAATTTGAGGTTTTATGTCAATACTTTTGTCTTATATCATATCATAATATCAATATATTATATTGTATATTATTTATATTCTATAATATATGTATATATACTTCCAATTCACATTCGTACCTCTTTATCCTGTATTTTCTATAGCTGTACCATATATTTTCTTTTCATTTTATAATTTTCATGAATTCGTATTTGAAATATCAGCACAAGCAATCCACCTAACTCCAAATTCAGCGATTTCACAGGAGACACAAAAAAGTTTTTCAATTGAGTAATATCCAACATTGAAATTCCAATCAATTATATGTCATACATTTCAAAATGGAGTTACGTACATTTCCGAGTTTTTATTCTTGCTAAGCAATTAATAAATCGGTAGCTTTAATAGAAACTTTATCAAAAATAATAGTTAGAACTTCAAACTACGAAAAAATATCAACGTGAAATTGATAAAATTCCTCAAAGGTGATAGTGAGAATTCAGCAATGTAATAATTAATAATGGGGGATGTTATCGTGAGTGGATGAAAATCCGGTAGCAGACTCTCAGCTTTGAATTTCTTTCTCTCTGGATATAAGGCTGGCTATCAATGCAACGGGATTGCAATTCTTTTATTTCTTTATTCAACGTCGGCCTATTCATGCGAACAGGACTGAACACCGGTGAGCACACTCTCCTCAACGGGGATTTTTGCAGCATGATTTCTAACCATGATTTCTTTAACGAGCTCAACATACATTTCGGGACCGTTCTCCTAACGTCCTCTCCAAAGGACGGTATATCTACCGGCATGTATCGTGCTGATTGATATGGCGCCTGGAGCTGTGAATATGCTACCACACCATCTAAGTACTGGCCGTGCCTAGCCTTGTTTGGTATATTTGGATCATACTGTGAACAAGTGATCAGAGATTAACAGAAAAACACAACAGTGTGTGTAATTTATTATTGGATGTAACTCTAAAAGTTCTAACTAGTTTCATTTTCAGTATACGAAATCCCAAATGAAATAATTATACAGGGTGTACCATAAGTACGTTAAAATATTCAAGTGACGTATTCCTGAGACAATTTAAAGAAAAAAAGTCTATATAAACTTGTGTCCGGAAATGCTTCGTTTCGGAGATACAGGGTGTTGAAATTGAATTCTTTTGTTCGCTTTCTAAAAATAACTTCTGCAAAAAATAAGTTATTTGCACGGAATTTGGTACCCGGGGTTTTTTTGACGTGGGAAATCATGATTTCGTATTAATTTCCATGTAACATCTAGAAGGCTGTCATTATTTAATTCAAATTGCCCAAACATTTTTGACAGTAAACTTTTGGTACTTTTCATGAAAAAACCCCATTTCCACACCTTTTCCAAGTAAAAAAGGTACACTTCCTCAATAACGCTGGAGGTGATCGTTTTCGAAATATTTACAATTTTCTATATCGATGTATGTTACTTAGCTCCTAGGGCGCTAAGTAAAGTTGCTGAGAACATTACAAAAACTAAGTATGTGGTAGGTCTCGTCAAAATAAACTACTTTTTCTCTATGGAATGTTTATCGGAAAATGATTTGTTTTCGAGATACAGATTGTTGAAATTTTTCAAAACATGGTTGGTTTTTGTCATAAGTTTTTTGCAATTTTAGTTATCTTCATCAAACTTTATACGCAGTATACCCGGACAGACTTCTTTTTCCAAATTAAGTTAATTAAATCGAGTAGGCTATGAAGGATCGTTTATAAAAATAGAAGTTCGATGTCACATTTTTAACTATTCATTGACAAATTCACAGTTCGGAGTTTATAAAGTGATTTTTTGGTACCATGCCCGACTTTACGAATGCTGAAATGGCTGATATGGTTTTTTCATACGGCTTGGCTGACGGAAATTTAACCGAGGCCAGACGCATCTATCAGGAAAGGTAGCCCCAACGCGTCACTCCTTGTGCAGCCACATTTGCGAATCTTTTCCGGCGACTTTCCGAATCTGCAAGCTTTGAAAAAAATTCTGCAGTAGGACGGCCACGGACTACAAGAACTGTGGAATTGGAGGAGGCGGTTCTCGAAGAAATTAGTGAACATCCAGAGACAAGTACAAGAAAAATTAGTCAAACTTTAAATGTGAGTCACATGACCGTTTACAGAATTTTAAAGGCACAGAAATTATATCCTCATCATATTCAGCGTGTCTAGGCACTTACGCTACGTGATTTCCAACCACGTATCGAACTTGCTCAATGGTTTCAAAGAAAAGCCGAACAACATCCCCAAATTTTATCGAAAGTCCTCTTCACAGATGAGGCTGATTTTTCAAGAAATGGTATCATGAACTTCCATAACAACCACATCTGGGCGAAAGATAACCCAGATGCGAACACGAACTCATTACTAAGACAGATTCTCTTTTAATGTATGGGTAGGCATAATTGGGGATTATTTAATTGGGCCCTATTTTCTTCCCTTACTTTTGAATAGAAATGCTTACCAAAATTTTTTGAAACACGAGCTTTCCCAGCTTATGGAAGATGTTCCCATTGGTCTCCGAAATCACTCTTGGTTTATACACGATGGAGCCCCTGCTCATTTTAGTCTGAAAGCAAGAAATTTCTCAGACGTAGCATATCCTCAACGATGGCTAGGAAAAGGAGGCACTCAGCATTGGCCCCCGAGGTCACCGGAGGTCCCGTCGATTTATTTTTCTGGGGACACCTAAAATCACTAGCTTATGCTAGCCCCATTGAAAACGAGGAAATGTTATGGGATCGCATCATAGCTTGCTGCGAAACGATGAGAAACACTCCCGGCATTTTTCAACGGGTGCGGAATTCTTTGATGAGGAGAGCAGAAGCTTGTTTTACTGTTGGGGGTCGTCACTTTGAACAATTGTTGTAATAGTTGTTTCCGAAATGTAGCGCTTTCTAATTGAATAATTAAACCTGACAAATTTTTTCAATATGGATTGATTAAGCAGTTTGATAATGCTCAGTTTGAAAGAAGTCTGTATTTAAAGTTTAATGAAAATAACTGCAGTTGCTCCCTCACCATCTTCCACAAAAACTCCACAAACCCTTACATCATAAAAAGTGCTTTCCAAGAATCCATCTCCAAATACCCCAATTTCCATCGAATATTCACTGACGCATCCAAGACCACACAAGGACATGCAGCAGCTTACATATGTGGCGACAGTAGATTCTCCATACGTCTACCTCAAAAATGCAGCATCTTTACAGGTGAAACGACAGTCATAATGGCATCACTCAGAATGTCTAGAGAAGACCCCAGAAAAAACTTTATTATCATTACAGACTCTCTTAGTGCAATTCACGGATTGAAACAGTTATATCCGTATCATTCAAATCCCATATCAATCAAAGAAGAACTTTACCAACTACAAATCGAAGCAAAAAATATCTCATTTCTATGTGCACCCTCTCACGTAGGGATCGAGGGTAACAAAGAAGCTGATGCCCTAGCCTATAAAACAGCATCTGAAGAGAATACAATTCTTCAAAATGAGCTCCCGTCCTCAGATCACAAACCCTCGATCCAAAACTTTATACCTAGTATCTGGCAATCCACTTGGACTCATGCAACATCCAAACTCCGAGAAACCAATGAAATAGTCAACAGAAAGTTATCATTACCCACGAAAAGGAGAGACCAAGTCGTTATTAACCGTCTCCGGTTAGGACATACGCTCCTAACCCACCAACATATAATGAATAAGGATCCATGCCCCATCTGTCACAACTGTGCCACACAAATCACAGTTAAACACATCCTGGTAGAATGCCCATTATACAACGAAGAAAGAAGTTCAAACAACCTAGAAGTCAACATCAAATCTATCCTCAACAACCATCTACAGAAAGTGCTGAAGTTTCTAAAAGACATCAATATATATTGTAAAATCTGATTTCCAATCAACCTGTGTTTGTTTCTTCCTGCTAATAACTCTTAGCAGTTGATGCGGGGTCATTTTTGTTGAAATAAAAAAAAAACTGCAGTTGCAAATAACTTATGACAAAAACCAACCATGTTTTGAAAAATTTCAACAATCTGTATCTCGAAAACAAATCATTTTTCGATGAACATTTATTTGGGAAAAAAATAGTTTATTTTGACGAGACCTACCACATACTTAGTTTTTGTAATGTTCTCAGCAACTTTACTTAGCGCCCTAGGAGCTAAGTAACATGCATCGATATAGAAAATTGTAAATATCTCGAAAACGATCACCTCTAGTGTTGTTGAGGAAGTGTACCTTTTTCACTTGGAAAAGGTGTGGTAATAAGGTTTTCCATGAAAAGAACCAAAAGTTTACTGTCAAAAATGTTAAGGCAATTTGGAATTAATAATGGCAGCGTACGCAGCTCCCTCTAGATGTAACATGAAAATGAATACGAAATTATGATTTTCCACGTCAAAAAAATCCCGGGTACCAAATTTCGTGCAAATAACTTATTTTTTGCGAAACTTATTTTCAAAAAGCGTACAGAAAAACTCAATTTCAACACCCTGTATCTCCGAAACGAAGCATTTTCGGTCACAAGTTTATACTTTTTTCCTAGAATTGCCTCAGGAATACGTCACTTGAGTATTTAAACGTACTTATGTTACACCCTGTATACTAGCATCGGACTAAACAACGGTGGTAACGGTAAACGTGAATTTTTGGAGAAGAGTATAAAATTGGAACAGTGAGTGCTTGTGCGAAAAACTGTGCGGTCAGTATGGTTGGAAAACTTCAGAAATATGAGTGAACATAGTAAACCGCCAAGGGCATTTAGCTTTACCGGAGTTCTTGCATATAACTGGTGCTTATGGAACCAGAAATTTCAGCTTCATTTGCTTGCCGGTGACAATAAATCTAAAACGAATGAAGTGAAGATTGTAATTTCATTGAATGAATTAGGTGAAGAAGGTATCCGAATATACAACACACTCGAGTATACTGCAGTAGAGGATCCGAAAAAGCTGGAAACAATTCTCAACAAGTTCTAAACCTATTCAAATCCTATACAAATTCTTCAAACGAAATAATAAATAGGACGAAACAGTGTACCAATTCGTGACAGCCTTACGTCAATTGGCCTCAACATGCGAGTTTCGAAATAAAGATGTGTTGATTCGAGATAAAATAGTATTAGGAATTCGAGACCAAATAATTCAGAAAAAAATATTGCAATATCCTAATTTGCAACTAAATGGAGCAGTAACAAATTTGTCGATCGATAAAATGTAGCGTTGCTACACAGAAGGAAATTTCCAAGGAATCTGTCAATGTGAGTGTGATGAATCTCAGTAATAGAGAAAAAACTCTAGACAAAATAGTGAAGCAGGACACTCTTCAGGATACTCCAAAGCTGTTCAAAGATGCAAAAGGTGCGGCGATGACATTGATGAATAAGATAGGTGCCCTGCTTTTGATCGTATTTGTAGTAAATGCAAGCGTAAACGACATTATCGTCGTATCTGTAGAAACTTTTCTCGGGATTTGCGGAAGAATGTACACGGAATCGCGGAGAACTCTGATTCGGGAAGTAGAGACACTAATGCGGAACAAATAGTTTGGATTATTACGAATGCTGAAGTGAATACTGTTGACTGGTGCGAGGAAATTGAGATCACAGGATCGAAAATCCAACTTGAAATTGATACCGGTAGTCAAGTGAATATATTGAACAGAAGTCTGGACTGTACTTCTGAACTCATTGAAACACAGACGAAACTTCCGTCATATTCGGGCCTTACAAATTGATATTTTGGGTCAAGTTAAAGTGGATGCCAAATTCAATGAAAAACATAAAAAATTGTTGTTTTATGTTGATAACTCTTGTGACCAAAGTTTGTTGATGGGACTCGATGCAGCCGGCCAGTACCGTATTTTGAAGAAAAGCTATACTGTGAACTCTATACCGAGTAACTCAAGAAAGTCTCTTGAGGACATTGTCGAAAAATATAAATCGGTTTTTATCGGAATCGGAAGACAAACCCTATAACTTTGCTTAAGTGCCGCGGAAAAAAATCCGCTTCCATTGAAAGCAAAAGTTAGACAAAAATTGGATGTTATGGTTGCTGAAAAAATTATTAAGCCGGTTACGGAACCAACGGACTGGGTACACCCAATAGTTTCAGCGCCTAAATCGAACGGTGATATACATGTATGTATTTCAAATACCAATAATGGATACATTATTTGCAGAATTGTCGGGAGCAAGATTTTTCTCTTTGCTTGATGCTTCCTCGGCATTTCTCCAAATTCCTCTTGCTAGAGAAAGCTCTCCTATGTGTATTTCAGCTACACCGTTTGGTAGGTATCGTTATCTACGTCTACCATATGGTATTTCATCTTAAGAGATATATAAATATTTCAAAGATTTATATTTGAAACCCTAGATGGCGTGTCAGGTGCGATTGCATATATTGATGATATCCTCATTTTTGGTAAAAAAAACAATAGAAGAACATAACAAGAATTTGGATATTATTTCAACAAAAATATTCAGAAGCGGATTTACTTTAATAAACAAAAATCAAAATTTGGTGTAAACAAATTGAAGTTTCTGTGACATGCCATAAGTTCTCAGGGCAGGGCATAGAGCCAGATCAACAGAAAAACAATACGATTCGAGAAATGAAATTACCTGAATGTAAAAAGGGTTTATGAAGGTGTTTGGGAATTATTGTATATTTAGCCAAATTTATACGTAATTTATCGGATGAAACTAGCACTCTGACAAACTAACTTAGCATTAGAACCGAATGGTCATGGACAGAAAATGAAACGACATGTTTCAATCATTTGAAGGAATTGGTCACTTCAACTACTGTTCTGGCATATTATGATACCAAAAAACCGGACATTTTATCAGTTGATGCGAGTCCTTCCGGACTAGGCGCAGTTATCAATCAAGATAACCGCGTCTGCATCTTCAACACCATGCCAACAAAAGTATAATCATATTGAAAAGGAATTACTAGACATTGTTTTCGGATGTGAACATTTCCATCACTTTATATTTGGTAGAAAAATCCGAATAGAAAGGGATCACCGCCCTTTACTAGGATTACTCAAAAGACCATTAGGTCAGCTCTCACCCAGGTTGCAGCGTCTTGCAATTCCCTTGCTCAGGTATAAATTCGAACTGGTATATGTTCCGAGAAAACAGTTGCAAGTTGCTGATACCCTAATCAGAGATCCAACTAGAGAAACTATAGATACTGATTTTTTGGAAACAAACCTCAAAGTTCATTCTGTGACATCAACCAGCAGATAAAATGAACAGAGAATACAGAAGGCAATTAATGATGACTGGGTATTACAAAAAGTTAAAAGTTATACTCTTCAAGGTTGGCACAAACATGAAAGCATTGTTCCACATGAAGTCAAGTATTTTTAGACAATCAGAAATGAAATTTTTCTTCATGAGACTGTTTTGTTTTACAGCAAAAGACTAATGATTCCTCAAACCCTGAGAGGTGAATTTTTACAACTGATTCATAAGTCTCACCAAGGGGAAGTATCTTGTGGAAAGCTATCCCAAGAAGCTATTTATCCGCCAAACATGTTGACTGACATAGAAAACCTTGTGTTGAGTTGAATTTCTTGTCAACAGTATGCAGAAAGAAATGCCAAAGAGCCGTTAACACCACATGACATACCTGATTCGCCTTTGCAAAAAGTCGGAATAGATTTCAAAACTCTTGGGCAATTGAACTCCATTGTATCAGTTGATTATTCCAGCAAATTTGTGGTAGTCAACAAGCTTTCCAGTGAAACGAGCGGGAGTGTAATTTCAACACTGGAGAACATCTTCGCAATAAATGGCCTAACACAGGAAATATTCTCGGTCAACGGTCCTCCTTTTAACTTAGCAGATTTCCATCAATGCGCAGAGAGATATGATATCAAGGTGATAACTTCCAGTCCTCACTACCCTCGCTCCAACGGAATGGTAGAAAGAGCAATACAAACAGTGAAATGACTTTCAAATCATATAGAAATAGCGATATCCCTTTTCTGCAATTCTCAACTACAACATAACTCCAAAACAGGACATGCTTCCTCCAAGTGATTTGTTGATGGGAAGAAGACTCAGAACCATTCAACCTGTAGGAAAAACTATTCTCAAATCGAAGTACCCTACAAGCGACTACAAGAAAAAAATTAAAATAAAACAAAATAAACAAAGAAGGTATTTTGATATTTTCACCAAGAGACTTTCTGCTCTCGAACCTCATCAACCTGACCTCAAAAAAAAAAACAGATGTCATTTACAACCTTAAACCTCAAAGTTTACTTGGAAATCGTAATGACGTTCCACTCATCGAGACGGATATTTCACAGCCAGAAACAATGGATGCTTCAATCCAATCCCAGGTTCCAGTAAGCCAGAGACAAGATATTGCCGATTGTGACAATAACAATGACCATAAAATGGTTACTCGTTATGGCAGGGTTAAAGAAGCCATCTTTAGATTATCTAATTACCCTTTTTCCATCTTCTATTCATTTATTCCAATAACTCATATAATAATTTTGAATTGTACTTCTTATTGAAGGGGGCGTGTGATGTATGTATATCTGGATCATACTGTAAGCAAGTGGTCAGAGATTGACAGAAAAACAAAATAGTGTGTCAGGTGCTTGGTATGTAATTTATTATCCAATATAACTCGAAGTTCTAACGAGTATCAGTTCCAATATACGAAATCCCAAATGAAATAATCATAGTCTCTACAATATACCAGCATCGTACTGAATAACGGTACTACATAACGAATCATACTGTAAGCAAGTGGTCAGAGATTGACAGAAAAACACAACAGTGTGTCAGATGCTTGATGTGTTATTTATTATCCAATATAACTCTGAGTTCTAACTAGTACCAGTTCTAGTATACGAAATCCCAATTGAAATAATTATAGTCTCTACAATATTCTAGCATCGTACTAAATAACGGACATTACACGTATAACTCCTATATAACTCCTATATAACTCCTATACTTACTCTTGAACAGAAGTGCTGCAAACTGCTTAACTGCACTAGCTGTTCATAGAATAATATGAGTTTTGCGACGAAGATAATAATTGTAATACATGAATAGTTGCGGAATTATTTCTTCAGCACTTTTTCGAAAGAAGTTTTTACTTTCATCAAATATTGCATCTCATGGCATCTTGCGGTGATTTGCAAAGTTCACAATGAAACCAGTAGAGATACGTGATTTTCTTAATGCATAACTGAGAATTCAGCTAATTTTTGGGAGCTACGTGGATTTCTACAAAGGAAAGTACTGTTTTTCTGCAGCATTAAAATGTCAATTCTGACCAAAAGTGGAGTAACATGATTTGCTTGTGAATTCGACGATATGTATATCTTTTCGCACACAGTGTTGAGTGCTTCTTCCCCGTAAATATCGAACAGTTTCGAATACGCTCCAAGTTTATTTCAAACATAGAAAACATTTTTTTTTGTGAACCTTGACTAAATATACGTTATTATTATTATTACATGATTTTCCAAGGATAATGGGCCAAACTTTGGATGTTTCTATGTGGTTTAGAGTAATAAGTACACTGCTACCTACAAGATGAAAAAAAATCCGTGCTATGAGGTTGAAGATATCTCAACGCTCATTGGTGATCTTCCAGATGAATTCTTCTGAAGTTTGGAATGTGCGATGGCTTCAAATTGGAGAAGTTTTTCTATTCTTTCCCATATGTTCTCAGGTGTAGTGCCCTGGATTTGCGCAGCGCTATGTTTCGTCCTCCTCCCGACATAATATTCAGTGTACTTCCTCTACTAATCTCAGTTTCTTCAGATATCCTTCCAGTCGGCAGTAGCCTACTAGGAATTCTGTTGGTATTCAGAATTTAGTTTCGCTTAAAGTGATACTTCAGGTGGATTTCTTCTGTTTGTGTGTTTATACAAGGATTTTCGCTCAGGTCAACTCTTGGATCTTGGAGACCTTGCCGATTCAGTATTCCTGATATTGTATTACTGCTAATCTTGCAAAAGGGTTCAGGTCCCAAGAATGGTGTTTCAACCACTTTTCGCGAGTTTATCCACCATTTCAGTTCCATTCACTGTGTTTTGCCCCGGAATCTACAGGATCGTTACCTTGTTTTGCCTGCTAGTTCGTTTAGTTTTCTTTAGCAGTCTCAGGAAATATTTGAACTGATCACGTGAGATCCTAGTGCATCGATGGCTGCTTTAATATCAGACAAGATGATGATATCTTGTCTGCAGTAGTTTGTCTCGATTTTTGAACGGAATGCATTTTCCAATAGCTTGAAAAATGCTTGGGAATTTTCCTGGCCTTCGGAAGTATTCGGATCTAGCCCCATGCTATTCTATCTTCTGCTGTTTCAGAGCCAATCATTTGATGACGTTTCTGTTCAGCTCCGGAATGGTGTATTGATCCCACTTACTTTCGCAGTAGAGCTTTGTGGTAGATTTTTTCCCAATGTGTGGGGAAGTGAGGTTCAGGGCCACCTCCATAGCGACCGTTGAGCAGCACATACACAGTCATTTTTTTATCTTAGAGATATTGTTTCTCGTGGTGGTTAGACTAGTTTTTCCACCCCATGAGTGAAGATCGGTTCCACTATTCTGCCCTCCTTTAAAACGCCGTAACTGCAGATACATCAACATGGTGTAAAATCGGTTCCACTATTCTCCCCTCCTTTAAAACGCCGTAACTGCAGATACATCAACATGGTGTGAATTCTAAGTATCGGTGCATATTTTTGTAGATACGGCATGAAATGTGAGGTTTAATATGGGGTTTGGTTTGACTTCAAGAATGTTTACTAAGCACATAAGATAAGTATAAATATGTCGAGCAGATTGGTGATGGAGATCGTTTTTCCAGCTGACCAGATACGGCTTTTCAGCTGAGCGGGGGAGTATTGTTGTGTATATCCATTGCAGAACTTTTGACTTATATTTTTCCCCTGCTAAGTTTCCGCAGACCATTTGGACTTCCTTGAGTCAATAAGGCTTAGATATTCAACATTAAAATGTCTGGTGGCAGTGGGGGAGCTCACATACTGAAAAATTATATCAGAAGACGAAGAAGGTATTGGGAAATCTAGTGAAATCAGGATCAGATCATAAACTACAAGTAGGATCAGAGCATGAACTACAGATAACGTAAAAGCACTGAGACCCAACTCTAGCAGCAGACAAGTGGCTACGACAGCTATACAGGGGAGGACGTTGGCATGGAAAATAAATAAATTTGGACAGCTAGGTAAAGGATAAATTAACTGTGGGTTGGGGCAGAGAATCTCCTCAATGCGATGCTAGTTATGCCTTGAGTATAGACATCACACTACTTTGTTTGAAGGTGAAAATGGGTGGTGAACCTGTAGAAACTGTAGAGGAGATTTGCATCAAGGAAAATAGTGTAGAGGAACCCCACTGTCTTACTTTCAGGATGCGAAGGGCATGAGAACGGAAGACTCGAGTGTTCTCGAATCGGAAAAATGGTTGGGGTCACTTGAGAGAAAAATGGCCAACTTGCCTAACAAGCAGAAATGACAGTCATTAAAAATTCTTCTGATCAATCTAGGCCGCACCTGGGTGGCATATGACCTGGCCTTTGGAGTAGCACTCTGACCTAATTTGGATTATTATGGTTAATACATGAGGATTCCCAATCGAAGATGAAAGGAAAATATATTGCCGAATGAGTATTCGCTCTGGATCTAACAATTATCAAAGGAGGTAATGTTCCAACCTCCTAGAGGACAGAGAAAGTCGTACATCGATGGTACTTTGGGAACAGCAGAACTATCGGCAGATATTAATAGCTGGAGGGTATCTCAGGAGAAGTCGCTAAGCTACCACAAATAGATGTTTTTTGAAGTCAAAATAGAGGACACTGAAAAATCCGGTATTGGGAGGTATGCTCGAAAGCGACTGGACAGAAGAAAACTGAAGAAAACCCTGAGAGTCTAGAAATGAAAACGTTCACAAAAATACTAAAGGAGGCCCAAGAAAACAGTAAATACAGTTCCTTCAATAATGACAGACGAACAACGTATTGCTGCAACACGGACAATGAAACTAGACGTGAAGGACCTAACATACTGAGCTGAAAAGAGAAAGTATTGGCAGGAGTGGCACAAGAGCGTCGTGAGTAAGTATAAGGGGGTATAAGTATGTGGGTCGAAGGACCAAAGGATTGATGTCTGATGATGTTATCCAGTTCTGAAACGTCAACGGATCACTTGATACATATATAGACGGGTTAGGTAAGATCAAATATGAAAACTGCATCTAATATATTGAAGTATCCAAGATGGAACATCGAAAGAGTGTAGTTTTGAATAAATACTGTGGAATTGGTTCGTTCGATGATAACATCGTACAAGAAATTGAGACAAGTAGTTCCAGCACAAAACGTAGGTGAATAGAAGGGTAGACTGAGTTCGTACAGACTCATCTGATAGTCCTCTTTCAACAGGGAAAGGCAGAACAAGTACCTGGTGTCGTGGAATACTTTTCATCCTTGAAAAAAATAGTCAACTTCTGTTTTCCACTCAATTATTTGTCCATGTGTTGTCCATTGAAGTTACTTTCCTGATGGTTCTTCCATATTTTTCTGTTTTCGACAATAGCAGTGCGTTTTCTTTCTAATTTTCCGTGAAGGTTCCACCTGCCCTCCTCAGTATCATTGCTGTATTGACTTTGCTCTTCACTATGACTTTGTATAGTCTTGTTGCTCAAAGGTAAAGTACTTCCCCGTAGAATTTTGAGTTATTTTGAGTCTTCACAGGGGGCTCAACACTGACAGACAATTGTTCAGTCAAGGGACATCCCTTCTCTTTTTCTGAACTCGACTCATAGGCATCGGTTATTGCCTCATATACTTTCCCAAGATAATTGTCCAGATCGAAATGGTGTCTGGACCTCCTGGTCTAGATTAGGGCCAGGTTTGGTGTAGTATTTTTCCCAGTTGGTTTTTCTCGGATTCATATTATATGAGTGAAAACAATACAACAATACCAACTTTTTCTGGTAGGGGGCGCAAAACAATGTTGTTGTTTTTTCTTGAATAATACTTTATTTTGATAAAAACTTCAAAGTTATTTGAATCATTCCAACACAATTTTGTGAATATACGTTATAATTGTACTGTCAACAAAAAAACTCGGTAACGGTCTCTTGATCTCGATACACTGAATTTTTCTCACATCTGGAGAGTTTAAAACACATGTCGAAACAGGGAATGAATAGTATAATTATTCACACTATACTAATAAGAAAAAAATCGTTAATGTTGTTCGATGTCCAGTCTTCATTCATCTGGCGCGTAGGGAATGCATTCGTGTGCGAGATGTGAACATATTTGCACAATATCAACACTGTTTTGATTTAATTGTATAGGTTCAACATTGCTGGACATGTTCCCTTGAATTGTTGAACAAGACACGAACGAGTTAGCTCTGGTTTCCAGTCTTTTGATCTTGTCATATCACTTGTATTCTTTCTATTAATGTTATCTTATACACTTCATTCGATAGGATCTCTATTATTCCTTCTAATTTTTATTGTTCCACCAATTAACCTGGAATTATATCTACATGAACGGTTTTTATTATCCCTTTTTTCGAGATTATTTGTCTAACAATACATTTTATTTTGTGCTCTCACTTATATTGTGATAACTAGTTATTTTTCGGTGAGAATTCCGTACTTTGGCGTACAAGTAGTGAATGAAAATATATTGGTGAACTGATTATTGCGACTATTTTTGTAATATTTTACTTCCTCTGTATATTTTTTTTACCGTTTTGATGTATCTGAAGCGATGTCATAATAATAAACAGATTATTTTAGAAAACGTCATGAGTATTTTGATCCAAGTTTTTTCAAAGTAAATATATATAGAAACACCATTTGGCGACCGTGATAATGGAAAGCTATAAGAAAAAACGAGGAATGATAAGAAAACACTTCATGTGGACGTCTGCGGAAATCGACAAAAAACTGAGAACGTGCTATCCTTTTTGATGCAACTAGAAGACAAGGGTAACCAATTATTCTCAGCAGATGGAAATATCAGAGGTATGCTCTTAGCCAGCGACACCGAGGAAGTCGATCTAGAAGAGGAATTCACCAAAAAAAAAGTTTACTTGAAGATGACATCGGCAGAAGACCAAGCAAGTTCTCAGGACTGGAGGAACCACGGGAAAAACAAGAAGAATTTTCGTTTGCCAAAAATAGAAGTCAAGAAATTTGACGGGAATGTCAAAAATTCGATCGGATTTTGGGGGCAGTTCCGGAAAATCTACGATGTTGAAGAAATCGAGCCCGAAGATAAATTCCAATACCTATTGCAGGCAACAGAGGAAGATTCAGCAACAAGAGAATTGGTCGAAAGTTTCCCTCCATCGGGATGAAATTAAATAGCGGCAATTGGCCAGTTGAAGGTCAGGTTTGCGGAAGATGAATTCCTTATCGGGGTCTATTAAGTTTAGTCCTCAAATAGGCGATGGATAATACAGGTATGTCACTTTCTTATCTTTATGATGAACTTGAAATACAATTAAGGGCATTGGAAATTCTAGGAGTAACGAAAGAAAAATATGCGGCGAGGTTATTTCCTTTAGTAGAGTCTGCATTACCAAACGATACATTGAAAGCGTGGGAAAGATATCGAAGTACAAATAAAACGTATAATAATCTCAATAATGAAAAATTAGGGAATGCTGATAAAAATATATTTGGTTCGGATAATTTGTCATTTTTGTTAGGTTTTTTACGAGGCGAAATGGAATCGGAAAAACGAATAAGTTTGGCACAATCCAGTTTCTGCAATGAATCCATCAAGGAATAAATAATAGTTTGAAAAAACTAAATAACACGCTTTTATAGAAAACCAAATTAAAGAAATAGAAAATAAGGAAAAAATGTATTTTATTTTAAAATTTCTCGATGCATTGTCACCGGAACTATGTACACCTGCCAAATTTCAAATCATTCGTACGTCTAGAAGGGGGTCAAAATCGCGCCCAAAGGAGTCGGTTACAAATAAACAAACAAACATACAAGTGAAGCTAATATAAATCGTGTAAAGATGGATAACACTGCCACGAGACAACAGAGGTGACAATGAACTATATACAGCGGCAGCATTAAACTCAGCAAGTTCAAAAGACGAAGGAAAAGTTTGTAAGAAAATTCCATATTGTCTCTTCTGCGAAAAATCCCATTTGAGTCAAGACAGTCTCAAAAGCTCAAAAACTATCTCTCGATGAAAGAAAAACGATTATGAAAAACAAAAAGTTGGTTTTGTTTGCCTTAAACAATATCACACTTCTAAACAATGCAGAAAATTTGTAAAATGTATAGTGTGTTCGAAAAAACACTATCCAATATTGAGGGATAAAAATATAACGAGAATAAATTAGTTGAAAATAGTTTGACCAGTAGCTTATCTACTACAATTTTATTATAGTTATTGTGAAGATTTATTTTGAAGGAAAAGAAAGAACAGTTAGGGCATTATTGGATTCGGGTTCTCACAGATCTCATATCTTATCAAAAAGAGCAGGAGAAATGAAATTGCGAAAAATTAGTCGATTTCATTATATATATATATATATATATATATATATATATATATATATATTTATATATGTTCTATTCCGGAAAGAGCGTGAACGACTCGGTAGTGGGGTTGCTATTTATGTTATAAATTCTCTTCATGCTAGTTTAACCCACAACCTACCTATAGTGAATACCGAACAATTATGGTTTTTATTTTCTTCAAAAGAAAGAAATATGCCGTTGGAGCTTTGTATCGACCACCAAGTGAGTCTAATCAAATATTTTTTTCGGAATTTCAAGACGCTTCGTCCTATATCGTACCAAGCTCAGATTATGTTCGCTGTGCAGGAGACCTCAATATTTATTTTTTGGAATCGGCAAATGAGACATACATATATTGAATGTGGTACTATTATCAAATCTTATGATCTGCATCAAGTCATTGATAAACCAATTCATTAGACTTCTACGAGTAGCAGAGTATAATCTGCTCCAATGATCTGCCTCATACCGACTGTACTGCTGTAGATTGTTTTTCAGACCACTGGTTATCTTCACGTACGTTAGGACCCCAGTAAAATACAAAATTAGTTTTCAGTACACTTACAGAAACTTCAAACACTTCGACTCTGAAGCATTCCATCTCGATCTCCTCAATACTGATTTCAATTCCATTTATAGGATGAATAATATAGATGAAAAACATTGGGAGATGCACTCATGGGAACTGTGCGAATAACTGAAAGAAAAGACCCTGTGGTTGACAGGAAATCCAAAATTGATGATGGAATTACTGGACAAGCATCTGATTCAATACAGAAAAAGTGGTTTGGCTACTCATTGGAATTTTTATAAACAATTGAGAAATCCCACTAACAGCACTAAGAAGCTTGAAAAAAAGCATATCTGGAGTTCCAGCTTAACTATGGCAGTAAGCTCTGAAAAAACTTTCAGATGTGATGATGTGAGATGTGATCGGGACATCTTAGTAATCCTACCGAAATCAATCATCCTTTTTGCAACAGCTTTAGCAATGAAGTGCCACTTTTTTTTTCCAATAACAAATTGAACATTGATTCAAACTTTCATTTCCAGAGAATTAATGAAGGATATATTTGAGAAGTGATACTTCTCATAAAATTGAATGCTGTTGGATCTGATGGTATTAGCACCAAAATGATCTTAAATTCCATCCCTCACATCTTACCTTAATTATACCACAAACTCAATTAGTATATCTATAAAAATGTATTTTCTTCAATATAGAAACAAACCCACGTTATCCCACCAGCAAAAATTAATGGTCCCCAAAACTTCAATGACCTTCGCCCTATCAGCATATTGTGTGGAATTTCGAAAGTATTCAAGAATATAATCAACAAACAAATTCGAAAGTTTCTGGATGAAAATAAACTTTTGTCACAATCTCAATCCGAATTCAGACCTGGCCATAACTGCACAACAGCCCTATTAAAAGCAGTTGATGATATACACAAATCGGTTGATAGTTATGAGTTATCAATCAAGACTCAACAAGAAATCATATGCATTGGCTCAACATGCTATTGAAACAGGCCATAAAATATCATTCGAGAAAGCACAAGTTTAACGTTCAGAAAACAGTTTCTCTAAAAGATTATTTCTTGAAGTGATTGAAATTAATAAATACAATCAAAATATGAACAAAAAAACAGATTTCCAAAATCTTAGTAAAATCTACAGTTATTTTTTACAAAAAGATCAAAACTAATTATTTTCAAAGAATAAAAATTTACACACCCACCACAATATTTTATATGTTTCTGACGATTAATCATGATAGGTAGTAATCTCAAATCTTCCAATGTCACTTGATACGTCAAAGCTATAACACCATCCCGACCAATGCTTTCATATTTTACGTTTTCTTTTTCTAAAAGTTAATGTTCATCAATCAACCACTCACATTACTGTAAGTACTTCCTTCATTTTGAGTATTTTTTTTCAATAATGTAATTTATGTATTTTAGGACCCTGAAGAAGTTTCAAAATTGAAACGAAAGCTTGGTCCAAAGTATTAAAGAGCTTTTCATATTTCAACACTTGTGCTGACTGAAGATCCCCGTTATTCCCCACTGTTCATACCAATTTTCAGTCGTTATATCTATATATATATATATATATATATATATATATATATATATATATATATATATATATATATATATCTATATATTAATATATATACTGAACCCAAAACCTAGAAAAACTGGATGGGAAAGGTAGTCCCTGAGACAAATGAGTCTCATGTCATTTGGACTGATGACTTTGAAGTTGGTGGATAGGCATAAAATAGCCTGCCTTCCCAGATAAAAAAGGAGTTTTCAATAATACCTATATGAACTCAATCATCAGGTCTCTTGAAAGAGGAGTCGATGACACTTGTATGGCCTACATAGATTCAATGCTAAGGAACATAGTGATACACATAATCCTAATGAAGGAGACTCTAGTGGCCCGGGTGGCCAAAGAATTCCCACAGGAAGGAGTTGTTTTTCAAGTCCTGTGGAATCTGGTCTTGGACGGACTACTGGAGTCTCTGAAGGAAAGAGGTCACAAAACGCTCGGGTATTCTGACAACATATTCGTCTTAGAAGAGGGGGAATTCAACATCATGGCAAGATGCAACAAACTTGGTAACCAGATAGACGGACTTGGATGAATTGAACATCAACCCCCAAAAAGCCACCATAGTAACATTCACTCGAAGACAGAAATTACAAAGATTGTAGAAAAATTTCTACAGAGTGAGAAAGATGCCAGATATCTCTGGGTGATACTGAGTTCGAACCAACATCTGATAAAGGTGACCAGAAAAGCAAAGACCACACTTATTATGAGCAGACATTTAATATGCAAAAATGGATGCTAGAAACACACATGGTACACTAGCTGTACAACATGATATTGAAGCAGGCCATAACGTACGCTTCCTTGGTGTAATGGCCAAAGATACAATAAAGAAGTGCTAAGACGGATCTAGGCAAGGTGCAAAGACTTGCCTGTATAGGCATTGGGGGCTTTGAGATCACCGCCCACAACAGGCACGAAAACACTGCGGGGATTGCTTTTCCTTTCTTTGGTGGTGCAAGAGGTAAGGTAACTTCAGACTGAGAAACACACTGGTCGGACAGGTCACATGAGCATTGCAAGCATTGTAACCAGGGAAATGCTAGACATGAGATCATATCACATTGCGAAACGATTCTCCTTCGACAAATCATAAAGGGTATCTATACCGGACAGCACTGTATAACACAAGACCGCGTCAAGCTGATTTGGGTGCCAGGACAATACTTCTTTCAGTATGCTGATGACACAGCACTTATATGTCATGGAAAATTCCATTTCCAAAGCAGTATCGTCTCTCCAATTCCTCTTTACTCTATCAGTGTATGGTTAAAAAAAAAGTGTCTCACCACTAACCCTCTCAGATCACAATTATCATATTTGATCACAACTAAACTTAATCATAACCCACAATATTTCTAATGCAGCACACCCTGAAACCTATAACGATGGTAAATTATTTGGGTATAACTTGGACAACTTCAACAAACATCTGGAGAATAAAGAAAAATACAATCTCAAGAGCATCACACTGCAGATGCATTTCATGCAGAGATGAAGGAATTAACATGGCACCCAGAAGCAAAATATATACAGTTATCTGTTCCCGTTGCTGGAAGAAAGATTACTGAAACAAAACATTCAAACAACCCTGTACACAACCCCACAAATGAACAATACGAAACCTCCAAAGTTTCACCAATCGGTACCAGATCAGGAGCTTGCAGTAACCATATAGAACACATTCTACTAAAAAAACTACAACATCAAGTTGCCAACATGACACTTCAAATAAAAGAGATTTTGTTTTTATAGATACCTGTGTAGGTACATTCAAAGGTTGTAGGACCTCGGCTAATAGCCCTCTGACTTATAATTTGTTTACAGTACAATAAAAAGCATTTATTATTATTATTGAATCATGACACTTTTTGAATATTCTTGTGCGGATTTTTACAAAATTAAATTTTTGGATGGATTGAAATGTTTCTCTATGTGTTTGCAAATACTATGTCAACTGTTATATTTCTGCATGAACTATGAGGTGCTTATAAATCCCCATTTCGTTGCTAAATTTGATGAATTCTTGATTCTAATCATTTTCCTTTTTTATTATTCAGGAACATGGAGAGTGGCAGTAAGAAGGAAGAGCCTTAGTAATGATGGACAGGGCGATTCAAAAGTACTTTGACAAACTTCAGGAGGTGATTCCTCACAATATTCTAACATGAATTATCCAAACGAATATATATCCGGAAATGCTTCGTTTCCAAGATACAGGGTGTTGAAGTTTTATATTCATTTTCGTTTTTTTTGAATAACTTTCGAAATACTGACCTTAATTGAACGAAAATTGGTAGTGAGAGGTTTTTTGAGGTGTCGAATTTTAACCTGATGTTATTATTGCTTTTACTCGTAGGGGGCGCCACCTACACGTCTTTTTTAATTTTTCTGAAGATTCATGACTTCTGAGCGTACTTCTAGCACATTTTTCAGTCAAAAACATTAATTCCTCATCATATCTACGTAAAAAAGCACCCTTGTTACAAGTCGGGTTGAGCAACCATTTTCTAGATATTTGGACTTGGAAATTTCAAGTCCATTATTTTATAATCGATGCGTGTTGAAGTTATTAGCATTATTCTGCATAAGGAAATCAATTTGACGTTTAAGTAGTTTTGGTATTTACATATTATGTGACAGTTAAACGTTTTGTTGAAGTTTCTGTAAGTTTTAAATCACTAATTTTGGAAAAATTCAGATGATTTAAACAATTATGCTCATTTAGACCATATGCATTTCGTTTATGGCCTTGCGGATGGCAATGCGCGCGAAGCAAGACGTATTTACCACGAGCGATTTTCTAATCAAGTACTGCCTTCAGCTCCAACATTTACCAGTCTCCACCATCGTTTGGCAGAAACAGGTAGCTTTAAGAAGGCAGCTGATTTTATTGGGTGACCACGAGCAGTCCGAACCCCAGAATTGGGAGAAGCTGTTTTGAACGCTTTCGAAGAGAATCCAGAAACATGTACAAGAATAATTGCTGAAGCTCTCAATTCCAATCAGTCCACAGTTTGGAGAATTATCCACGATCAACAATTTTATCCATACCATATTCAAAGGGTACAAGCTCTTTCGCCACGAAAATTTCCCCAACGCATTACTATGTGTCGGTGTTTTTTGAGAAAATTGGCTGAAAATCCTCAATTTTTAAGATATGTACCATTCACGGACGAGGAAAACTTCTCCCGAGCATCACAAACTTCCATCACAACCATGTTTGGGCTCTGGAAAATCCGCACGAAGTTAGTGAAAAACATAATCAGTATCAATTTTCTGTAAATGTATGGGCGGCAATAATTGATAATTACTTGTAAGGTCCTTTCTTCCTTCATTTCCGACTGAATGGCGCAACTTACAGAGACTTTTTAGAACATTAATTGCCGGGACTACTTCAGAATGTAGCATTAGAAATTCGTATCCGCATGTGGTTTATGCATGATGGGGCTCCGGCCCATTTTAGCATTGTGGCCAGGGAATTCCTTAACACTGTCTATCCAAATCGATGGACCGGTAGGGGTGTAGAAAAACCTTACCAGGCGTGGGCAACAAGGTCCCCAGTTCTAATCAATCAAATTAAAGAAAAAAAGCATCCTCAAGTGGGAGTCAAACCCACAGCCTTATGATGTCTAGCCATACGCTCTTTCATCTGAGCCATTCGAGGACATAGGAATCGACACACACTCGTAAATCCTTTCCTTCCATAATTTAATATTCATGTTAGAAATGAATCGATAATCAAACGTACTTATCACTGGCCGTCGAGATCCATCACCTGTCACTCAACTTCACCGTCATTCGAAGATTTCAGTAGTAGATTCAAGCAGATGATCTTTAACCACTGATAAGATGTAGCCAAATATATAAGGTGAAAGTGGAAATATTGTGTCCGAAATATATAATGAAAGAGGGAATTTTGTGGCATAGTGGACAATTGAATTGAAGAAAAAAACCATCCTCAAGTGGGAGTCAAACCCACCAATTCATGATCTCTAACCATACGCTCTACAATCTGAGCCATTTGAGGACATAGAAATCGACACACACTCGTGAACTCTTTCCTTCCATAATTCAATATTCATGTTAGAAATGAATCGAAAATCAAACGAACTTATCACTGGCCGTCGAGATCCATTACCTGTCACTCAACTTCATCGTCATTCGAAGATTTCAGTAGCAGATGATCTCAAACCACTGATAGGATTTATACAAATATATGAGGTGAAATATTATGTCCGAAATATAAATGAAACGGGGCATGTTGTCGCTCAGAGGACAAATCAAATTAAAGAAAAGAAGCACCCTCAAGTGGGAGTCAAACCCACAGCCTTATGATTTCTAGCCATACGCCCTACCATCTCAGCCATTCGAGGACAAAGGAATCGACACACACTCGTGAATCCTTCCCTTCCATAATTTAATGTTCATGTTAGGAAATGAATCGAAGATCAAACGTACTTATCAATGGCCGTCGAGATCCATTACCCGTCACTCATCAGCGTCATCGAATTCAGTAGCAGATTTCAGGAAGATGATCTCTAACCACTGATAAGATTTAGTCAAATACATAATGTTAAAGTGGAAATATTGCGTCCGAAAGAAATACAAGAAAGAAGGGAATATTGTGGCATAGTGGACAAATTATTAAATTGAAGAGAACCATTCACCAATATCTCCAGTCTTTGTTACTTTACATTTTTGCAGTTTCATATGCATTGTGATACTTTTTTTCTCCGATTGTTATTCAAAAAAGTATTCATTATTATCAACTTTGGAAATACCCTGTATAGAGGTACAATATTCGGTTTTACGCAGACCATAACTTAAGTGAACAGAATATCTCGGGAATACTTTCTCTCTGAAAAATCACTCCTGAATTCCCACGCGCTGGCGATTTTTTTTATGTGTATTTTGTTAGATCATATGGTGGTAGTCAATTTTCTTGGGGATTCGAATCACTTGTAATCCAACCCTGGCGATACCCCAGAGAAGAACAGAAACGACAGCCGAAGTTTACTTTTCCGGCCACGTCGTCATTCTATTGTTGCGAAACGTGTGTCGCTCCGGATTTTCGCTTTGTGACAGGTGAGTGCCGACCCCCAGGGACAACATGATTTGTGGCGTAGGCAAACGCTGAGAGCCGTAACGGACATGCCGTGAGACGTCGCGGACAGGACCCCGCCAGGGAAAGCTATATATCTACCGAGGGAAGGAATAACAAACATATGAAGGTAACAGTTTGGCAAATGTAAGAAATGATATCCTCAAGTTTATACGGAAACGAAATCAGAACGCCATTCGGTTTGAGTAGGATAGTGATAGTGTGTGGCTTCGCTAGCAATGATCAATGGTTTTGTTAGTATTTTCTCGTTGAGAAGAGAATGACGTAACAAAATGGCAGTTTTTTGTCAACCATATTGAATGGTTTTGGTGAGGATTGATATCAATGAGACTACACCAAAAACAATAACGCCGGTTACACATTTGGCGGTTTTCGTCGTCGCGGCAAATCTGCCATTGCCGCTCGAAAGAATTAAGCACATTTTCACACTATGCGGCTAAATGACCACCGATCTTCAGCGGGGAAATTACCGCACTTCAGTTTGTCCATTTGCACACAATAACAATTATAAAATGGACCGTCAAATTCTGGCTCTGTTGTTATACCGCCGCAAAGAGAAGAGATAAATAAAATATCGCCTTATTGGGATTCATCCCATAAACTAGAATATAATTTGAAGCATTCATACATTGTTTAAGGATTTGATGACACGAAAATTTTCAATTATTTTCGAATGTCCATGAAGTCATTTGACGAGTTACTGGATCATCTGGAAGATACCATACAAAAAAAAAATACAAAACCGAGGAATTGCATTCAACCTGTAGAAATGCTGGCAGTAACGTTGGGGTAAGTTATTAATTATGACCTTATTTGAGAGCTAAGAGATACATGGAGCCTGAAGGTGCCAAAATTTTGGGAGAAACGTGATTAAGCTATACGATTATTTCTAACAATTTAAAACTGTGGTCTACGCCAGAATGCTCCAAAACTGATTAGAAGAGATAATTTGTGCTATTGAATACATGAGGTGATTCATCACAATATTTCAATATGAGTTGTTTAAATGAATATATATCCGGAAACGCTTCGTTTCCAAGATACAGGGTGTTGAAGTTTTATTTTTATTTTCGTTTTTTTTAAATAACTTTCGAAATACTGACCTTAATTGAACGAAAATTGGTATTGAGAGGGTTTCTGAGGTGTCGAATTCAAACCTGACGTTATTATTGCTCTAACACGTCTTTTTCTTTTCTGAAGATTCATAACTTTTTGAGCGTACATTTTTCAGTGAAAATATCAATTTCTCTATCATATCTACGTAAAAAAGCTACTCTTGTTACAAGTCGCTATAGGCAACCGTTTCCTAGATATTAGGACTTGAAAATTTCAAGTCGATTATTTGATAATGGATGCGTGTTGAAGTTATTACCATTATTTTGCATTTTTCACAGGAATGCTCAGGAAATAAATTTGACGTTTGAGTAAGTAGTTTTGGTATTTACATATTATGTGACAGTTAAACATTCTGTTGTTTTGTTGAAGTTTCTGTAAGTTTCAAAACACAAATTTTTTAAAAAATGGATTATTTAAACAATAATGCTCATGTAGCCGATATGCATTTTGTTTATGGCCTTGCGGATGACAATACGCGCGAAGCAAGACGTATTCACTAGAAGCGATTTCCTAATCGAGTACTGCCTTCAGCTCCAATATTTACCAGTCTCCACCGTCGTTTGGCAGAAACAGGTAGCTTTAAGAGGGCAGGTGGTATTATTGGAAGACCACGAGCAGTCTGAACCCCAGAATTGAAAGAAGCTGTTTGGAACGCTCTCGAGGAGAATCCAGAAACAAGTACAAGAATAATTGCTGAAGCTCTCAATTCTACTCAGTCCACAGTTTGGAAAATTATCCACGATCAACAATTTTATCCATACCATATTCAAAGGGTACAAGCTCTTTTGCCACGAGACTTTACCCAACGCATTACTATGTGTCAGTGGTTTTTGAGAAAATTGGCTGGAAATCTTCAATTTTTAAGATATGTACTCTTCACGGACGAGGCAAACTTCTCCCGACATGCTTTCACAAACTTTTATAGCAACCATGTTTGGGCTCTGGGAAATCCGCACGCAGTTAGTGAGAGAAATTATCAGTATCAATTTTCTGTAAATGTGTGGACGGCAATAATTGATAATTACTTGATAGATCCTTTTTTTCTTCCGTTCCGATTGAATGGCGCAACTTACAGAGACTTTCTAGAAAATGAATTGCCGGGACTACTTTAGAATGTACCATTAGAAATTCGTATCCGCATGTGGTTTATGCATGATGGGGCTCCGGCCCATTTTAGCGTTGTAGCCAGAGAATTCCTCAACACTGTCTATCCAAATCGATGGATCGGTAGGGATGTAGCAGAACTTAACCAAGGTCCCCAGATCTACGCCCGCTAGATTTTTATTTTTGGGGACATTTGAAATCACTAGTTTATAAAACTCCAGTAGCGAACGAGGAATATCTTAAAAACCGAATAGTAGACGCCTTTGAAATAATAGGAAACACACCAATAATTGTTGAGCGGGTACGAGATTCAATGACTAGAAGACTGAATGCATGTATCTTCGCTAAAGGTGGACACTTTGAACAATTCATTTGAATACAATTCAGTTTCCATTATTTCATTCCATTCTACATATTCAAAATTTCTTGAAATAAAATGTTGATATTTCTTGCAAATTTTATCAAAACAAATACAGATTCTGCACCTTCGATACAAAAATAATTATTTCAAACGAGTAAAAATAAATAGAATAGGTGGCGCCCCCTACAAAAAACCGAGACTACCTACTCAAACGTCAAATTCATTTCCTAAGCATTCTTGTGAAAAATGCAAAATAATAGTAATAATCGACCTGAAATTTTCAAGTCCAAATATCTGGAAAACGGTTGCTTATAGCGACTTGTAACAGGTGTAGCTTTTTTACGTAGATCGATTTTTTTACTGTGCTAGAAGTACGCTCAAAATAGTTATGAATCTTCACAATAGAAAAAGATGAGTAATTGGCGCCTCCTACGAGGAAAAGCAATAATAACATCGGGTTAGAATTTGACACCTCGAAAAACCTCTCAATACCAATTTTCGTTCAATTGAGGTCAGTATTTCGAAAGTTATTAAAAAAAAACGAAAATAAAAATGAAACTTCAACACCTTGTATCTTGGAAAAGAAGCGTTTCCGGACATATATTTATTTGGACTATTCATATTAGAATATTATGAGGAATCACCTCCTGAAGTTTGTCAAAGTACTTTCGAATCACCCTGTATACTATACTAGCGATGGTACCAGCGACTCCGTTTGCGTTGAACTTCGTATTAATCACAAATTCACTCACCTGTCCAGGGACGGAATTTCTAAAGATACTGAAACACGTATTTCTTTATATGTAACAAAGACACGTCAAATACCAATTTTCATGCTCCTTACTCCAAACGGAACCCTCACACATTTTCACCCCCTAGAAGTTGCATTTATAAAAACAACATGTATTCCTTTATCCCTCACAAAGACCATAAATACCAATTTTTATGACCCGAACTTGAAAACTAACGGAACCTCCATACAAACTCTCACCCTCCATTTCACCCCTTCGTGAGTTACATTTCTAAATACACTCAAAAACATATTTCATCTATTTGTAACAAACACTCCAAATATCAATTTTTATGACCCCAACTTGAGAACTAACGGAATTCCTATACAAACTTCTTTCCCAATTCAACCCCCATTCCACCCATTTAGGGGTTGAATTTTCAAAAACACCGAAACACGTATTTTTTATCTGTAACGAATACCAATTTTCATGATCCTAACTCCAAAACTAACTATACAGATTTTCAACCCCCATTTTACCTCTTTTATATTTATTTGTGAAGAAGAGACCAAATACTAATTTCCATGACTCTCATTTCAAAACCAATTGTACTTCCTATGCTACCCAACTTTTCGCCCCCTTAGAGATAAAATATCAAAAAAATATGCTGTAAAAATTTTTGCTCCTAGGTCCAGCGGTTTGATCTGGGCGTTGATCGTATATCAGTCAATCAGTGAGTCAGATAGTAAGGACATACAGTGCGGCTTTTTATAGTTCCCCCCCCATGTTAACTTTTGAACGGTTCGACGTAGAACAATGAAAAACCAAAAGATATTTTATGATATCGTCGATACTACTTTTCTACATAAAAGACACTGTGATTGCCCTAGAGATGGCGCGGGGCACATCAACTTCAAAATAATAAATTGCAAGGGGGGTCGAGTGGCACATCGTTGAAAAGATAATTCAATTCTCTTTCCAAAAATCTAATTTTTTGTCCATTTTGTTGATATATGACTTTGCGGCTTCTTATGCCCCCCTCCCTCCTAAAACTTTCGAACAGTTCGACGTAGAACAATGAAAAAAAAGCTGTTGTATGATATCGCCGATACTACTCTTTGAAATAAAAAACATCATGATTGTCTGATAGATGGCGCGGGGAGTCATGTGGCACATCGTTGAAAATATAGTTCAATTCTCTTTCCAACCATCCAATTGTTTTTATCTTTTCGTTGATTTGTTTTTTCACAATGTGCTATTTGAATTGTCAAGCATAAGTGCGGCTTTTTTTAACCCCACCCCCTGTTAGCCTTCGAATGGTTCGACGTAGAACTTAGAAAAAAAAGGTATTGTATGATATCACCGATGGTTCTTTTTGAAATGAAAGACATCGTGATTGCCCGCTGGATGGCGCGGGAGGGGGGCATCAACTTGGGAATTTCAAATAGAATGGGGGGTTATGTGGTTCATCGTTGAAAAGACAATTAAATTTCCTTTCCAATATTTTTTTTATTTCGTTCATACGCTTTTGCACAATATGCATTTGGTAATTACCGAAACTTCCGTCTCCTCCGAAATTGATTTTTGGTCAGCTCCACTGGCCCATGAACAGTGCCAGTTCTGTTGAATTTTTCAACCAGTTTCCTCAAATACTCTCGAGTTATTGGATGATCAGGGAATTTTTTATTAAAAATTATCTCTGCCTCATGGTAGTTCCCACGGGCCTCATCGAAAATGAAGATTGTTTCAGTTTTCTCTTCGATAGGATGTACACGAACCATGATAATGTTTCAAATTCGAAATAATACTAGAAATAGAATGAAACTGTTCTTCAAATACAAATGCGATGATATAAAGAACAGGTAAGTAATGATATAATTATTGTTACATTGAAAATTCTTAAACATCGACAAAATAATCCAATTTCATAATGGGCATTTCTAGGTTACTGCTTGATTATCAGTTCACCAAATCCAATAATCGATACCCATTATAAATATGGTCATTAAAAATAAATTTGGGTATTATTTGGGTATAATCTCTTGAAAAGGATATGAAAGGCTATTGTATAGCGAAACGCGTTTACTGAAAATCATTTAGTGAATTGAGTGTCTTTTGTTTACTTCAATATGAATTTTCCCCAACTATTGAACGCATAAATTAAAAAAATTGGATTACTGTATTGATTCAAAATTTCTACTTAATTAGGCTTTGAAAGGAATTCGAAAGTGGAAAATCATTTAAGTAATAATTTCTCCTCTATTGATCGTATCCAGTGTTACTCAGCGCAATTGTGATTCCATAGAACCCAGACAGCACTGGATTTTCCATGAATATTTATAGAATATAATTTTTGGGATATTGGAATATTCTCAAATGTGTCAGGGATATACATATATTATTTGGAATATTCCTAGAATGTGCTGGTGGGGAAAATTTTAGATATTCCTTGAATATTCCATAAGGAATATTCCCGGAATATCCAGAATATTCCCAGAATTTTCCCAGAATATTCCATGAATATTTCAGAAAGAATACCCCTGGAATATCCTATGGGTATATTCCTTGGATATCCAAAATATACCTACAATATATCATGAATATTCCAGAAAGGATATTCCTAGAATATTCCAAGAATATTCAAAGTAAGTCAGGAATATTATAGTAATATTCCTTGAATATCCTAAGAGGTTTTCAGAACAAAATTACCATTCTCTGAAATTTCAGAAATTAAGAGAATAAAGAAAAATACAACTGGTTCCCCACATGAGTATCCTCGAATATAAAATCTTGAATGGCACTTTTACATCAATAATATGAACTTTTACAATTATGCCTGACAATTCAAGCAATGTTTTTGGTTACATTCGCCAAAAAACAAAACTTAATTTCGAAAATTATGTAGTAGTGCAATACGTAATTGTTTTCCTTAGAGTATTTGTGGATTGGAATTGCAGAAAAAAAACCATTTGATTTCCACAGACTGCGCACCCCTTCTCTACAATGAAATAAAACAACATTTTTCTTAATAGTTATAATAATAATAACATATATTTTATTGATCCGTTTCTTCTATCACTACAGGGATATCTCTGAAAAACAAGAATTGCATGATCGAACTACTGCTATCTGAATCAAAAACACTCGAATCCAATCTATCACTGATAGTTTCAACTTGATTACTCAACTGTCCTTTTGTATGCTGTGACAGAGTTCGTGTGAAAATTGTATTGAGAATATTTTAAGTTTCCTGATGTACTTCTTTATACCAAGCACTGCTTCTTTTTCTTCTAGGCATTTTGTAGAAAACGCCTTGAAAACGAAATGATCAGTGATATACAAATGAAATTTTTATGGAATGAAATGAATGGTAACATAAAAGTGTACTTACCACACTATGGTGATTATTAAGAATATTTGTTGAACAATTCCAAACACAGTAGTTTCACATACACATATGCAAAAGTAGCCCATATCAGCAAAAAAACCAAAAGATGTCAAATGTCAATTCAAAATGCATTAAACTTTACAGCTCTGCCATCGGGTTGTGCTACGACAACGGATGAACAACAGACGCTGACGCGCGCGGAATGGTTATGATTGGTCGTGAAAGTGTACCTCCGACCAATTATAATTTGGTCAGTACAGTAGTGTATTTTTGTCAGCTTGTCTGAACAAAAACTCTGTTTGCAAATCATCAAATCAAATACATCTATTCGCACTTTTTCTCATACTTTCTCCATATTTTGAACCCGAAAATGGTTATTGGTGTTCATTCTATAGAAATAAGGGAGAATTTTCCATGAATATACAATACAAAATATTCAATTTTGATTATACCATGAATATTCATACATAATTATTCCATGAATTTTCACATAGGGATATTAATTTATAAAATTAATTGGTTAATTCCGGAAATGCATATTAGAATATTCCTGGAATATGCTAGAGGCATGTGAATATTCTTGGAATATTCCATGTATATTTGGAATATACTCTTCTCTTTTCGGATATTCAGAGAATATTCTAGGATTATTCAAAATAAATATTCTTGGAGAGAATACAAATTGCATTATTATATAAGTGAAAAACACGAATGGACACTACACTACTGAAAAAGCCGAAAACTGCAGTTATTTTGGATTATAATATCGCAATAAAACTATTACTAAACAAGAAATTGCATTTTTTCGAGATTATTGGCATGGTTACCTAGTGCATGTTTTAGTTTTATTGTAATTTTATAGAGTACTGAAATTTATATTAATTGCTCCATCGGATTCTTCGTGTTGTGAAGAAGTCTCGTAGAGTCAGGAAGCAAAATTCACGTTGTTTCTAACTTCATGCGGAGTGATAGATAGTGTAGAAGAACCAAGAAGTCGACCCGAAATGCACGATGAGAATGGCCCACCCTCGCAGATTTTGGTTCATGACTTAGTAAACGAAATTAAAAATCTAACTTCAATTGCCATAAAACAATCTGAAATATTGGCGAACATTCAGAATGCCATACTTTCATTAACACAAATGGTACATCAGGTCATCGCCCCGCTGGTGGCTGTGACTCCCTGAACGCGCGGTGGGGGGGGGGGCATGAGCCGCCTTTATCCCCTCCCCACGGCTCTGGGGGGGCAGCCGCCGGCGAGCGATTGGATGTACTTTTACCGAACTTCATTACACATATAGGCTCGGAATTTCAACTAAAAGCAAGGTTGTGAGGGATGTTTGTGGACTACCTGGAATGTAATGAAACCGCACTGTATACAACCACTAACAAAAGGGGTTCTAGAATCAATAGCAATTGAGTTCGAATCAGTATCAAATTATCCACACTGCATTGGAACAATAGACGGAAAGAATGTACGTGTCGTTTCGCCGATTGAAAGTGGGTTAATTATAAAGAATACTACTCCATTGATTTGTTAAAAATATAAACATGATGTTCATAAAATCAGATGTGGAATCATCTGCGACTGAAAGATAATGGGCATTGCAGATTCAAAATACTGTTTCGTGTGTGCTCATATTGGAAGTTATGGAAAATACTGTGACTCTTCCGTTATGGAGATCCATAGAAAAGACACATCAGCTTTTATGTGTCTACCAGGAACAGAAAGTTCCGAAGTGCCTCATTTTTCAATAGACGACGCAGCTTTTGGGTTACACAAGCATTTACTTAGGCCATATGAACAGTTGAAAAACGAATCTTCAAATAGATTATGCAGAGTAAGAAGGTGAGAATGTGCATTTGGCACTCCCAGTAACAAATGGCGGATATTTCATAAACCAATTAATGTGCAAACAATTTTGCAACGGATATTTTCAAAGCATGTGTTGTGCTTTACGAATATATAAATGACAGAGACGGTTATTTGGGGATGGAACAACTCGTGGTGGTCTAAATGCAAATAATGTTAGGAACATACTGTGCAAATACTTTCTGTCTAGTGTAGGAAGTGTTCCTTGGTAAATGTCAGAGAAGAGTAGGTATTATTATTATGGATTATTTGAAGGGTATTATTATGGATTATTTGAAGTGTAACTATAGAGGGAGAATACTAATACAAGTTAACTCACCAAATGCAATTTTTCCTTTGTCGTCCAGTTTATCAAAGTCGCTTCTGATTTCGAAGCACACACCTCTCCAAGCATTCCTAGTAGCATCTCTATACTCGAAAATGTCTGAAGTGTTATCCCACAATCACTGGTCTTGATTAAACTAAATAGATTGGGATTTCATTATCGATCAAGTCACTCATGCTGCTAATTATCAGGTTAACTGAGGATCGTGAAGCAACTTCAAACCACACTGTGGTCACCACTGCTCGTAGCAGACTGTGAACGGAAATAAAACACCGAGTGTGTGAGAATGCATTGCCATCGGAGTAGTGGTAGTGAGCGGTTGCCAACGGTGAAACTGCCGCGCGTCATTTATGCCGCCAAATGTGAAAGCTTTAATATAATTCTTTACACTACTGTCAGAACAACGGCGACGGCCAATCTGCCACCAAGAATCAATCATATAAATCACCATTTTTGATACACAAGGTATGTATGGTATGTCAGGTGTAGAGTATGAGAGGTACAGAATACGGGTAGATATAAAATATTAGAATATACAGGTACAAGAAAAAAATACTAGAATGGAAACATTCACATTTACAAGTTCACAGGTGTTTAGAAAAAGTACACAAAATATTGAATATTGCGGAACAATGCAATATTTAACTCAGAATAGAATTATGAACCACACGGTTCAAATGAGTTTATAATAAGGTTGTCAGTTAGGAATTCTTGGTGACTATAATAGCATCTATCTATGAGGATTAATTCTACCAAGGAAAATTTTATCACTTCTTACTCGTTTGACTCCATTTGGTAACTTATTATAGTAGGTGACAGCATCGTACTGGAGGGAGTTTCTGAAATTTGACATCCTGTGTTGCGGTATTTGCGAAAAAAATCCGTTTCGTGAGTTATGCTCATGTTCAGATTCAGTTTCTGCAAATGACTATGTATATGAAAGGTGCTGTTAATTTTTTTTTTATGAAAATAGACCGACAGCTCTCGCGAGAATCCATGTTGAACATGAGCCTTATTATACGTTTCTGACCTATAGAAACTCCTGAAAAATATCTTGCTCTACCCCAAGGTGAGATATTTAAACTGATATGTGAGTAGACCATAGCATAGTATATACTGAGTGGGCCAGGCTCATCCAGGCTGGGTTTCATCTGTCTTAGAGCATAATATACTTTGTTTAATTGCACACAAGAGTGGTCCACTTGCTTTTCCTAATTCAAATTAGCATCTAGGTAGGTTCCTAGGAATTTAACTTAATCTGACTTTTTCAAATCGTCAATAGTGTAAGTCTCAGCTGAGTTATTATTTCTGACATGAAATTCAACAGAAATTGATTTTGATGTATTTAGTGTGAGCTTGTTTCTTTGACACCATGTACTGAACTGATCCATAACGTTTTGAGAATTTCTGAGGAGTTGGCCAGATAATGTTATGGTAGTGTCATCAGCAAACATTGTAACCTGGCCTTCCATAATGTATTGGGTAGGTCATTCACATATAAGAGGACTAGAAAAGGTCCTAGGACAGAGCCCTGGGGCACACCCAGTTTGATATTCCTTGCCTCAGAGGTGAGACCATTACAAGATACTACCATTTCTCTATTAGTCATGTGGGACTCAAGTCAGTTCATAAGGTTACATGGAATACCATACTTTGACAGTTTTTCAACTAGGAATTTAGGGCACACTGTGTCGAAGCTTTTGATGGGTCGAAGAATAATGAAAGGGCATATTTGTTGCTATCGATCTCAGTGTATAAATGATTCAGTAGGTGGTGAGAAGCTGTTTGAATAGATTTGTGTTTGCTGAATCCGTTCTGAGATTGACACATCAGATTATTATTTTCCAAGTGATCTAAAATTCTGGCAACAACTTTTTCAAAAAGTTTGGATATGGAACAGAGCAAGGAAATTTGTCTGTAGTTGTCTATTTTTTTTTGGGTTTCCTTTCTTGAGTATAGGGATAACAACTATTTTTTTAGGATATCTGGAGAGTAACCTAGTGTTAGAGATTTGCTCATGAGATAAGTTAATGGTTGAATAATGGTCGGGATCATTTCCTTTATTAAAACAATTGATAGTTCGTCGAAGCTTGCAGATTTTTCACTTTTCATTTCAGATAGGGTTATTGCTATCTCATGTTCAGTAATGGGTTGAGTTACATTGGGATTTTTGTTACGGCACATTGGAGAGACAAGTTTTATCCAAAGTGACTTGATATAGCAGTTTCTGCTACAATGGAAAAGTAATCAGCAAACAATTCAGACGCTTCATTTGGCTGGGTCATGAGACCTTCTTGTACGAGGGATATTGGATTTTTAAATTTGTTTTTATTTCTTCCCAGTTCATTGTTGATAATTCTCCATGTCTCTCCAGTTTTGTTTTCTGATTTATGTATTTTGGTGCTAAAAAAGTTTGTTTTTGCCAACTCTGTCTTGTGTTTATGCTCGCGTAATCTAGCTTTATAACTATCTGTCAAATGAGGTTCAGTATTCGTGGAGTTGGAGAGGAACCAAAACATTTCTCTCAAATTTCTCCCTTTGTCAATCATCTCTTGAGATATCCAACCCTTTCAATTGTTTTTGGGATAAGTTCTTTTTGAGGGGCAGGATACATCAAAACACCAGAGTAGTATGTTGAAAAAGTTTTGAAAAGCTTCGTTTATCGTCAGATGGTAAATGGGATACCAGTCTTTATATTTCAACCTACTGTGCAGTTCCGTAATGTTCTCAGGGTATGACTGGCGTCTCATGGTGGGGGATGTGGTGCTATATCGAGTTATTGAAATGTTATCCTCATGATATATGAGAAAATGTGCCAAGTGATCAGCAATGTTTTGTTGCACTAGATTACATTGGAATATAGTCAATGCATGTTGAACTGGTATGCGCATTTTTATTAGTGAAAACTCTAGTCGCACCTGTGGGATTTTTACCCAACTGGTGTGAATTGAAAATATCCAAGATTAGTTGAGTATTCATTTCCGCTCTTTTTGACAATCCATATTAAAGTCACCACATAGAATAATGGAGTCGAAACGGACAGATGCTAGGTTGAGTACCTGTGTTAAACATTCAATGAAGATGTTAATTCTGTCTTTTTGTGGTCTATACCCCGTAACAACAGAAATGTTACAACCATTAACTTTGTACCGAATTGCAGAAATTTTGATTTCAGTTTCAACTGATAAGTTACGGATGGGTTCAATTTCAGCAAATTTATGTCCTTCCTCAACTAAGATGAGGGATCCACCATGTTTGCAATTTTTTCTTGCAAAGATAGATGCTATTTGGTAGTCACCAGAGTAAAGATTATTGATTGGATGGCTGTCTTTTAACCAATGCTCAGATATGCAAAGAACGTCAATATTTTGTGTTTTGACAAATAGTTCAATCGAAGTAAGCTTATTAAAAAAACCCTGAACGTTTACATGACTTTTTTTTTTTGAAGTTACAATGCTGTGATTATTTTGTGGCTTTCTAGCGTTAACACTGGGGGCAAACCGCCAAATGTGTAACCGGCCTGATTCTGGATTTTCTGTTAGTGTTCGTTTGATGAGTAATAGAGGATATTTTTTGTTACTGCTTTATGTAAACTGAGTAAGGTCAGATCTTTAGTCGACCCCCATGGAGAACCACTAAGTTGGAGCCCTATAGAACGTTTGGGGAGATAGGCGCTTTCTCAGGCTATATTGTGGCACGAACGTTATATAAGGTTCCTTCCCCTCCAACATGGTGGCCAACTAATCTAACCTATTTTGCACATGGAAACCACCCTATACATTTGGCAAGCATATATCTGTGACTTGAAATTTAATTGTGAAATGTAATGAACGAATAATAATTAGTCGAGTAGTTTAACTCACCGATGAACCCCAGATTTGTAAGTCGAGGTTTTAAAGCTCAGAAGCGGATCATTCGAATGTTATATGGTTTTCATCACACAGATTCATGCAAACACGTTTTCGAAGAGGAGAAAATTATGCCATTATCAACTATTTTATTCATAGCTGTTTTATGTAGAAAGCACTGAAGCCCATCAATTCCCAATGCTAGAAATACAAATTATTTTGATGTTTTCTCTGTATTTTGTTACTGAAAATACATTCAAATAACTAGTAATATTACATTTTAGTTTTTTATTTAGGTGGTGATGAAACAGTCTAAGTGGAGATGCACCTGACACTTAGCACATATGTATATAGTGTTGCTTTTGCATTGCCTACATCTTCTTCTTGCTTCATTACGTTCCACTACTATCACGTGACCGCCATTATCAAATCGAATTTTCATGGGTAATGCGCTTTCAGATGGTCGTCCATAATTTGGTCTTGAAGGAAAGTTTACTTGGTCCCTTGATTCCCGCTATATTTTCACCTTAAATATCATATTCAATCGTTTGTTCGTCCATTTTGATGAGAGTGACTGCTATTTAAGACTTAAATTCCAACTGTGTCATTTTCGATTTACTTGCCAAACTGTATATTTTGCAGGAATTCACAATTCAAATTAACAAAGAGGGGCCATCACCACTTTTTTGCGTTCACATTGATTGTGTAGTTATCATGCAAATCAACACCAGCATATAGGAGATGCTGGTTATACTCGGCTAGAAGTTTTGGCTGAGAAATTGAAACGTTCTTTTTTCTTTTTTGTTGTACCTTCTTGCACCTGCTAGAGGTCAATGCTGCAGTTATTGGTTGCCACTGTCACCACATAATTGTCGTTTCATCTGACTAACAAAATGTTTTGTTCATTGTCAAAAAAAACATATTTTTTCTTCATATTCTTCACAGTTTCCATTGTGCTATTAAACGTTCGATTTTCTCGAATTGTCCCAGTAGCGTAAACACCGGTTCCTTTCAACAAATATAATAATTTGTAGGATGAGGAAAAATTGTCGAAAAATACGAGATGAACAGATGGTTGCAGAACAACTGACAAGAGCTCTAATACAACGTTCTCTCCAGCCCCAATGTATTTTCATAATTGCTTGTTTTTCCACCATACGGTATGAATTTGTACAAGTAACTAATGGAGCTACATAGACACCATAGTTTGAAGCCAAATCTGATTGGTTTTCCCATGATATCTATCTTATATCGTCCAATATATGACACCATTTCCTCATCGATAGATAGATTATGAGAGAATGCTCCAAACTGCATATTCTTTTCATTTACCAAATTAAAAATGGGTCTTAGTTTTGAAAACTTGTCGTTTCCATCAAGTTGATCGTTATTTGATAAATGTATGTTTTGCTCGAATCGAATCTGTTCCTGCTCATACAGTTTCTAACTAGCATTATTCCTTTGTCCTCATATTCCGACCAATACAATTTTGTAGCTGGTAACGTATGATATACCGAAAAAATAAATGAGACCAAAAACATCTTTGGGCTTGTTTTGACAAGTTCAAATGAATGCCTATTATTATCGTTAGTATATTTTTTTGAATAAGTTATTATTTTTTCCCAAACTTCGTCACTGAAGTATAATGAAAAAACTTCGAAGGGGGTTTTACCACAATTTTATTTTTAATTTCTTCCAAATTATTTTTCTCATCATTCTGTGGTACTTTTGTATACATTGGGGTCTCTTTTATCCAATTTGGAAGAGTTTTCTTTGCCTTTTTATAGGTTCTTTACTTACTTTTGCTTTTGTCCTCAAAGTATCAGGTAAACTAGCATGTATTTCATAGCTCTCTGCGACATCTGGTAAATCTCTCTTGTTCTCACATATTATGTCGTCAATGAGCACTTCTTCGTCTGTAAGATCGTCAACAGGCGGCGGAATATACCCGACATCAAAAGTATTAGCCTGTAATGGATCTTCATCCTCATCTAATGAAGCCAAGAGTTCAGCAGTTGACAGAGTTCTTTTGTTTTTCCAAGAAATCTCTTTGAAAAAAAAATATTTCAGAAAGAAAGTTTACCAATTCAATACAATTATTTTTTCGATAAATTGAGCAATCACTTCAGCAATTCAATATTTCCTTAACCATTTTTCACTAATCAACACCGACCATTTATAACTAACACGTATAACTGATCCTATTACCATTCACTATTACTATACACACAGAACTGCGCTCAAAGAAACAAAATTATCGTTCATAGTTACGAGAAGGGAATCCCAATGTTGCGTAATCGCAACAATAATAATACCGGTCAGGTATGCAAAAACCAAAGACGTTTTGCCAAATGTCATGTCTCCCTGACTGAAGATCAAGTCATTCTAATTTGATAATTTGGAAAATCCCATTGTATTCCATAGTTCACAAATTTTTCAAAAATAAACATTTTTAATATATTACCGAATTTTAATCAAAAACGTAATTCATATAATATTTAGAATGAACTGAAGCAGAAAAAAAGTAATCTCATTTATTGACAAATAAAAAAAATACAAGAATGTTTCGTTTACGCAACGTTGGGGATTAATGGGCTTTTTAGTTTGAAACTAATTCCAAATGTCATTATTATCCTTCAAGAAATGGATATCTTATCTAATTACGACGTCTCACACTTTCATTTTGAAAGTCACCCCCTTCAAAAGGTTTGGAGCCTACATGCAGAATTATATATTCGGGGCTAATATGAGTGCAATAATTATGCTGTGCAGTCGTTCTATTTTCATCGGTTCCTACTCGCTATAACCGATAAATAACACTGGTCTACAGTGGTTTTGTTGCCCTAGATATGAAAATGATTTTGGATCTATTTATGCACACAATTCATGAAACTATAAATGATTTTGTAAGATTTGCTCTGATTTGTTTTTAATCTTTATTTTCATTTTACATTACAAAAATAAAAAAACGAGAAATAAAATAACAGATATATTTATGATGTCAGTAATGTTTTGAGAAATTAGGATACATCGTAGTAAATGAAGAGGAAAATGTCGAAAATATATTTTATATTTCCAAAGTAGATTTGTATTCTTTCAAACCCATGTCTGGAAGCAGCTTCGCGATATCTTTACAATACATCAATCCTTCATTTTCACAAAAAAATTCTAATAACTCTCTTTCTCGCGTTCTGTATGTTGTAATTGTTACTGTTGGTGCCAATACATTTTTTTCTTTCCATCTTGAGGCTAATAGTTCTGATCCTTGTTTTGATAAATTGAGATCACGTATTAAATCACTGAGTTCATTTTGAAAAAATAATTTTGGCGTAGATATTTCACCCTCCCATTCACTTCCACTGGTAGACGGTCCCGATTTCTGTGAATTTGGCAACATCATTGTTTCTGCGGGCATGCGCATTACTTTTGAGACGTAAATAGGCCGAGGGAGACTTTCACTGTTAGAACCGGACATTTCGTAGACTGTGAGTCTGGGTATCTCCACGTTTGATTTCGATCAAAACCTTTAACATCTACTACGCAAAAGTAACAATCATCTAAATGATTCGTAGGCTCCATCCAGATCATAGGAATACCAAAGTCTAATCCAGAACGTTCTCCTCTTGTCCATAACCGTAAAGACTCAACACAGGACTTACAAACTTCATTAGGAACCCATGGTTTACCTAATTTGTCCATTTTGAAACCAAGATATTCAACATAAGTCTCTTTGACAAAGTCTGTGATATTTCTTTTTTTGGTATATAAACACCGCAAATATAGCAGAATAAATCACTAGAATATTTACACTTTTTTCGTAACGAACTCATATTTCCGAAGACAAGACATATTAGAATGGACCTACAGTAATTGAAACAAAATATTGATCCATGACAACTTATCCAGCCTCACGTGTACTTCAATATTGTCAAATAACTGAGATCTCAGCTGTCCTGTGGAGCAAGGGGTCTGAGAGTAGGGATCACGTGATGTTTGTATGCGCGAAAAAGTTGCGCAGAAGCCTAATCATGACTAGAAAATTAAATTTTATTTTTAACAATTCGATAATTGTTCAAAATATAAGATATGCAAAAATTATGAGAATACGAGCACATTGAGAACTTTCATGAATATATTCGTAATCTGGGCACTTGAAAACGTAAAAATGTGCGATGGTATCCAGGGCAACAAAAAAAAAAAAGTTTTTTTTGTAGAGCTGTGTGATCATTGCACGAGAATATAATGATAATATCGATGTCTTTATTGGACAACAAAATTTAAAATATAATTTGATAATCAATCACTTTATAATGTCTCAGGCGAGGTTGAGATACTCCCCTTAGGGGAAGCTCTGCTCTACCACCTTACCTGTGAGAAATTACTTATAATTAAATCAAAAACCCTAACAGAACCAGTACTTATATATAAATATATAAAGAATATGAAAAATCATAATAGTTTATTTTTTCGTAGGCACAATGGTAATGCAAATTGAAATTCATCATACAATTATATAAAGAATGATATAAAGGATGATGGCAGTAGGAAAGTGGGGAAAAATGGACAGAGTTGAGATAAGATACAAAGAGTAACAAAAACGGGAAAGAGTATATTGTATACATCAAGAGGTATTATCAGGAGTAATTAGTTGAATCGAAATGGTTGCGCGAAGGATCCATTAAGTATAAGAAAATTTATTGACCTGCGAACTGTAAGTCTGTTGGTATTGGCAAAGCTTGACAAACTATCAATGATTTCGGCAGCTTATTTCAAAGAGTGCAGTTTCATGATGGAATTGAAATATTATATCAGCATCATGTAGATTTCTGCGAAATTCCAACTTATCAAAATTATATTTCGGCTGATTGGTCATTATAACGTTATGTGTGAAGCAACTATAGTTTGAGAGCCACCTTTTCTTCATATTGAGCCACCTCATTTCTTCAATTTTGATATTGGACAGTTTCTTCTAATTCATTGGTCATTAATTCATTGGAAATATGAACAGGATATTCATAAAATCAGATGTGGAATCATCTGCGACTGAATGTTTCCCTTTTCAACTATGAGTTAACTTTGCACAGCTATTTGGCATACGCTGTATTCTGTAAATGTCATATGAAAATATAAATTGATAAAAGACAACATAGGCAAAATCAAAATGGCTCAATACAAGTATATCACATAAGAGTTGTTTAGTATTTAAGTTCAAAATATGTCTAAAGCTGTATATTCGTTTCAAATTAATAAATGCTCTTTTCAAACAATTGATTACATGACCATCAAATTTTAGATTATTATCAGCCAGATTAAGCACTGATGCAACAAACTCTACAGGTTCCTATATTATTATTCAGACTATCTCCAATTCTATCTCCAATTCTTGGTTTTGTTGCCGAATAGGAGACCCTTGGTTTTGTTTCCATTGATTGTTAGACATTGATCCGACGATGCGCGGGCTATGTTTTCTAAATCCGAGTTAATTATTTCTGCAGCATATAATGAACATTATCAGTTGATGGTCAACATGCGGTGATAATGCAAATATCATCGATTTGATAGCCTCTTCTACTACGCTGTTTATCATCTAAGCCAATCACATTAGTCGGAAATGTACCATGTGACAGTGATTCATATTCTCAATAGAATATATCTCGAAAAGGAAAACATTCTCAATTGAATATTGATAGAAAGATTTTATGAACATCCTGTTTATATTTTCAACAAATCAGAATATATCTCCTTGCTTAACAATCAATGGATCTTATATTTTGATTTTCAGCCAATGAAAACGATAGCACGGTAAGAGTAAAAGTTGTCGCTGTATTTTCAAGGTGGTGAAGCTGCTTAGCTTTTGTTTTACTACCGTCAGGTGAAAATAATAATTCGAATGGTAGACGTCAAATTCATGTCTTTTGATTTGTTTTCGTTATTTCCCAACATGAACAATCAGAGGGGACAAATATCCGTTAAAAACATAGATGCTGCAGTTGAGAAGAGTATACCGTCGAATAAAGTTAGAAATAAAACATGAATAACCAGGCAATTTGTCAACTTTTGTACGTACAGGGGTTATGTTATCAATTCAAATACCACAATTGCGGAGCTGGTGGATATTTTGGAAGATTATGATATGCGGAAATTGGATGGTGCAGACTGTAAAAAATCTGTTATCAAAACACACTGGAATACAATCGCCAAAAAACAACAAGAACATTGAAAAGCTATGGAAAAAAAAATTCAACCCATTCAATGACCTGGAATTTGAAGGTGCAAGGAACGCACAAGATTACAAGGAAAAAGAGTTACAAAACAGACCGGAAAATTGTAAGCAAGGCTATGCCGACGTCACTTAGGAAGAACTGCCATGTCTTCAGAAATGTTGAGACGGAGATTCATCTGCAGGATTGCAGAAGAAGTTTTTCAACATCGTTGCCACCAAACTTGCTTGGAGTGGCAACGAAGCAGCGGAAGCTTCAATACGGGTTGGGCTTGATACAAAGCGGAGGAAAATTACACACATTGCGAACACAGGTGTTTCAGATTATCAGCAAATCAAAATTACTGGTCATGGTAATTCTAATTCCATTGCACCATATCTTCCAGTACAATCTAAGCTCCACAAGAAATTGTAAACGGAAAGAGATATATAGCAGGAACTACTATTGACTAATAGTTCAAACGAAGTGAACTCTATCAGTAATATCAGACATATGTCAAATGGAAACATTATTGAATGTAAGATTAAGTTTCTTCGAATATATTTCAATTGAATATTGATGGCAGCTTGTTACTGAACCCAAATTGAAAATTATATAAAAATGCAGTATTCACAAACTCCGAAATCTTTCTAGCCAGGTATTGAACCAACCTTGATGGAAAGATCTAAATGGAAAGATAAAATAAAATTGATTTGAATAGCTGCAGATTTGGAGAAACAGCCAGTGACGAAACAAAGAGCTACTTTCTCGCATATATAAGGATATTGTGGTTCTGATGTCTACAACACATTAACATTTACAGAAAAAAAATATGAAAAAACTGTTAAAGTGATGAAAGTTGAACTATATAAAAACGAGACATACCTGCGTTCCGTATTTTCCACATGTACTCAAAAGGAACATCAAAGTATAGACCAGTATGTTACTAATTTAAAACAAAAAGGAGCTTATTGTTGATTTGGGAATTTGCATGATTCCTTGATAAGAGAATGTGGAATGTTGTCTGACAACAAGAGAAGTTGTTAGCCGTGGAGAATTTGACACTATCGAGATGCATAGATATTTGTAGAGCAGATGAAGAATAAAGAAAATAAGTTGGGGTTATATCAGCCGGAACATCTACTGAATATAAAATAGAAATAATGAAGTTTGATACTAGAAACAGATATAAAGAAATAAGCAGAAAACAAACACGAAAAAATACATGGAAGGAAGAAGTTAATAGGAATGAAAGAAAGCCTGTTTGTCACAGATATGGATCACCACATGGCCTTGGAAAATGTCCAGCATGGAGATAATGTGCAATTTGTTTCAGATTGAATAATTTTGCTTCGGAATATCCATCAAGAAAAGTACATAATATTGGAAGTAAGGAGGTGTGTGAATATAAGGAAGAGGATGAGGATTATGTTGAGGTAGAAAGTTTTGAAATAGATTCTATAAGATAAATTGTAGGGGTTTGTGAAATAAGGATTATTTTCAGTAAAACTGATAGGTGTTGGATGGAATATATTCAAATTGATAATTTGAAAATACCTTTCATATTAGATTCTGGAAGTGAGGCTGATATTTTTCCACTTCATATCAACAATAGATTACATAAAAAAACAAAAATTGAAAAAAAAAAGAATCCCTGATGGTATATAATTATATATAAACTGAATATTTTTGGCATATGAATACTTTTAATTAGTTACAGAAACTTGGTGAAAGGGTCGATTTTTACCTTTTGAAAGACAATTATGGGCTGAGAACCTGTGTAGCTTTGAATTTGATAAAAAGGATAGATGTCATAGGTCAATCACATGATGACATTGCCAATGACATTTCAACGCCAGATATATGAGTATTCTGATGTTTTCAATGGTCTCGGATGTTTTGGAGAACCTTGCACTATCCGTATACAGAATGATGCTACATGGGGAATATATAGCTAGATGTAGAAAAATACCTTTGGCACTAAATAATATAGTAAAAGAAACACTTAATAATATGGTGTAGCAGGGAGTAATTGAAAAAAAAACAACTGAATGGGTAAATGCAATGGTTGTACGCGAGAAAAACGATGGGAGTGTTCGACTCTGTACGTATCCTAGATCTTTGAACCGATATACTATTCGACAACCTTCAGAATTGCCCACTCAGGAAACTAGTTTTTTCCAATCGAGCCATGCTAAATGGTTCACAGTTTTTTATTCTTCTTCAGCTTTTTATCAAATAACATAGGATGAGAATAGCTCGAAACTTTTTACTTTCATTCCACCATTCCGTCGTTATACATTCAAAAGACTCCCATATGAATAATCTAATGCATCTGGAATTTTTCAAAATCATGTCAATGATCTTATAGAAGGATAAGATGGAACGCTAGCATACATTGATGACATTCTGATCCATGGGGCTACTATAGAAGAGCACAATGAACGTTTTTAGGAGAAAGCTCAACTAGTAAATGTCAAATTCCACAAGGAAAGATTACAGCTGGCATTGAATGAAATTATTTTTTCAGGGTGGCATATCATATCCAGTAAAGGCATCGAAATTGACAAAAATAAAATTTAAGCCATTCAAAACGTTAATAAACCAAAGAATGTTGAGGAATCACAAAAGTTTCTTGGGTTAGTCAATTATTTGGGTAGATTCATTGGAAATTCAGTAGAAGAAACAGCTGCCTATTGTTGAGAAATAGAAACTGAGTGGGTATGGGGAGATGAGAGTTCACAGGATTTGGCATTCAAAAAGCTGAGAAAACTCATAACAGAAGCACCTATATTAAGTTACTCCAACCCAAACTTACCTGTGGTGCTAGCAACAGATGCAAGTCAATATGGGTTAGATGATCATATAAGTCAAAATCGCCATCCAATAGCTTTTTGGTCAATGTCTTTGAATAGTCCTCAAGTCAACTATGCGCAAATTGAGAGAGAACTTCTGGCCATTGTGATGGGTTGTGAAAAATTTCACTATTATTTATATGGTCGACCTTTCATTGCTATAACAGATCATAAACCTCTTTTGGGTATTTTAAAAAAACCTTCAGATTCACTTCCGCCAAGACTTCAAAAACTTGTCATAAAGGTAAGGAACTTCACATTCCAGATTTATTGTCAAGAGATCCCCTGAAAGATAAAGAAGGTTTATGATTTTGATATTCATTCCATTATAACCGTATCTAATGAAGAACTCAAATAATTTTTGGAAAAAATTTAAAATGAAGAAAAAATCCAGATGTTTATTCATTATATTAATGATGGATGGCCTGATCACATAATTCCTGTGGGGGAATTGGCAAAACTCTATTATTCTTACAAAGGTGAACTTTTTGAATATGATGGATTTTCGTTCAAAGGTAATTGAGGCTAGAAATTTTGAATAGAATTCGATCGACCCATCAAGAAATCGTTTCATGTAAAAAGAAAGCGCAAGAATCTGTGTTCTGTCCTCAAATCAATGAACAAATTTCATAATTGATTTCTTCCTGCCTAATTTCCTTCAGGTATTCAAAATCCAATACCAAACAAACACCACGATCATATCCTGTATCTGACTTCTTTGTGAGAACATTGGAATGGACTTCATGCAAGTGAAAAATCAAAACTTTTTGGTTATTTGTAATTATCATTCCAAATTTGTCGAAATGGTCATGGTACCTATCTGAGAAATCTAAGAAGGATTCTGCTACTGTCCAGAAAGCTATCTCAAGTATTTTCAAATCCCATGGTCTTCCACAAATGATGATGTCAGATAATGGTCCACCATTCAATTCGATTTTCTTTAAGATTTTCTCAAGAAACTGGACAAAACTCGTATTACCTCTAGTCTAACTCGTAGCCAGTCGAATGATATGATTGAAAGGCACATTCAAACATTGGAATCTATGTTAATGAAATCCGAGAAACATCCTGACTTGAAAGGACCTGTTGTTATACAAAAATCAATAAAAAACTGGATTCCAGGTAAAACATTAGAACATAAGAAGGGACCAGAGAGAATACCAAAGAAATATAATTCATTTGCGACTAATACCTTGTGAAGAAAGACTAGGAGGTGAGGTCAACAGTGAAGATGAGAAATTATCAACAGAAAAACCAAATACAAGTCGTCGCGAAAAGAGAATTATCAAACCACCTTTGAGAATCAAAGTTTTATTTCTACTTTGAACAAATCTTGAAGGAGAGCGTGTGACATGATATTACTTCCATAAATTACTGGACTAAAATAATAACAGTTGTTTTCGATTCTTAAGTAGTAAGGAAAAGATGTCACATAGCAAGCAGATGTCGAATGTAAAATGAAGTTTCTTTGAATAGAATTCAATTGAATACTGATAACATAACAATACCGAAGTGGCAAAAAACAGGTCCACGCTTTCTTTTTGAAAACTGTACCATCAACTGTAACGAATTGAAGTAAACTGTTCCTTATTTTCTGGGGTAGTGTTCACGTTGTTGGTTTTTAAGTCTTATTTCTGTGAATTACTTCAAATTAAGATTTTGCCGAGATTTTTAAATCGATATATGGTCGTCCTAAAATTTGTGGTATGATTAATAACCTATATTTTCCTGGAATATAAATCTATGGTTATCCCAATGCAGCTTCGAGATTGCAATTCATTGATATTTCAAAAAATTATGGGTAATAATCATACCACTCATTCTATTACTCCTTAAAATATGTTCTCTTGATTTGACGCACTGAAACATATAAATTGACTATCACTTGCTGTCGAACTAGTCAATCCCACATGAGAATATTCTTAATCTGAACGCTCACACTGAAATTTAATCCAAACAGACAAGTCAAAGGAATATAGAAACGTTAGATATTCATGTTTGCCTTAGGCCTCGAGTAACTTGGGAAACGTTTTGCTGCTAAGGAAATATGGCGGAGATATATATGCCTTAATTGTGTTTATTTTCCATTGGTTGGAAACTCCTTTGTATTTATCGCAGAGCAACAGAAAGCAGCCTGGGGCAATAATTAAGGTTTCGTGATTATTAAGAAGATACTTATTTTGTCGGGATATACGCAGTTAGTTTGCAGGTGGCAATTACAAATATGACTTAACTGATCGTATTATATCATAATCCTCAGTAACTGGGAAGTATATAGTGAAATATTGATTTCGAAAAGCAGTGCCGTACAATCGAGAAATTTATGATAGGGTTGCCGATAACATGGTGTTGTAACATCTCATTTTTGTTAAATTCAAATTATGTAGTTTGAGCAATATAAAAGTTCATTCTCAGTGTTTATTTTAAAAGGAACGGAAATAGAATCCAGTTGAACATTCAACATAAACTAGGTCCCTTCGAGCTGAATTGTGAATAATTAAAATCAACAAGCAGTGTGTTGTCAACGTGGGGAACGAAAAGTAACGAGCAATACATTCAAGTCACCGCATAGTGCAGCAACGCAATTGACTGGACGCTGAGATTTCGACGAAAATGACTGGACGCAGGTAGCGGAGCATCAAGGTTAGAACTGGTGGGAGTATTGCAGAGGGCAGCGTTTTCACGGTGGAAGAGGAGGGCGGCATCAAAGAGTTCCACGTGGGGAACGGCGCAGACGGACAAATTAAAAAAATTAATTTAAAAAATAAAAAAAAAACGACTGCGTAAAAAGTGAACATTAAAAAAGATGGAAATAAGATTACCAGAACATATTCGCACTCGGAAGCATCTTATTTAATTTAACAATGAAGATATATTATTGCCTGCGACTGCGTGAGATTGTTTACAGTATTAATAATAATAATAATAATAGTTTATGATGTACAAAAGTAATACGGTGTTTGAAATATTAATCTCAAGTGAAGATCCCTACCGTTGCACATAATAAACGAGCATGCCCACGTAAGTTGCCTTGTCTTGTCCGTGTCACTTGAAAAAATTAAGAATAAAATATCAGGCATTTAAAAAGTAACGAATAATTCATAATATACAAGAAGTTCATATGAAGATTTGAAAAAGAACGAATAAAATATTTAGTAATACAGATGAAAATGGTTAATCAATAAATAAAAATTTTATGAGGCTATGATGTTTTAGGTGTAGTTTCTGTATCGTTTGTTTTTATTTTTAAGTAAATATTCAATTATTATTTTTGAGGACAATTGGTGAATGGATTTGATTTCTAGGAGTATTATGGATCCATGCTTGAACTTCCATTTTGAAGAGCTTCACTGACTGCCTTTGCTCAACTACTTGGGGTAGGTTATTATATACCCTGGGACCGATGAATATATGACAACCCCGACCAGTAGTTTTTTGCATCCTGGGCACCCACAATTGATTTTGTTGTCTTGTTTCATTATTCAAAATGTCTTTGTTTTGATTTTTGTAGAACATTATTGCTAATCGTTTATAAAAGAGTTGTTTCACATCTAATACTTTATTTTTCCTATACAAAAGTTCTGATGGAAAGAGTTTGGTTTTATTGAAAATAATTTTCAGTAACCATTTTTGGGTTACTTCAATGTAAGTTCCTTTAGAACACCTCCCCATGCAACAATTCCGTATGTAAGATGTGGTATAACCAAAGTTTTGTATAGCATTTCGATTATTTTTGTTTCCAAAATATTTGTATACAATTTGAATCTATAAACTAGATTCAGAAGTGTTTCATTGGTGAAGTTCATATGGGTTTCTCATTTGAGATGAGAGTCAAATATTTAATTGTTTTCGCCGATTTTATTTTCAAGTCACTTGTTATTGACAATTTCCCACAGGTGGGTAAATGTTTTTCATATGAGGAAAACGGCAGAAATTTAGTTTTATCCCAATTGACCGTGAGATTTTTATTTGAGAAGAAGCCGATAAAGTTTATAAAATCTGAATCTATTTCTGTTTTTAGTTTCAAGTCGCCCCAATTATTTTCCGTATAAAAGCATACCTGATCGTCAGCAGAACTGACCACATCCCCAGATGAGTTGATTTTGAAAATGTCATTCACATCAATTGTGAAGAAAAGGGGTCCTAACACGGTTCCTTGCGGGACCCCGTGTGTTACATCTTGAAATTTACTCAATACAGAATCGATTTCAGTGCAATGCAATGTTTTTTTTTCTGTAAAATAACTCTTCATTAAATAAAACTTATTGTTTTTCAATCCTAGATCTTGCAGAGTGTCAAGCATTCGTTTATGGTACACAATATCAAAGGCTTTGGCGAAATCGACGAAGACACACATAACTGGCTTTTTATCAACAATCGCTTCATATTTTTTGGCACTTAAGTAAGCTAGTGCGTCCTGTGTCGATCTGCCCTCCTGGAAACCATACTGCCTCTAACTGATCACATTATGTTTGGCAAGATATAAAACAATGCGTTTTTTACAAGCTTTCATTTAGTTTCATCTGTCCCGATGTTTGTCATCAAATCTTGCAAGTTAAATTTGACCCACTTCTAGTTGTTCGATTGACGTGAAATTTGGCAGGTGTTTATAGTTCCCGTGACAATGCATTATGCATTTGTTGGAGAAAAAAAATGAGGCTCCAAGATGGCGGACGAGATTTGTGTTTATGGTCCGATTCGATTGGGGTTTTTAGGGTCGAAGATTATGAATTTTCTGACAAAATTCACAAATTCAAGATGGCGGCTCCAAGATGACGAACGAGTTTTGTAATTATGGTCCGATTCGATTCAAAATTGGTATGTGGGTGTTGAGGGGACTTACTAGAAAGCACAAAATAAAATAATTAATAAAAAAACATTTTATAAACAAGCTTTCATTCAAATACCCTAAAAAGTACAAAATAATTGCTTTGGATGTGTGACGTAGGTTATTCCGTGAGTTATAGATTCAAAAGCTTGTCGCATTTGTATTCGAAATGAAAACTTTGAATCTATAACTCACGGAATAACCTACGTCACACATCCAAAGCAATTATTTTGTACTTTTCAGGGTATTTGAATAGAAGCTTGTTTTTAAAAGGTTTTTTTAATTAATTATTCTTTGGTATTTTTTCCAAGATTATGGATTAACTACAAAGAATCGAGATGGGTCTATAGTAACTAACTTTTGATTTGTCACCAGATTGGAAGAGGGGTTTAATTTTTGCAATTTTTAGAACCCGAGGAAAAATGCCATTTTTAATCGATACGTTGGAGATATGTGTAAGTGGACCTGAAAGCTCAGAGCAAAATTGTTTAAAAAGTGTTGGTTGGATGTTGTCCAATCCCGGAGCTTCATTTGGCTTAAAGTCCTTAATTATATGTATAATCTCATTAGCTGTTGTAGGCTGGAACTTGACCTCGTCCTGTATAACTTGTTTGTCGAATTGTTTTGATAAATGTTTGATATTTGAAGCAAGTTTGGTTCCTAATTGAGAAAAAAAAACTGTCAAAATAATCTGCAATCTCTTGTTTGTTCGTTGTTTATCCTTTTTCTGAGTTTAACAGTTTAATTTTGGTATCCTTGGTGTTATTTTCTAATCTGTTGAGGGTAACCAAAGTTTTTTTGAACAGTTTTTATGTTTATCAATTATCTTTTTATAGTAGTTGGTTTTTGTCTCTTTTATCAGTTTATTTAGTATGTTTCAATAATTTTTATAGTGTTCAAGCAACTGTAATTCATTTAGATCATTTTTATATTTTTTATAATAGGAGTGTTTTTTATCAATTGACGTTGAAAGTGCATTTGATATTCAATGACTACGTTTATATTGAGAATGACTCATTCTTACTGTTTTCTCACAGCAATTGATTCTGTTATTTGGTTGGAAGGTGAAAATTTTGTCATTATATTTGACAAAAATATGATCAAGACACGATGTTGACACTTCCCTTGTTATTGTGTTTATAGCAGATTTGAATCTGTTTACGGAGATGATAGTCAGATAGTTGTTCACCAGCTCATCTTTTCATCCAATATGTTAAAATTTAGATCTCCTACCAAAATATCCAAATCATTATTTCGGCTTTTTTCTTTTGAACAATTGTAAATATTATTTCTTTAAACTTCATTGTTATTGACGGTGATCTGTAAATTCAAACTAAGTTTGATAGTTAACCACTTAAAAAAAAATCTGACAATATTTTCTGGTCGTCTTGTTTCCATCTTTTTTAAAGATCAAGTTTGATAGTTAACCACTCAAAAATTATTTTCTGATAATATTTTCTGGTCATCTTGGTTCCATCTTTTTTAAATTTTACTTTTTACGCAGTCGGGTTTTTTGTTCCTTTTTATTTATTTTTTTTTGTTCACACTTTTCAGTTGGGATTATAAGACGGTAATAATCCAAAGTCATTGAGCCATTCGTTATAGTCGAGTTTGACTGTACTTAATTGAGTTTCTATTGAAATATTCGAGTGATAGTGTATTAAAAATGTAACGAAAACGAAATAGTAACTGAAACCGAAATAAACCAACTAACGAGCAAATTAACTCATTACGCTGTTATAAATTTTTCACAATATGCCGTCTGCTTGTCGCCATATTGAATTTTGATCACTTTCATGTCTTTAGTGACTCTCCCAAGATCAAGAAAATGGGCGAGGACACGAAATTTTCGAAATATTTTCAATGGATTCTACAGCTTGCGAAAAGTCTGTTGGTAATTTCCGTTATTTTTTTTTAATTTCTATGACTAAATTTGAAGTTGGCAAAATTAAAATGGCTTCTTTCTAGCACCATTGCAAAATATTGTGTTGTGATCACCCGAACCCCATCTGGATCTCCTATCACTGTTAATAAGCCAAGTGTGGCCCTAAGGCTCTTACTCTTTAGACATCAAGTAAGTGGGCCACGGCCGTTCACAAATTTAGAATTTGGTTGGTCAAGATTTAGAGACCGGTCTCTAGTTCTTGCCATGATGGTGTATCTCGAACAATGACCGAGAGGGAATTCCGATCGTAAAAATTTGAAAAAATTTATATTGAGGATGCAGCATCGCTACCCTGTATGGATTAGTAGGTAACCCATCACTCCAGAGAGTGCCTGGGACGTTTAAAACGCGAGGGGTCGTCTATATTGTAATCGGTGGCTTCTCTCACGAGCGGATTCTCGTGAGCTATTGCACAATCAAATACTTTCTGATTGCGTTCTCTAATGATACTTCTGATAGAAGACAGATTAAGGTCTTCGAGGATTCGATCGTTCCGCACGTACCACGGAGCGTTCGTTATCATCCGCAGGACTCTCATTTGCACCCGTTCCAGGATGCCAATGCTAGACCTGCAGATTTGGCCCCAGGTGGCCGAGGCATTCAGAATGACAGGCCTGAACATCATTTTGTAAATCGTGACTTTGTTTTTAAGAGACAGTTTGCTCTTCCTGTTGATCAGAGGATATAGTGCACAGATATTTTTGACGATTTTGTCTCTGACAATATTGACGTGTGGTCTTCAGGTGAGCCGGCAATCCAGAGTAACTCCCAGGTACTTGACCTGCTCTGACCATTCTATCTCCCTTCCAGAGATAGTCACTCCCCTCTCCGGGTTGCTACTTTTGCGACCCATCGAAATCGCTCGTATTTTTTTCAGGATTTAGCTTTATCTTCCACTCCATATACCACTGCTGGAGGTCGTTTAATGCATTCTGCAAGTAAACGACACCCATCAGCTGCAGAGGAAAGCAATGCCGTATCATCGGCGAACAGAGAGACCTTCACATGTTCGCTTCTTGGAATATCTGACGTGTAGAGGGCGTATAATATAGGAGACAGTACTGCCCCCTGAGGAACGCTGGCCTCAATTTCTCTCGAATCCGAGAGAGAATTGTCGACCCTGACTTCAAATGTCCTACCCAAAAGGAACGACTTGATCCACTTGATCAAACTCAGAGGCAGGTGGAAATCTATTAGCTTAGCAAGAAGGCCTTCATGCCGAACCCGGTCGAAGGCTTTACTAATATCAAGTAAAACAATGTGAGTGCTGTTATTTGAGTTTAAGGATGAAAAAGTGTCCTCCACTAGCCTCATCATCTGTAGCTCAGTGGAGTGAGCACGTCTAAAACCCAATTGTTCGTTGGGTGGGACATTTCTATCCTCCACTTCTTCGTCAAGCCTTTCTAGAACGATTTTTTCAGCAGCTTAGCCGAACCGCAAAGCAGACTGATTGGTCGATAATTTTGTGGAAAGGTCGGGGTTTGTCCCTGTTTCGGAATCATAACCACAACGGCATGCTTCCACCTCCGAGGGAATCTCTCAAGGCGCAGTGAATTATTAATAATATTCAATAATGACTGCACCTGGTTATCCGGGAAATACTTAATCATTCGATTAGTAATTCCGTCGTAACCAGGCGCCTTTTTGGGATTGAGTCCCTTTATATGGGCCTTAAGTTCATCCAACGTCTGGACGAATGTCGTCATGATTGGGTTCCCTGAGAGTACGGTGAACCCGATTTTCCAGCAAAATTCCACGATCCAGATCATCGTCAGGATAATAATTCAGTCTGAACTGCCTTTCCATCGAGTCTGCAAAAGCTTGAGCTCTGGACACTGGGTCATAGCACATTCCGGCCTCACCATGAATAGGGGCGAGATCGGTCTTTTTTGGTTTAAAATTTTGATTAATTTTCCAAATTTGGTCACAATTTTATGAATTTTGGAGGGTTATGCCGAATCTTTCGTCCCGAAATTCCGATAGATTTCCTCTAACCTCCCTATTTAATTCATTGGCTCGGATTCTGTCCACAGGGAACAGACTCCTTTCATACGCTTTCCTAGCGCGATATCTCTCGCGGATGATATTTTTAATCCTCAAAGGGAATTCGTCATGGAATCTAGGAGCCGGTTTCTTGTGGGAGGAATCCTCTAGAGCATTTTTGATGGTGAGTTCGTGGCGCGCTACGGCCTCATCCAACTCGAGTAGAGAATCTATCCTCTCAGCAGCGCAGTAACCTGTCTCTAGAAGCGAATGGAATCTCTCCCAGTTCACCTTGGTACACATGCTATCCGTCTGAGGCGGTGGATCACCTCCCAGTGATAAAATCACCGGATTGTGATCAGAGCCCAACTCTGCGAAGACGTGTATATCCTGGATCCAGGTGATGTTCCTGGCCAGGACAATGTCAAGTACATCGGGCCTGTATGGACCAAAGTGTGTCGGCTCATCTGGAGCCAACACTTGGTATTCATTCGAACGTCTGCCATTGACGTTGGTTGCACGACTCCATTGCACGTGCTTAGCGTTCAGATCACCCACGACCGAAACAGGTTGGTCTGTTTCCATCAGGAGCACATCAAGTGCCTCGCAAAGTATTTGATTCTGCGGAGGGTTGTAAGCACTGATTAAACGCAAAGGACCACTCCTCGTGTTGAAAATTATAACTACAGCTTCAATACCATGGGTATCATATTTGGAAATGCCAAACTAAATATGCGAGTGACAACGCTTGACCAAAATGGCAACACCGCCACCCGGATATCCAATCCGGTCATTTCTAAGCACTTTGTAGTTGGGAAATCTAACAGGTTCCCCATTAAGATGAGACTTCTGCAGAAAAGCAACATCGATGTTATTCTCTACAAGAAACTCTTGACACTCAAGTCTATTCTGGATAAGTCCATTACAATTCCAACTCCGCTTTGATGAAATTCGGAAGCTGCTGTTCACCCATTAATTGGGATTAAAACCTTTTGAGAACTCCGCAGCAGATTCAGCGAACTGCGCAAACAACATCCTCATTTGGTCTAAAGTGCTAAGGAAGTCTTTAGGCGTTGAAATTTGAGCTGGCTGAAAAGGGGAAGCGTCCCGGGCCGCCGCCGCATATGACACCCCCGCTTGTGTCCTGTTTTTGGGAAAATATCGTCGATTTTGCGATACTGAAGCGGGGTCCACCCTGCGCCTTATGCGTGTACATTTGGGACATCTACGATAGTTCGCAGTATGATTCCCACTGCAGTTCGCATACCTACCTTTTTTTTTTCTTAGGCATTGGACATTCACGACTGATATGGGCATCCCCGCACTTGACGCAGGCGGGGGTGGCGCAGCAGTTCAGCTGGCAGTGGCCAAACTGCTGACATCTGTGACATTGGCCCACAGAGGCTCTAGGCCTCTGTGGTTCAGCCGTAATTTGGACATTCAGTAAATCTGTAATTTTGAAAATTTCTTTTTGGTCTTCAGGAGAATTAAAACTAGTGGAATTGGAGTCTTTTTGGCATCATTTTCGTGCATGTGCGCCAATGATTCCAGGGCGAACCCCCTCTCAGTTAGCTCGTTTTCGATGTCATCACAGGAAATACATTCTGGGACACCTCTGAGAACAACTCGCAATTTTTCTCCTCGGAGAGACTATATGTGTGGAAGGGAATTTTCTGATCCTACTTATTCTCCTAAAGTCATCAGGGGAGTCGGGAAAATATTTTTATGCCTTCATAGACATTCTTAGCAGGTTTGGTTGGTTTAATGTTGTTTGATTTGAACAATGAAACCACCGTGGTCCACATATTTTTGTCCCTAACAGAGATAGGGGGTACGTCCTGGCGTTTTATTGTCTGTGGAGTCTGTTCCATGGGTAGTACAGGAGTCTCGTTAGTTTGGTCCATGTTTATGTCGTCATTAGTGGAATTTTGAATAATATTATTGTCATTATTGGTGTTTACGGTGGATTTTGAATTTTCCGTGAAGGATTCGGTTGAACTCATATTGGCTGATTCCGACCCTGGATTTGTAGACATTTCAAACGTGGGAACGTGCATGTCACCGTCCATCAGATTTGACAAGTGATCATACTTATTGGAAGTAACAACATAATTCGCATTTTTTCCAACAGGGCTATTGTATATGACATTTCTATTGCTTCTACGGAAAGCATGAGTAGGTAATGAGGGATTTGAATGATCTTTAGGCACTGGAAGTTCAGGGAATGTCTCCTTTTTATGTCTCTTCGCAGGGGCAGGTATATTTTAGGCATCGAAATCAGTCGATTTAGAACTTATCAATGCACTTACGGCAGGAATTTTTGAAAGATCATCTCCCAACGAGGCGAGTAGGGTGCTCAGCACTTCCAGGAGATCGGCCTTCGGGAGAGAACCGATCCCTGCCAGCACAGCTTCCTTGCTGGATACCTTTTCCAGAGGCCTCGTCCAATTCTACTGAGAATTTGGTTTCATATGAGATCTTCGGTGGGATGGGTTCTAACGGTTGCTTTTCCACTCTTCGGGGCACAAGGCGACTTCGGAGTTTGAAAACACTTGGAAATTCGCAATTATTTGCGGAGCGATATGAAGCACAGCTTCTCCGGTTCTATACAGGACCGGACTCCCATCCTATCCCCGATCAACCAATCCCACAATTGACAGCTTCAATAAATTTTGCAATGTTGCCATATTTTCCAATCTGGGTCGCGCCTCCAAAACGAGAATAGATATTTGGCTTTCTATTTATCAGAAATCGTTTTGATGGACCACAACGGTCGATAATATAAAAAATGGCAAGGTTTATGTGCACTGTAGAATCGACAATATATTGTTTAATGACAGATCGAATGTTTTTACACCCTTCAAATCGCTCTGACATTTACAGTTTAAGAAACTTCACAATCAACTCGATTACACCTATTGGCTGACGGTCGTTAACGTCACGAAGAGTGCCAATATTAGTGGCTTCAAAATTTGCTGATTTTCAAAAACGAATGGAAACTGCTGTAATTGAAATTTGACTCGAAAAATGTTGTCCCGGTACATTTATATATGCGTTATGTATTTTGAAGCATATTTAAAGCGATAATCATTTCACGTGTCCTCGCCCATTCTATTGACGAAAGAATCATCAATATCGGACAGGCGGTTGGTCTCTAGAGCGTTACAAAAGAACAAACATACATAGGCTGATAAAACACATTACCCTACGTCGCGCAGTCGGGTAATGAAAAGGCAAATATTCATTGCCTAATGGGTCGGCAGGTCAGCAAGTCACATTCAATATTCAATACAGAGGCAGATTGTGAGTACATCTCTCCTCATATCATTGTCACGGTCTATTGGTGCGGTGGCTAACTATATTTCATAACAAGTACATGTATTTTGATTGCTGCTATATAGAGGCATCTGGTTCAGGAGCAAAAATTGCCTATACAAAGATCCCTGTATTGCACTTCCGCACCCTTCCAGTTGCTTTCAAATTCGTATTCTGTGTAAAATGAATGCGAGTACACAGTGCTTCTCAAAAGTCCTTTCCCCCCCTCTTATTTTTGGAACGATTATACATAAACAAGTGAAATTTGGAAACTGAATATTAAAGGTTGTAAACTTCCCTACTAGTGATCATAGATGGCGAAATCGTCAAAAATGACGTCACAAGGCCATTGTGACTATTAATTTTAAATGGAACCCTACGGCAAGCGACATCTCTTTCAAGAGGTATCGAATAAACCTATTCAATGATACTAATTTTGTTTGTGTCTATGGCAGTTTTGGCAACTGGCTTTCAAAGAACGCAAAGCTGTGATGAATTAAATCAGTTAATACTAAAATTCAAAATTCAAGCTCCGCCTCTGGATAGTTGTCAAAGAAGCTGACGTTTTCGTTAGTCTCCCTAATTCGACGTTTTGTAATTGTCCAAGTTTTGTACATTTAATAATTTGTGTATTGTTGATCGAACGTTCAACTGTTTTAGCAGCTTTTGTTACTTTTAATATTTTTGTACATTTTAATAATTTGTTAAACTGTTGTGAGCCGAACGTTTAAGTGCTTCAAGAAGCGAAATGGTCCGTGCTTTAGGTGATAAAGTCATGTATACGTCCATGGATAAAGTAGCAACGATCCTAATTCTTTGTGAAACTGAACAAAATATTCATGCAGCAGAACGCATTTTTAACGAGAGGTTTACCGATCGCCCCGTTTCGGAGACTTTTTTGAGGGAGCTTCTTCGTAAGTTTGAAACAACGGGTAGTATCAATGATGCGAAACGATCTGGCAGACCACAAATTTCTGATGAGAAAAAAATTGATATACTGGCAGAAGTAATAGTTAATCCTACTTTTTCAACAACTCACGTTGTATCTACCTGTGGAGTCAGTCGAAGTACAGTACACAGGGTGTTGAAAAAAAAAACAAATTTCATCCATACAAATTAAAAATGGTTTATCAACTCTCAGACGACGACCCAGACCGAAGTCAAGAATTTTGTGAAAATATGGAAACTAAAATTAACCAACAGCCAGACTGACTTAGTGACGAAAGTACTTTCTATCTAAATGGAAATGTAAATACACATAATGTGAGGTATTGGAGTGACGCAAATCCTCACCTGTTTCGTGAAACACATACCCAATTTCCCCAGAAGGTGAATGTTTGGGCAGGTATCCTGGGAAACCACATCGTTGGGCCTCTTTTTTCAAATACTAATTTAACTGGTAAGGTTTATCAGGAGCTGTTGCAAAACGCAATAGAACCGTTAATCCTTGACATTTTGAGAAATAATCCAGATGAATTCGGCAATTTGGAAATAACATGACGGTGCAGTGAGACGGTATTTAGATGAGGAGTATCGTGGTAGATGGATTGGCCGACGAGGTTCAACGGAATGGCCAGCTCGATCACCGGACCCCACACCTTTGAATTTTTTTCTGTGGGGGTACCTCAAATCGACAATATTGACGTTTCGAAACGACGTATTGTTGCAGAATGTGAGGCTGTTTTCGCAGACACATTTGCAAAAGTACCAGAAGAGTTTGAAAATAGGATATTCCACTGTCAGGAAGTAAATGGAGGTCACTTCGAGTAATTACTTTAAGTAGATACTGATTCTTAAATCTGTAATTAATATCATACTGAATGGAATTTAGATTTCAATGTTTACTGATAAGCCATTCAAACTGCCATAAACACAAACAAAATTAGTATAATTGAATAGGCATTTTCGATACCTTTTAAAAGAGGTGTCGCTTGCCGGTTCCAATTAAAATTATTGGTCACAATGGCCTTGTGACGTCATCTTTGACGATTTCGTCATCTGTCATCACTAGTAGGGAAGTTTACAATCTTTAATATTCAGTTTCCAAATTTCACTTGTTTATGTATAATCGTTCCAAAAATAAGAGAGGGGGAGGGGACTTTTGAGAAGCACTGTATAATCGAAAAAAAGTTTGTTGCAATAATAAGAAGGAACCAACGGAAACACAAGGTTTGGAGTGCGTCTTGAGGTACACCATGGAATCAGTAGAATAAATAAATGAATATGCCATTGTTGATTTTGTATCTATCGGAATTTCTCGATGTTCTGAAGTATGATTTTTTTCACTCGTATTTTAAATGTCTTTTGGTTTTTTATTTTCCTGAGGTCAGTTGGGACAAGGTTGGAAAAATTTTGACTGAATTACATGAAAGATCTTTGGGTTAAAGAGTTTTTGAAAGAATGAACTTCAAGGTTACCGTTGTGAGTTGTTCTGGTCATCCTTGTTTTTTTCACTGTAAATTCATTATGCGTGTTGTACATTCGTAGTGATGATTGAAGAGTGTTTTTATATTGAGCAAGTCGATATATTTATAGAGTAACAGGGTGGAGTACAATATATCTTTTTTTAAGTATGATCTCGATCAAGATATTTTGTGTTGTTTGTAATGATTGTAATGTGATGAAGAATGAATGATGATGATGATTCAGCGAGACTATTGTACAAAAATAATCATGTTTTTTTTTGAGAGGATGTCTCTTAGAATATAAAATTTATGAGTTAACGCTCTTATCCTTTTTGTCACAGTTCAGACCAGCGTATCTGTTGACCAAATTTTTTATGAATCCATAATGTTATCGGTTATGACATTGTGGATCTGAAAAATTCAAGCATTTTTTTTTAGTGCCTGTTTGAATATTCTAGCCAAGTTATTTATTACAGTAGGTACAATTTGTCAGCTGACTGGAATCGCCAGCTCTGAAGATTGGAGCGATATTAGATTCTTTCCATTGCTTCGGGATTTCTCCATTAGCAAAACATAAGTTGATAATATGTACCAAAGGTTGAGTTGTGTTTGTGAATATTTTTTTTGTCAATGATGTGACTGTGTCCGGTCCAGGAGAGCACTTATTTCTCAGATTCGATATGAGGATTGTAATCTCGTTTGTTGTGATCGGATTCAGAAATATTCATGAAACTGTGGCGTTTCATTCAGAAAAATTTCAGGTATGTTTGTTTCATCTATCTTTTCTGCCATTTTCAGTCCCAATTTAACAAAGAACATATTGAAATTATCTATCTTCTTCTTTTTCTTTATTATTGGGTCAGCTTCTTCATTTTTAATTATGATGTTTTTCTATATTTTTAGTAGACTTTTTTCCCTGATATTTCGTTGATTATTTTCTAGATATTTTTATAATTTCCCCTTGGTTCATTTATTTCACTTGGACTTTGCACCGTTACAAAATGACCTCAATAGGATACATAACTGGTGTTCAGAAAATCAATTATATTCAATTATAACTAAATGTAAGATGATGACTTTTTCAAGAAAAACAATTTTTACTTCTTTAACTAAGATCTGAATAATATTCGATTAGAAAGAGTAACCAAATCGAAAGATCTGAGAGTCCTATTTGACCAAAAACAAACGTTCACGTCACACATTGAAAATATTCATTTGTAATGCGTAATTGTGAAAAACTTTCTTCGTGTGAGGCAATCTATTCAATATATTCCTCACTAGTGAGGAGTAAACTTGAATATTGTAGTTCGGTATGGAATCCTTGTCACGCAAAATACATAAATTATTATTTCTTTAAAAACATCGATTTTATCCCGAAAGAACTCACAGTTATGATTCTCTATTCAACGTTCCTCGTATAACTTCCAGATCACAAATCACGTTTCATATTGATGGTTCCCAATTCCATTCATCATTTCAACTGTCTATTAACAACTACACTAATTTAACAAACATTTATATTTTTTTTTCAATCGATTTCACAGTTCAAACGGTCAATATTTCTAATTATCCTGTGGATGTATATGTGTGTAAATGTATATGTGTGTTTATGTATATATATATATATATATATATGATGTCACAAGGATGGGGGGATGAATGTATATATATATATATGTATGTATATATGTATGTATATATATATATATATATGTATACATGTATATGTATGTATGTATTCCTCTTTTTCTTTTTGTATTATACTGTATACAAAAATATTATTATGTACTCCTCAATTGGATCTTATAATCTGTTGGATGTATTTGTTTTGAATAAATAAATAAATTTGATTCTGTTCGAAATGGAATAACGGAATTTTTCTACATTGCTTGTAGAACCAAACCGAATGGCCACATAACTACATGCATGTAGATTTCGGAATGTATCTATTGATTCTCAAATTGTCATCAAGCAAGCTAACCAATCATAGGTTAGAAACAATTGAAAATTTGAAAATTTCAATCGGACACAAACACGGCATTTCTATTTTTGCATGAACCTTCATATTCATAATATTCGTATATATTTTGACCCAAATCAAAAGGAAGGGGTATAACCAGCACCTAAGGATATATACAGTACTTTCAATCTTAATATCACTTACAAAAATTATAACAAATATTTATTTATATAGTTCAATGTTCTGTCTGTCAATGGAAGGCAAACTCAAACAGTATCTGATCAACATGAGCTAATGAACCTCGAATGAAAGGAGCGATAAACAAAAATTATTGATTCTAATAGCAATTTCTAGTTGTGAGTATATTTTAGAAAAAAACTATTCGGATGAAAGTTGTGGAGTTCATAAGGCTGTCTCGATAGACCTTTAGTTTGGCGATATTGTTATGAAAATGAAAGATTGAGATTTTTTCAACAGCCGCCATTTTGAAACCACTGAACCGATTTGGCTCATCTCCAAACTTTCCCAAATAATCCATTTATATTAGCATAATTATGAAGTTTTGACATATTGAGATTATACGCACCAAAGGGAAACTTTTCAAAATAAAAACAGTTCTCAAGTTAGAAACCACCCCTAACAAGCATTATGGTGGTTTTTCTCGTTTTTCTCAGAAACCATTGGTCACACGGAAAATTTAATTTTCACTGAAAATGTTCCTTATATAATTTTCTACGAAAAAATATTTCCATATTTATTTTGTTTCATCCAATTAATTTCGAGCAACGAGTGATCAAAGTTAGGGTGTGCTTTCAGCGTAGATTAGTTATACCGAATTTTTGTTCATCTGACTTTTCAAATTAAACATGATTTCAATTCAATCAATATAAACACTTTGAGATGATTAAATAATATTCGATTGTTGCAAGGGTAACAAAGGTAGTATATTTTTGAAGTAATTCAACAGATATTTCGTTGTAAATTTTCGCCATTTTTGCTTTCAACAGATATAAAACATAAATGAAATTATATATAATTCAAGACTATCAGAGTAGCGACATTTTGTGAGATGAAAAAGTATCATAACATATATGCCAGAGTTTTGAAAGGTGTCTTAAAATATATTATTTTCAGGTACGCCAAGGTAAGGACAATGGCCTCGTCAGCTGGAAAAATTAAAGTTGGCAACGACATCATTCAAGTCGATTCAACTCAGGTTTTCCAAAGAATAATATGCAGTGTCCATTCTCCAGAGGATTTGCGCTCTTGCTTTAAGCATGAACTTGCTTCTGTTCCTTTATCTTTATTTGACAACATTGGAATGATGACACAGAAAATGTTCATGTTGTTCTGACAGTGGCCAAAAGGAGGTACTTTTTTGGATGTTTTTACTGCTTTTACAACTTTATTCGCTATGGTATTCGATGGTTACTCCGCAAACAGTACAATCACGAAATGCGTCGAGCGTGAAACGTTTTTTATACCAATACCACTTTGGTCGAACAGAAAAGTAAATTCCTGGGCACTATTAGAATTAAATAACGACTCATTTCGCAGCTTGCTATACACCTGAATAGCGAGAATATCAGCATATCAATTGCAGTAGCTGATGCTGATTTCCAGATTGTTTCTACTGCCATCATAATATCTGGGAAAAACAAACCAGTTCTAGTTGTTGGACAAGATGTCGACCTTCTTGTTTTATTATCAGCACTTTTCTCTGATGATAGAGACATTATATCCCCAAAAGAAGCCATAGGTAATGTGAAACGAATGTACAGTTCGAGGGACAATCATTCAGTATCATACGCAATTTAAAAGAATCATTTTTATGTATTCACGCTATAAGCGGCTGTGACACAACATCAGGATTTTTTGAAAAGCAAAACAATAATGTGTACAAACATTTAGAAGGAAAAAAGACCTTGGTAGTATCGTAGATGTTTTCAACAAGGCAAAGTCAACGGAGAAAGCTCTGTACTGGAACTGTACAAACTTTAACCATCCGAAGGTAGCCTCAGTGAGCAAGGATACGCTTGTTTTAATAAGTGAGTTGGTCATAATTGTCTCCCACATCAGCAACGGCGAACGTACCTTCAAGTTCAAATATGGCGGGAACAATCTTTAAATCCAGACCTATGGGGCTGGAAGAAAATCAACAACACACTGTCATCTATCTATACAACAGAAGAGCCCGCCGCCCCGGCTTCAATTTATTCATTAATAACTTGCAACTGCAAAAAAGGTTGTGTGAAAAGATGTTGCTGCAGACAAAGTTGTCTGAATACCGAGTACATTGTAGAAACGGTATTAATATTTTATTTCAGTAAGAGAATAACTTTATATCCAACAAAATACAACATTTGAATAAAATATTAGTTTTTGTTCAAATTCAAATTATTTATTATCATTGAATGCAGTATTGAAAGACCTTTCAGATAAAATATCACAAGACATCTATTTCAATTTAAAAAAATTACCGATTACGTCATCACCTCAAAACCAGTGACATAACCTCTTCACAATATACATTCAAAAATCGGCATTTAAAAACAAAAATCGACCTCTTTCAGGATTTTCGTAAAAAGTACATTGCTTACGAAATATCGAATTTGTTCCATAATTTAGCCGCGCACTGTATGGGTAACGTTCAAATGTGCCGCAATTTGTTTTTTACTGGTGTCTGGATTTTGTTCAATTTCGTCAAAGAGAGCTTACTCTAGCTCTCCTAGGTCTTCCTATGAGAACAGCAGACCTCTTGAAAGTACCCGTTTCACGATGACGAGAGTGAATATTCATGAATATTTGTGTACTGGGAATAGGACGTTGTGGAAATCTTTCTAGATACATTCGTCTAGCTTCACGAGCGTTACCATTCCATACATTAAGTGCATGTTTGCCATTTCTGAAACCGTATATTCAACCATTTTATCCAAAAGGATATTGAATGAATCTGCCTAACTACATGCACTAATGAAAAACTGACAATGAGACACCTTCTCAACTTTCGATAACTGTCAAGTTGTTGATATTTATATAAATGAATTGATATTAAAGCCCACTTTGCTATTTTTATGAATTGAAATTTATTACAAAATTTCTGCGTTACTGCAGAAGAAAAAACGAACTATTCTTATTGAAGAATGGTAGATACCAAAATAATTTTTTTCAAGAATTAATTTTTGAATATAATTGAAATTTACGATAGATACTGTATTCCACACGAACAGAGAAATTTCATTAAATCAAATGTGGACTCATCTGCGACTGTAAGATAAACCCTAGTATCTATCTTCCATCGTACAAGATTACCTTTTGGAAGATTTTTCATGTTGAAAAGGAAAATTGAAGATTGTAAAAAATCTTTTTTAACTAACTAAGAATAAGAAAAAATCTATATGAGTTCTCTAGAAGGACTGGATAAAAAGATTCTCAATTAAATATCTGGATGGAAATTCAAATTTTTTCTATCAGAATTTTAAGGTTGAAAGTTAGGGTTTTCACAATATCTATCAGATGTAGTTCAGTATGCTGCGTGCCGCAGTGGCGGGGAAGTAGTTGTTTTCTGTTAGATATCGCACAAAGTGACTTAATTTTTCATCGTAGATTTTTCTAATTCTGAAAAATATTTTTTCCAATTTGTTGGATATGTTATGAGATACTGGAAAATGTTGCATTAATTTTTCATCATAGCTTCTAAACCGTACAAGTAAATGAATATTCACTTCTCATAATCTGTCAGCGACGGCGAAAAAAACAAATTCTGAAGGGTTGACCAAGGCCTGACTCTGAAAAAGGTGGACCCTGTGAATTATTTGAGAAATGAATTGTGTTGTATCGTGCGCACTGTTGAATGGATCATATTTGCCCAATTTGCACCGATTATTGTCGAAAATGTCGAAGTTAACTCCAAAAACTCTTGAAATAAAATGTATTTTGATCACCCTGTACCTTGAAAACCAAGCCGTTTGGGACATATGTTTATATAAACTTTCCGTCCTGAAATCTTTCAAAGAATCACCCTTTGGAGTTTATGGGAATATTTGCTTCTCAAATTTCGTTATGTTATGAGATACTGGAAAATGTTTGCATTCATATTTTAATTATAGCTTCTGAACCATACAAGTAAATAAAAAACTTTAGGAGAACAAAAATATGTTAAATGAAACAACATTGAATATTTCTCTCTCATAATCTGTCAGTGGTGGCGGAAAAAAAAGGACCCTGTGAATTATTTGAGAAATTAATTATTTTGAATCGTGTGCACTGTTGAATGTATTGTACTTGCCTAATTTGAGTTGATTATTGTCGAAAATGTCGAAGTAACCAAAAACCCTTGAAAAAAATTTTTTTCGATCACCTTGTACCTCGAAAACCAAGCCGTTTATAAAGATATGTATATGAACTTTCACAAGTTTTTGAAAGGTTTTTGTGGTGACGTTCTCAATAGGTATCTGGTGTTTCTATTGAATTCTACCTAAAATTTGCGCGCTCTTATGTTTAACTCGATACTTCAAACATTAATAATGGAGTCAAGAAGAGCGAAACACTATTACCTTGCTCTGGGCGCACACTGCGGGACATATATCAGTCTCCCAGGTGCACATGTTCAAACCAATAAATATATAGAGATAGACGTGTACAATATAGCGGTGAATAAACTGAATGAGTATTTATATCGAAAACAATCGAATATATGCCATCATCATTCTTTCTCTTTAGCAATGATAGGGAAAACAAATTTAAAAGTTAATGAGTCGACTCAAAAATGGAGCTACCAAGTGTAAATTTACGAGCGCGGGGGAATTCATCATAGGGCGAAAAAAAGAAAAAGAAAAAAAAAGCACCGATGATAATGCAATAAAGCTAGACGCTAACGCTTTGGAAACCATCCATAGGCAATTAGACGGTTTCGTTGATCTCAAACTGAAGACGGTGGTAAACCATACATTTTGATTGGAAGAATGCACCTAGCTTCAACATAATACTGTGTTAGGCAATAGCAGTTACAATAACAGATATAGGATAAAAATCAAAAGGAGGGATATTTTCTAATCACTCAACGCACAATGGAAAAGAGAAAAAGGTTGATTATGTTTTTTAAATCCACTACGAGTGGAGTCACCAATAATATATTAATTAATTCTGTTGAAGCAACATACTGGATGATGATATTATGGATAAGCTGGAATAAAAAATATCAAAAAGTTACTGTTTGCTTGGGAAGCAAATAACCCCTGGGAATATTTGGTTAATGAGAATATGTTTAGATATGATCCGGAAAATGAAGCCATGCTACGAGAAAATTATCCTCTATAAACAATTCATATTTTACTGCCACACTTCCGGAAAGCGGGATTCTTCATCAGATTGGGACATCAAAAATGTGTTTCATATCTGTAATATCCAGATACATAACCAATAAAGAAATCTTCCAGTACATGATAATTATGTTGTGAGAAACTATAACTATAACAAAAATTAAAATAAAAAAAATAAACCGACGAAAATAGAAACTGAAAAGCAAAAAATAAATTGAACCTTTTCAGTCTTAATAACTAAGCTCCTGAACTGATGTAATTAACTAATTTTGAGTGGGTGCCAAACAAACAAGCAAATTAATTACGTTGAGCGTGAAATGATGACAGGAGGTTCGCGGCGGCGGCGCGTCCCTTCGCCAGAAATTGCAGATTGTTCTCGAAGTCGATATTGGCGAGACAGTAACCTGAACAGGCACACACGTGTGGGCACACGTCGTTGCGAGTGGTCGTACGGAGAGCACATATTTGTTGATTACTATCGTTTCGGACGTCCATCGTCTTGATGTATTTAAAAGGTTCTCACGACGTTTCGAATGCTTGTATCTGCAATCGTCTCCGGGTGAATACTGACAAGTTTAGGTGCTACTTACCAATTTATATGACTGTTCGAGGAATTGGCTATACGGGAGGCAGAATACAAACCAAAGCTGTGGTTGAGGTACGTGGATGACACCTTCATTGTATGGAATCACGGAGACGAACATCTCCAGGATTTCTTCTCAGGAATTAACAGAATCAGGTATTCGATCAAGTTCACGATGGAGATAGAAACCAACAGTGCCTTACCCTTCCTCGATGTGAACGTTGAGAGAATAGGCAATGAAATTCGCACCTCCGTCTACAGAAAGAAGACACATACGGGGCAGTACCTCAGTTACAGCTCCAACCATCCGAGTTTGACGAAGAGAGGGATCGTGAGAACATTGGTGGAGAGAGCGACGCACCTATGCAACGACGTGGAGTTACTAGATGCCGTATTAAACCACATCAGAGAGGACCTCCACCGGAATGGATATCCCAAGAAACTCCTAGAAGAAGTATTGAAACAACTCCGGAGAACGAAGACATCTGAAGAGCAACAACAAAGCACAGTGATCTACCTTCCGTACATCAGAGGTGTCTCCGAGAAGATCAGAAGGATCGGAAACAAGTTCAACATCAAGAGCTGCTTCCAATCCAGCAGTACTTTACGGAGTTTCCTGACCAAGACCAAACCTGACAACAAAAATGAAATCAGTAAAAATTGCATTTATGAAGTTCCATGTGAATGCGGAGATTCCTACATTGAAGAGACAAAGAGGCCGTTATTGGTAAGATTGGATGAGCATAAGAAATGGACTCAACGTGGAGAAACATCAAAATCGGGAATCGCTGACCACGCCTGGACTGAGCACCATCGAGTTCTATGGGACGACGCAAGTGTTCTACATAGAGAGGAAAGTTCAAAGAGGCCGCCTACATCGAAGCCAATAACGCCTTCAGTCAACCAAGCGTTGAGATCAAGAACATATGGAAACCCCTGATTGCTCTTTCTGGCGGGCTGCAGAGGCGCGGAACTTCACGTACCACCACACCGCGCGAAATTACACGCACCGCTGCACATGGTGGAATTGCACGCATCATTGCGCCGACAGTCATATAAATTGGTAAGTAGCACCTAAACTTGTCGGTATTCACCTGAAGACTATTGCAGATACAAGCATTCGAAACGTCGTGAAAACCTTTTAAATACATTAAGACGATGGACGTCCGAAACGATAGTAATCGAGTTTCCACATCGTCTACAACCTTCAAACAAACACATATTTGTTATTGTATATCGCTGGAGATTTCATGTTGTATTTTTATTCATTTTGTTTTGATCATTTCTTCAAAGTGATTTGATGATCTTCGTTGATTGTTTGTTTGGCGCCTACTCAAAATTATTCACTTACATCAGTTCAGGAGCTTTTCAGTTTCTTTTTTGTTTGATTCTTTGCAAAAATATTTCAATTTTTTTATTTTTCGTGGCTGAAATCTGCTAATTGCTATCTACTTGATTTGGATACCTTCTTAAATACTCACTTACCCACCTCACCTTAACACTCTGACTGCCATGACAGTCGATTCCGACTGACAAGAATTTCTCAGCTGACGCCGCGGTCATTTTATGTGCGCGTGCACCACCAGGCCGCGTGCTTTTTTCATTGCTAACGGTACAGAGATTCGTCGAGTCATGCATCCTCAGTGTTCATTTAGTGGTACGCACGTCGAGTTCATGTTTATTCGTGTTTTCAAAAACGACTGACACGGCGTGGAACTACACGTAATTTTTTTGTTACAGTTTTTAAACATTGGTTGTTTCTGATTATCATAATGTCAGTATTTTTTTTAGGTACATATCTTTGTATTTTGTGAGTGAGTGGATGACTACATTGGGTGATAAATTGAAGTAAAAAAAATAAAATAATTCATTTTACTGTTTTTTTTTATAGGAGTTGGAATTTGAGAAAGCCCCTCTCTTCTCAAGAACTTCAAGAAGAAGTGGAAAATCTATCCAAATAAGAGTTTAGGGATTTTTCGGACTTCCCTGACATTGACCCTGATTATAGTAACTCTAATAGCGAGTGGGGTGGTGTATCCAGTGATGAATCCAACGAGGATCCGAGTTCATCAGATAATGAAGAAGTAATGGAGAATAAAGATGATGAAAACGGTACTGCACCAGATCCCGCAAGTAATCAATTCGAATTCTCTTGGTACGACTATTCTGGAAATCACAAAACATTTCGATTCACCGGTAATGAAGGTATTCAAGTAGATTAAACGAAAAATCGTACACCCGTTGCTGCATTTGATCTATTTTTTTCTCCTGAGCTTATAGCTCTCATAGTGGAAGAAACAAATCGCAATGCAGCTTATATAATTTCCAATACAAATGTTACTCGCAAATCAAGACTGAATCAGTGGTACCCTACAAATGAACAGGAAATACGTTAATTTGTTGGCTTTCATATTTGGATGGGATTAAACTGTCGTCCAGCTATTGCATCATATTGGTCAACCGATGTGTTATACAAAAATCAAGTATCTCAAGTATTGTCAAGAAATCGTTTTGAAATGCTATTGAGGATGATTCACTTCACGATAGGTGAAATGAGACAAATAGTGATAGGCTTTACAAGATCAGACCTGTTCTTGATATGTTGAATAATTCTTTTCAGCAGACTTATACCGTGGGACAAGAAATGGTCATAGACGAAAGTATGATACCATGGAGAGACAAACTAAAATGTTGTCAATATATACCAACTAAGAGTCACAAATGTGGGGTAAAACTTTTCAAGTTGTGCAGTCCAAGCGGCTATACATGAAAATGCCAAATATATACTGGACGGACTGAGGAACAGCGCCCTGCAGAACTTGGAATAGTCGAAACTGTCGTACTGGCATTGACTGAGGGATTATTGGATGAAGGCAGAACCCTCTACACGGACCACTTTTATACTGGTTGTCCATTAGCTAAGATTCTTCTCACCAAAAGCACACATTTGGTAGGTACACTTAGACGATCAAGAAAACACCTGCCAAAAGATATCAAGACGAAAAAGTTAAAAAAACATGAAAACATTGGGCAAGAGACTAATGATGGGATAGTTGTCTCCAAATGGAAAGATGCTAGAGATGTACTAATGCAATCCACATTACACGGACTAGAGATGAAAGTTCCTCCACCTTCAAGTAAGCTAAAGATGGCACTGTCACCAACAGCTAATAATGATGAGCCCACTCGAAAAAAGAAAAGAGCAAACGAAGCAGCAAAACTGAAGCCTGAAGCTATTATTGCTTATAATAATGGAAAGTGTGGCATTGACAAGTCTGACCAAATGGCTTCATACAGTACTTGTAATCGACGAGGCGTCAAGTGGTACCGAAAGGTTTTTTTTTATTGCTGACAGGCATGTCTATGGTAAATGCATTCAACATATATAAAGAACATACCAATTCAAAATCAAATATCAATAAATTCAGAGAAGACGTAGCCAGGACTTTATTATTTGGAAATCATGCCGACAGAAAGAGTCTAATGATACCCAATGTGGCACATTTAGTTGAAAAAACTGATGAGAAAACTTGAAAGCAATGTAGAACTTGTTATATCAACCTAACAAAAGAAATGTCAAGAGCAGAAGCAAGAAAAAAAGTAAAAAAAGTCCGAACATATTGCGATGGATGTGATGGAAAACCTTCAATGTGCCAAGAGTGCCATATTAAAAATCATAGTTCATAAGTTACTTATTTTTTTAACAATGTAAAAAATTTCTAATAAAAAGTTTTTCATAATTTCCAATTGATGTATTTTTACTTAGGGGACGTCAGGCGCCGCGAAATTTATAAAATTCAGCGCCGCGATCTCAATAAGCATACACAATTCAATATAAACTCGGTCCAAAAAGCCTGACACGGCCGTGCATGATAATGGTGCTGTCGATCATAAACGACTGACGACGCAAAATTATGCATATCAGTCAGTCAGTCATATATGACTGACAAAACAGAATAAAATACCCAAAATTCAGTATGCTGGCATTCAGAGTGTTGAATATTGACTAATATTGACTGTTATATAATATAACTAATATAACTAATATAACAAATAAAACTAATATAACTAGCTGCGTTGAATACTGTATTTTCTGTGACGACAATTACAAATTCGCTCACGCCTTCAGGAAGGGAATATATAAAAATACTGAAACATGTATTTCTTTATTTGTAACAAACATCTCACATACCGATTTTCATGATCCTCACATGAAAATTAACGGAACTCCCATACCAACTTTGGGGGTTGCATTTCTCAAAACTCTGAAATACATATTTCTTCCATTTGTTACAAATACCAGTTTTTATTACCCCAAGTTGAAAACTAATGGAATTCCCATACAAAGTTCCAGTCCCAATTCAACCCCCTTTCACCCCTTTAGAGGGTGAATTTCCAAAAACACCGAAACTCGTATTTTTTATTTGTAACAAAGACCAATAAAAACCAATTTTCAATATCCTTATTTCAAAACTAACTATACAGACTTTCAACTCCCATTTTATCCCTTTAGAGTTGATTGTTTTCATCTTTATTTCTGAAGGAGAGCCGGAATACTGATTTCCATGACTCTAATTGCGAAACCAACTGTACTTTCACTTTCACCCCCCTTCTCACCCTTCTCTTCACCTATTTAGGAAAGGAATATAAAAAAAAATACGCTGTCAAAATTTCAGCTCTTAGGGTCTGGGCGTTGATCGTATATCAGTCAATCGGTGAGACAATTAGTCAGGACATGTAATTATATATGTACATATTACTCCAAACACGAGGTTACTGCTGTGAACCGTTGAGGAGATCCTTCGACTGTCTCCATTATCAGATCAATTCCGGGACTCCATTATGTTCAATTTCAAATGGAACCAACTTTGAAGCATACTCTATCATCTCAAAGCTTCTCCGGCTACTGTATTTGAGGGTATCGCCTGTACCACCATTTCTGGGACAATGACCTCACGGAAATTGTGAATCCCCAAGTCGACACGGATCAACATATTGCGTGAAATTAACGACGCACCCACCGCCGGACATATGCTCTCGGGGCATTCCCATTGCTTCCGACATAAACAACGGCAGTGGCGTAACGGATTCGTAACAAAATCGAACGGAGAAAATATATATTTTAAAAACTGTAGTAGGGGGGATTAGATTCAGTAGTCAATTACATAAGTTCATTCTGAAGTTCTCGTCATGAAAGGGGCTTGGAGGATACTGTTAATGTAACACGTGTTTCCGAAGTTGTAAAGTCCGACCTTTCCGACGAAAATTCTGATTGTCACAGAAGAACTTGTGCTGTCCGCCCGCGATTCAAAACGGATAGCCGATTTCTAGAGAGAATTGATGGAATGCGGTGATATCCTTGAATAGCTTGTTTGAATCATGTTCAATGTTCAAAGGTTGATCTGGTATGAAGATTTTCATAATATTTTTGTAAAATTACTTTTGTTTGATCAAAAATTTTTCGTGTAGAAAATTACGACCATAAATGTTATTTACGCCGTTAGAGACATATTCATGAATTTTTTCCAAAATATGGTTGAAATCATGTTCTGAAAAAAATATTTCTCAATGAGTAACTCCTCACTCTATCGAATCGGAAAAAATAGGATGTGAAAACATTGCTAAAACTATAGCGGCAATTTTCTACTAGTCTTGTTCGTTTCCTCAGAATTTTAGAGTATTATTCTCAATATTCAAATTATCACATCCTACCTGAATCACTCTCTATTCAGAATCCATTTTCTCCACTAAGTCGATTTCCAATTATTAAAATCGAAACGACAGCGTTAAATTCACCGCTTGTGTATTGGGGAAAGGAAAGTCGAAAATGTGAGTGTAACGGGATTTGGTAGGAAAGCTTTATGTTTTCTGTTTGCGAAGTAAATATGGAATTATGCTTTATTCGCCGGGAAAATCTGGCGATATTTTTTCATCTATTTGCTGTTCATGTTTATGATGTGAGCTTTTTGTCGTGCCTGAGGGTATTTGACTTCGATCTTTCATTCAGTGAAATGCATGTCAAGCTAAATCCCACATTTTTACGGATGTATGTATTTTTACATTAGATATTTGAATACTCCTTCAGAATGGATTTTCGTATAACCCTCACAATAGCATGAAAAATGTTTCATTTGATCTCGAAGGTTCTTTCTGGATCGAATTTAATGCATGCATGTCTAAGTATATCATATTTATTCACACGAAATTATGGTTTATAGCTATTTAATGATTTCATTTCATGTTCTGAGTCAAGTCTATCTGATTTTAGAACGCAGTCCAGTTGTTCATGTCATGTGAGTTCTCCACAAGCTTTCATCATTAGACCAATCAATAGAGATTTTCTCATGACAAAAATACTACCAGGAAACCGACTGTGCCATCATCCGGTAGATGGTCTGTAGGTATATCCTGTTGGAGTTGCGATATTTTAAACATCCTCTATTTTGATTTTCAGTTATGTTAGATACATAATTTGTTTATGATTTATGATTGATATTGACAATTTGAAATATATAAAACGTCATTTCATTCCCGTATTTCTCCAAAATCTCCACATCTAACATAAATGGCGACCGTGACAGGACTTACTGTGGAGAATCTATCTAAGGTGAAAAAAGAACGGGATATGCTGAGAAAATTATTCACCAAGTCATGCCATGAATTAGAAATTGAATTGAATGCCCAGCCGATGAGAAAGGACAATATTGTTACCCGATTAGCCCAAATTGAAGATAAGGGGTCCAGATTATTCATCCTTGATGAGAATATACGTATGCTGACATTAGAAAATGATGATGACGAAGAATTGGAAAAGGAGTATGAAGCAGTAGAGAAGTTTCGTGAGTATTTGATAATGTATAGGTCGAAATGTGGTTTGCCTTAGTAAATGAGAAGAATCGAGGTGGAACAAGTTTTAACGAGATTCGGGACAGAGACGTCAAACGCCAAGAGACATTTCAAATTGCCAAAATTTGAGTTGAAAAAATTCAATGGAGACGTTCGAAACTGGATAGGATTTTGGGGTCAATTCCGCAAGATTCACGAAGATAATGAAATTGACACAGAGGACAAATTCCAATATCTGTTACAGTCTATGGAGATAGATAGCGCAGCGAAAGCTTTAGTTGATAGTTTTCCACCGTCTGCATCAAACTATGAAAAGGCTGTTGAACAACTTAAAATCAGATTCACTAAAGATGAATTCCTCATTGAAGTTTACGTTAGGGAGCTATTGAATCTAGTCTTGAATCAAGCAACAAATAAAACAGGTATGTCATCAGCTTCTTTATTTGATAAACTACAAACACAATTGAGAGCTTTGGAATCATTGGGTGTAACTAGTGATAAATATGCTGCCATGTTGTACCCGTTAGCTGAATCTGCCTTACCTGAAGAAACCTTAAGAGCTTGGGAGAGACATCGTAATAACATTCACACCAAAGATCTGAAAACAAGTGATAAAGACAAAAATATTAATTATTTGAATATTTTACTAGATTTTCTCCGAACTGAAGTGGAAAGCGAGGAGCGTATAAGCCTAGCCAGAACAAGTTTCGCTGCTGAGAAGGAATCCAAGAGTTACAGCAGAAGTAAACCATCCATGGAGAAAAATAAACACGAAGGAGGTGAGCCAAATCCATTCACTGCTGCGACAATTTTTTCTGCGGATAAACATGGTAAGAAACCTCAAAATTGTATATTTTGTGAGGGCAAGTCACACTCGAGCCAAGACTGCATCAAGGCACGAGCACTTTCTATAACAGAAAGAAAGGAAATTGTTACAAAAAAGAATGCTTGCTTCGGTTGTCTGAAACCTTATCATAGTATAAAGAGATGCAAGGCATTCATAAAATGTATTATATGTGGTAGAATGCATTTTCCAATACTGTGTGGTGACTTATCAATATCACAGCCTGAAGAAAAAGAAAACAAAACTCGAGAACTTCCCAAATTTCAACAACATAGTAATCCGGAGAATATAATGATCAGTAATTATACTACAGGTACTCTACTACAAACTGTGGCTGTCAAACTTGTTAGTGATTCTGGTACAAAAATTGTCAGAGCATTACTCGATTCTGCATCTCAACGTTCATATGTCCTTTCTGATTGCGCTAAAAATATGAAACTGAAAAGTGTCAGAGAGGAAATTATTGTACAGAGTGTTTTTGGTGGGAAACAATCAGCTCCTGAATATCATGCTTTATATAATATCACTATTGAGGATTTGAATAGCACTTTTCGATTGAAACTATTGGCTTCAGAACAGAATAAAATATGCAGTTTCGTTCCTAGGTTAGAAAACGCTCATATTATGAGTTTGTTGAAAGAGAAAAACATATTGGTATCTGATGCTGAGATAGGAATAAATGAAATCAGTTTACTTTTGGGGGCCGATATTTTTGGTAATCTTTTAACTGGCAGAGTAGAACAGATTGATGACCTAGTTGCAATAGAAACTTATTTTGGGTGGACAGTAATGGGATCATTCCATCAGAAATCTACGGTTCAAACACTTTGTTGCTTCAATGACATAACAATATCTGATTTGTGGAGCTTAGATGTTTTGGGGATCGAAGATCCAATTTCCATTAAAAAGAGGGATATTTTAGAAGCAGAAGCAATTGAATATTTCAATGAAACATTAAAATATAACAATGAGAATAGGTATGAAATAAAATTGCCTTGGATTGAAGTAAACCCTGTACTACTGAACAATAAAGAAACAGCAGAAAGTAGACTTCTATCTACAACAAAAAGGTTGATCAATTTAGGAAAATACCAACAGTATAATGAAGTTTTCGACGCATGGGAAAAGTTAGGAATAATTGAACAAATCACGACAACTATTACTGATAGTAGAGAACATTACATACCACATCATCCGGTGATAAAAAAAAATAGTTTAACAACGAAAATTAGGCCTGTTTTCGATGCATCAGCAAAGGATCAAAATGGTAATTCTCTCAATGGTTGCTTGATGAAAGGACCCAACTTGATCGAACTCATTCCTATTATTCTCCTCAAGTTTAGAATCGGTTTGATCGGAGTAATTTCAGATATAAAAAAGGCTTTCCTACAAATAAGTATAGCTGCAGAAGATAGGGACATACTCAGGTTCCTCTGGTGGGAAGATTTGTCGTCAAAAAAGCAAAAAATTTATAGATACACCAGAGTAGTTTTTGGAATATCTTCAAGTCCATTTTGACTAGCAGCTACACTTGCATATCATTTGGAAAGGGCACCTGAAAACACGAGAGAAACTGCACAAAAATTGAAAAAATCTTTCTATGTAGACAACTGTGTAACTAGTGTGAATGATACGGAAGAGCTTTCACAATTCATTGGGGAATCAAAACATTTGATGTCATCTGCAGGATTTGATTTGAGAGGATGGGTTCATAACGGTTCTAAAACTTTTACTGAGAACAATGAAGAATTAACCATCAAAGGAAATATAACTCCAGTTCTAGGGTTGCAATGGAATTTTGAAAACGATACATTGTGTTGCGATGTTCATGTACTGAATGAAATAGTAAAACTTCCAACAACAAAGAGGGGTTCATTATCAGCATCCCAACGTATCTTCGATCCAATTGGTTTTACTTGCCCTGTAACACTAGTACCAAAATTATTATTACAGGAAACTTGGGAATTGAAAATACATTGGGATACTAAATTGCCAGAAGAAATCATTGGAAATTTTGAAAAGTGGTTGAAACAAATCCATTCATTACAGTTATGTAGTATACCTCGTGCATTATTTAAATTCAACCTATCACAACGGAAAACTACTTTACATATTTTTGTTGACGCCAGTAAATTGGCTTATGCTGCTTGTATCTTTATTCGAATTGAAGAGAATGGAATAGTATCTAGTCATCTATTACAAGCCAAATCCAGAATAAGTCCCATGAAGAATGTCACATTGCCTCGATTGGAACTATTGGCGGCAGTAATAGGATGTAGACTATATCAATTTATAAAACAAGTCGATTATTTTCGTTCTTTGGATACGTATTTTTGGAGTGATTCTAAAGTTGTATTGACATGGATCAAAACAAAATCAAGTTGGACAACTTTTGTGATGAATCGAGTGAATGAAATACGTACTGACACAAACGTTTATGATTGGCATCATGTACCAGGGGATATGAATGCTGCCGACCTCCCTTTGCGTGGATGTAGTTGTAAACGTTTATTGGAATCGAAATGGTGGGAGGGTCCCGATTGGCTTAACAAAAATATAGAATTTTGGCCGTTGTCATCTCAGGAATTTTCGGAAGAAAAGGCATTCGAAGAGTCTAAGAAAAATACAATTTCAAATTTAGTTAATCAAAGAGACATGACTTCTGTTGAATTCAATTATTTCTCGAAATATTCAAGAATACTCAGAATGATTGCATGGATGATTCGATTTTCTGAAAAATGTCGTGGGAGGAAAGTTCATGATGATGAGTTGTCTTGTGAGGAAGTTGGCAGGGCAGAAGTTTGTTTGATGAAAATCATACAGAGCGAAAGTTTTGGTAATACATCACCAGAAGGAATTTCTAACCTTAATGTTTTTAAAGATGAGAGTGGTTTGATAAGGGTAAAAACTAAACTGATTTTGGCCGAAGATGAGCATTCTTTCAAATTCCCCATTATATTGCCCCATAAACATATAGTAAGAAAAATCATAGAAGAACAACATAATATTTCATGTCACGCTGGAGTTCAAACATTGCTGGGAATACTCCGCGAGAGATTCTGGATAATAAAATAAAGAAAAATGGTTAAAGAAGTTACTTCAAAATGTGTGATTCGCAAGAGATTCGAAACGAAAGCTTTGGAAACGCCATTTGCCCCACTTCCTAAAGATAGGTTGAAAAATTCAGCGGCATTTGAAATAACTGGCACAGATTTTGCGGGTCCTGTATATTTGAAAAATAAAGAAAAGGCTTGGATCGTCATTTTTACCTGTGCGGTTTATAGAGCATGTCATTTCGAGTTGGTGAGGTCTCTTTCAACCGATGCCTCTCTTCAAGCTCTCAGGAGATTTGTCGCTAGGAGAGGAAGAGTGTCAGTCATATATTCCGACAATGGAACCAATTATATTGGAACAAACAATCAATTGAAAAATTTGGATTGGAACGAGATTTTGAAATATTCATCGGTTCAACGCATAATCTGGAAATTCAACGTCCCAACAGCTCCTTGGTGGGGAGGATGGTGGGAGCGAATAGTGAGAATGGTCAAAGAACTTTTAAGAAGGAATCTAGGAAAAAAGACAGTTGATTACGAGGAACTAATGACAATACTATGTGACTGCGAGGCTGTCATAAATTCACGACCTCTTACATATGTGTCGGATAATTCTGAAGAACTAGTCCCCATAACACCCTCGTCTTTCATACAAAGCATTCAATGCTCTGAAGTGCCAGATTAAGATGAAATGAGCCGAACAAGTATGAACAAAAGATTGAGATATCTACAAAAAATTAGAGAAAATATCAGAGAAAGATTCAGAAGTGAATATCTAGCAAATCTGGTTCACTTTGGTCGAAGGAGAAACGACAAGTTAGCTATCGGTGATATAGTTCTCGTAGGATCTGATAACACGAAAAGAATAAGTTGGCCAATAGGAAGAATACTCGAAATTTACCCTGGAAAAGACAACATTGCAAGAGTGGCGCGGATAAAACTATCAACAGGTGAAATATTGCGTCCGTTCCAAAGAATATACCCACTGGAAATTTCGAATAACAATGAGGAATCAGATATTTTTCTAGGCAGACTCACAAAAGACAAATGCATTTCAAATGAAAACGGAACTTCTAGTGAATACCAGCCCAACAAACAACTTCCAGACGAGGAGAATCGAAGAACCCGATCGTCACAAAATGAAGAAAAGGTTGAGAAAATAACACCGGTGTCAACCAGATCCGGACGTTTGGTCAAGATTCCGGATCGTTATGGATACAGATAATTTTGCAAGTGCATTGCAGAAGGTGGGAGAATGTTGGAGTTGCGATATTTTAAACATCCTGTATTTTGATTTTCAGTTATGTTAGATACATAATTTGTTTATGATTTATTATTGATATTGACAATTTGAAATATATAAAACGTCAGAAAAAAGGTATCATTTTATTTCCGTATTTCTCCAAAATCTCCACATCTAACAATCTTGTTATGTTTCTTACTCCCAACTGTCATTGCTTAATTTGTTATAAACATTTAAAAGCATTTTTTTTATCGTTCTTGACTTGTAACTTGAAAATGGAGCAAACTCGATAACGAATTGTAGAGAATCAAAATGCAAAGAAAATGAGCCCAGGCACGACTCGATCGAGTTATCAGTAACGGAGAAAAACAGGAAAAACCGGAAAAACACCGCCATTCTCCATGGTGTAATTCAGGTGTAATTCATGTGTGAAAAACTCAGGCAATGTTGGATTATTAGTTTTGGCATAAATGCAATTTGATTTTTTCAATGCACTCTATCTGAGAATTGGAGTATAGTACTACAAATAACTATTCTCATTCTCCGTTAAAATGCTGTGAAATAGGTGAGAAATACTTGCAAACATGGCCGAAAACCGGCGAGGGCATGAAAGCGGGTCAGGAGTGGGGGTAGAGCAGCAGATTCATGATGGGTGCAGCGCGCTTGTATTAATATACATACGCTTTCCCGCGACTGCTGCTTCACCCCCACTACTCAGCCGCTTTCACGCACTCGCCTATTTTCGGTCATGTTTGCAAGTATTTTTCACCTATTTTGCAGCATTTTTATCCGAAATGAGAATATACATATTATATTACTATGTTTCTACTCTCGAAATCTTCTTGAGAACTAGGAATCAGACTACCTATGACACATCCAGATCTGCTGCAATAAAGTGCATTGAAAAATTCAAATTGCAATTATGCCAGAACTAATGATGCGCCTTAGTTTTCCACACATGAAGTACATATTGATCACTACCATGTCATGGAAAGCCTGCACTACAACTCCGAAAGTGGCGGAGTTATGCATTTTCAAATGCTGTTTATTTCTGGTTTTTCCGGTTTTTCTCCGTTACTAATAATCTGATCGAGTTTTGTTACTTGAATTAAAAACTCATTAAAAATCAGTAGCAATGAGGGGTTATTGGGATCACAGAATGTGATGTTTTCCTTTTGATGCAGAATTTCAGGGGATAATTCCATGACTGAAAGTTGGTAAGTGGGGGCTGGAAGAATATTCATTTAACCCAGATAATGCCATACCCTTTTTTTTTTAATATTTATTCAAATTTCATATCTTGGTCCTAGGGATAACCAAAAATTGATATTTTAAGTAATTTTTGCATTTCAATATTGGGTTTTTTCTGAAAATGGTGTTCTTTTAAAAGAACGGTGGCAAAATCACCACTACTTTGAATTAAAATTTAACAAATTTTGAAGTAATCGTTTATTATGTTGTATTTTTTACTGGAAATATGAATTATAATGTATGATAGCTAAGAAAGCAGTTTTTTGAATGCAAAGTAATGGAATATTTTTGACAAAAAAAATTACAATTCTTATGACAGACATTACATCGGGTCTGCTTTTCCTGATATACAATCGAATGATCTAATCTATCATATCGAGATGTTTCATGAAGATTTGTGGACTGACGGCTCTTTCTGTTATTTTTTCAAATGTCTCCAAAATTGAAGTTGCCACTGACTGTTTCAATCTTAGGTGATCTTTTTTTCCGCATTCAATTCTATATATTTGCCAAGCATTTTGTTCGGCCATGTCTAGACAGTGAGATATTAGTGGAAAATACCACTTCTTACCTCTTATATGAGTTCTATAGAGGCTAATATTTTGATCAGCCCTGTCAACCCCACCCATGTTCTCATTGTACTTTTTTATTGCATTTGGTTGCGGTACGTAAATCGTTTTCTTCTCTTTCTGGGAAAATCTTTCTACTGGGAAGGTAGGCATTATTTTGGTATGATTTGAAGCAATAGTTACCACGCTGTTATCGCACCACTTGCATAAAGATCTAGAATTTGTATCAGAGGATACAAATTCAAATGTACCGCGTTCTTTTTTCTCCAAAACTGATGAGCGAGATAAAGGACAGTCTTTACCAACGCGATTTTCTCTCATTGTGCCCGTACCTTTCAGGCCCATAATTTTGAATTCTTTCAGTAAATGGAGGGGAGTAAAAAAGTTGTCAAAAAATTAATGAAAAGGGACATTCTTAGAATACTTTTTTTGAAGTACTTCTGCAAATTGCTAGAAAATATAGAAAAAGTAAATTGGAACGAGGTCCTTCAAACAGAAAATCTTCAAGAAGCCACTGATGAATTTATAGGTCTCGTACAAAACACAGTAGAAAAGTCCACGAAGTATATCAAAATAAAAAGTTGTGAGAGAAAACGAAAGAATTGGATTTCAAAATCGTTGGTAGAAGCTACAAATAAAAAAAATCAAATGTATCATAAATTAAAAAAAAGATCCGAATAATGAAATCCTACAACAAGAGTTTAGAAATTACAAAAAAATTTTGGAAAAATTAATTAAAAAAGCAAAATCGGATCATTACAGAAAAAAAATTGAAATAAATAAAAAAGATTCGAAGCAATTATGGCAAACAGTAAACGAAATACTCACAAACCCTAGCTCTACTGAAATAAACAGCATAAACTCAAAAGATAAGTATGTGGCAACAGAACCAACAGAAATAGCGAATAACTTTAATGACTACTTCATAAATGTAGGTTCGGAATTGGCAAAAAAGATTAATAAAGAAGATGGCTATAGAGAAATTAAAAAAATTAATGAAAATTCACTTTTCTCTTCCCAACAAATCCTTCAGAGATTAAAAGTGTTATATCAGAGCTAAAGAATAAAAATCGCCTGGACCCGACGATTTGAAATCAGAAACAGCTACATAATTTTTACTAATCATCAAGATTCCGCTTACATATATCATCAATAAATCATTTGATACTGGTGAATTTCCTACAGCGTTCAAACTATCTACTGTTGTTCCAATTTACAAAAATGGTAATAGAACCGAGATGTCTAACTATCGCCCCATAGCATTGATATCTAACTTCAGTAAAATCATTGAGAAAATAATAAAAAAACGACTGAATTCATTTCTGAATAAATACAACATTTTGTCTGATTCACAATTGGGATTCAGAGAAGGAAAATCAACTCAGGATGCTATAAAAAAACTAACAGTTCGAATATACAAGGCTATAGACTTGAAAAACCTTCCATCGAGTATTCGTAGATTTGGCAAAAGCCTTCGATACTGTTGATCACTCCATTCTATTGCAAACCTTAGAGGATATGGGTATAAGAGGTACAGTATACAATCTTATGAAATCATATCTAACTGGAAGAAAACAACAAGTGCGAATTCAAAACCACATTAGTAAGGAACAAATTATTACATGTGGTGTACCGCAAGGTACCGTGTTAGGGCCCTTACTCTTTACTGTTTATCTGAACAATCTATTCTTCACAGGAGCTGAATGTGAAATAATAAGTTTTGCGGACGACACTGTCCTGTTCTATGAAAGTGACACCTGGCAGGAGTTAAAACATAAAATCGAAAATGACTTTCCCAATATAATAAAATGGCTGAATTATAGATTGCTGTCAATTAATTTCGGGAAAACCATTTATTTACCTTTCAGCAGCAATAAAACTTGTTCACCACACTTCAATCAAATTTCAATCGGTAATAACTTCACCATTATGTCGGCAGATAAAGCTAAGTATCTTGGTATAGTGATTGATAAACACCTCAAATGGAACTCGCATATAGATTATCTAGTAAAAAAACTACGATGTATTCTATATAGATTCAGGAGAATAGCAGACATATTTGGAACCAGACAGCTCAACATTCTTTACCAAAGTTTGATAGAATCACACCTAAAATATGGAATAGTAGGATGGGGAGGGGTTTCTAAAACATATTTAAAACCACTTGAAGTAACGCAAAAACGATTCCTAAGAATGATACTTTTCAAAAACAACAGATACGCGAGTGATGCTCTCTATGAAGAGTCTGAGATGTTTGATATCAGACAAATATTCTTTAACCACATCGCTACAACTCAGTTCTCCAATAAGACCGAACTTATTAAACCTTCTCATACCTATACTACGAGACAAAAAAATGAATATTTAGTACCTTTCGCTTCGAAATCAATAGGCCAAAAATGCTATCAATTTTTAGCACCAAAAGTATTTAATCTCCTTCCCAAAACACTGCAAATCGAAACGTCAGCATTCAGATTCAAAAAAGATTTAAAACTATTTATAAAACAATCACCTCGTCATTATATACGGTCAATAATTGAAAATTGAAAGTAATTTTAGATATTCATAATGTTATCCCAAATGCACTTAGTACTTGTACATTAGTATATTTTAGTATTCTAAAATTTTAAACTACTTAATATTTATATTTTATATTTCGATATTTATTATTTTCCGTTTTACATATTTACACTTTTGAATTAAAAAAAAAAGAAAAAAAAATATATATATAAAAAATACATTTGAAAGTCTTTTACATTATTAACACTTAGAAAGTTCAGAACTATATATATGCAGTATCTATAATTCGTAATTATATTACCTGCGATTATTTAATGTGTACAAGCGTACATGTGATATGAACGTGTGTGTATTTGTGTAAATATTGTATGGTAGTCTGTATTAATAATTATACTTATCTTGCTCTCACAATAATTGTATACTTACTTGATTTTTATTTTTAGTAAATTTAGTATAGCATTTTCGAATAATTTGTTTGTATATACTCATGGTATATACGCCCACACACAAGCAGTACCTACTGCTTCCATGGTATATTTTTGTTTATTCACAATAATGCTGCATTTGTCAAATTATACTCTGTAATTATTTTTTCTTGTGTGAATAAATTATATATATTATAAAAAAAAAAAAAAAAAAATTCTAACACCACCGTAGCACCTAGGCCAAGATCCTTATACCTATTCGAAAGGACAGTGGTTGAACCCTGATAGGGTTCAAACCATTCAATATACCCTGCTACAGTTGTTACCCCCCACAATTTATAGCCCCATCTAATTGGCTTTCCTTTTATAAATTGTTTCGAACCATGATGCCCAAAATAAGGTACCATAGATTCGTCAATGCTGTGTGTCTCTTCACATGATGATATATCTATACATTTCTTATTGAGAATATCAAAAAGAGGTCGTAGTTTGGCAAATTCTTCATTGGCGAGTAAGTCAGCATTATTACAACAATGAATATTTTGCCTAATAAAATTAAACCTATTCCTAGATATCGCTTCTCAAACCAGAATATTATTAGGGTGTCGACAATTTTCCCAATACATCGATCTCCTTGGGTGGGAAGAATAGCCACTGAGAAGCGAAACACCCTAGAAACAACAAATCTAGTTGTCGGTAATATCTCCAAAACGATTATGTGAATTAGCATACATATTTGAGTACTTTACCAGCATCCCGATGACTTCATTATCAAAAAATAAGAAAAATGCCTCGAGAGGAGTGTACAGCTGTTTTGGTCCATATGTTGGAAGGAAAGGAGGAATGTCGGAGTCGATATCGATATCTTTATTATTCCATTTGTAAGTTCGCTTTTCCTCCCGAACTGTGCTTTCAATAATCCTAGAGCTAAAAGTGGACAATGGAAGTCATCCTCCCTATCCGAAGAGTCTCTTATCACAGACACACCAGCTGCTTCGGTATCGTCCTGCGAAACCTCAGCTTCGGCACGTAACTGGCGCCCTAGAAGATTACACATTTGTACGTTTCCTCCATCCCCAGAGTCCTCGTCAGTGTTATCGACATTTGCATTTTCTGGAGGAAATATGAAAATATTATTGGGGGGTCATTATCCAAATTCTCAACTTCGTCCAGTAATTCATGTAACGTTAGAGGCTTAGTCCAATACCTAAAAGAAAAAGGTAAATATGTAGTTGATTTTGCCACTGTTTTTTTATAAGAACAAGCGAGTTATCAGTTATGAAATTCGTTTAGCATACTTTATAACCTCACATTCAATTTGTACCATTTTTTGTCAAATTTGATAATATCCAATAAGAAGTAAAATAGGACACACTGTACATACCTTCTAGTATCCATGTCAGATCACTCATTATTTTAGCATATATAAAATTGATTTTTCACTTGAGTTGATCGAAATCACGAAAACAACTGGTTAAAATATGAAATGAATGTTATTCCTTAAAACGTACTGGTGGCGTCATATCTGATCAAATAGTTGGATATCAGTCAAAAGGAAATCTGTAATGTGTCTTTTGAAAGAACAGTGGCAATATCTGGGTTTACACATAACCCCCCAAACCCCCCCCCCCCCAATGTTGAAGAAGTACATATTTTGTTTTCATTTTCTCTCTGATATATTTTGTCTCAAATCATCCCGTATACAAAAATTCGAGAGTTCGATTATGTGGCTCAAGATGGAGAGTTACTCAATAATCTTGATAAGTTTTCTTGGCATACTGTGACGTACATCTGATCAGACTGAACATTATCAGATCTATGTTCCGATTGACATGTAAACTTATGTTACGGTTATTTCTAATTTCAACTTCTATGATTCCATGTCACAGAATTCACTTGTCATGGTCAATCAGGATGGAGTAGTTGTCAACAATCAGGAGAATGAATCCATCTTCCAAAGGCAGGATAAGTTGTAAATTTTGCATCTAACCAACAATATCAAACCTGAATCCACGTTTCGGGACTAGTGTGGGCAAAATATTTCAGTGATAACAATTTGGATGTCTAAAACATAGAATACTGAAATAATCCAAATCAAACCCGAGAGAAGGACGGATGACAAGTTGAGAAATCAAACCAGCAAAACTGCGACTTGTTTTGAATGGAATCTTGGAATGGAAGATGCGAACACAACCGCCACCAAATGGTTTTCCAAAAACAAATTTCGGAAAATCAACTGAAACAATACCAAAGAGAAAACAGGCCACAGAACAAAAATAAAGGGGTAATTAGTGTTCCGCTGGAATGGCCGATCTCTGGAAAGGTGGGAGAAAGAAAAGAGATTACACTAGGAATGCTGGAAGATACCAAACCCGAAGGAATTACTAATTGTGGAAGTAGTTCAAGGAAACAAAAATATACAGGGTGTAATTCAACCTCTTGCAAACTGCATACACTTGATAGTCCATAAAAAATAAAATATATTTCAAAAATAAAACCTATTTTTCCTTTGGAATTTTCACAGTAAAACAAAAATTTAAAGTGTATCATCTCTCAAAACTTCGCTGTTCCACTATTTCGAAAAAATTAACGAATTCAATAAAAGAAAGTTGTTTTTTTCAATTATTTTATTTTTTATTTTTTACCACTGTAATTCGTTATTCGAGGTTAGATTACATCCTGTATAAATGAACATATATGATTAGCTTCCCATTGTTTTTGAAGAAATCATGACAAAAATCTATGTATTTCATATTCAATATTGTTTTCAATGTGCGTTTGTTTGATAAAAATACGTTTCGATTGAGTACTTCCACTTCATATTGAAATTTTATACCTTGAGGAAATGAACGGTTTCGTTATATGTAGTTCCCAGTGCATCAACATTCAAGTTACTTTTCAAAACTCTTATTTTTTCGACGAAAAATCATTGATGATTTTGGTCAAATCCAGCATCATTCTCAATGCTAAAAAGCGATAACTTTGATATGCGGCTTTGTCTCATCGTAATTCTCCTATTTTTTTCATTTTGGAAAATGAGCGCTTTCCAGTGCAATTTGACATCATCACAGTCTCAGTTGTAATATCACAAGGGAGTGAAAATAATTCGTCAGATTTCCGAAAACTTGTTGCCGGGCAAAAGATAAGAGAGACCAACTGGCTCGAGTGGCTATTGCCAACAAGTTTGAGAAAGAAATCTAGATAATTATTTTCTACTATGTCGAACTCTCGTGTGGTATTCTTCAGATTATTTTTTGATGTTACGATCATAAACACATTTCCTTGCGAAATTATATAATGTACTAAACCGGTTTTGATTCATTTCACACTTTTCATGCGAATTGATGACAGACGTCGAATTAAAAATATAGGTTGTCAGACAATAAAAACAAAATACCTAAAATTATTCCCGCGACAATTTTCTAGGTAGAATATTCCCACTATTGATTGGCCAAAACGTATATGAATTATTTGAATTGAACGTTTCCATTGGTTTCTAGAAATGTCAAAAAAATAATCACTGTAATTTCAATGTTTGAGAATGTAGCTCTGAAATTTTGGTTTTCAAGAATTTGATAGTAGAACATCTTTTTGATAGTCCTTTTTCAGAAGGATTTACATTTGTTGCGGAATGTCATCCTTCTTTTAGACTCACACTTTCAGATTTCGGGGATTTTTCTGCTACAAGCACGCCACTCAGCGGACACTTGTCAACACCAATAAATAGGAAAAACAGGTATAGACGATCAAAGTGTTTGTAGAATCGGCAGAAAAATAGTCCACAGAATTAGATTTTTTGTTCTATTATGGAATGCGCACAGGGTTCTTATAAATAATTTGATGCAATCATATTCATAAATTGAAATATTATTTTCTTTTGCTTATGATTATTGAATTTCATTGTGTATCAGATCGCTTGTGTCATTCGAAGAATACATCGATAGAAAATCCTTCATTTAATGAAAAAAATGTATATTTTCTTTTAAATTCAATTGTTCTTGTTTTTACAGCTAATTTCGATACGATATAATATTTTGTATAATAGTATGAAGTTTTACTTGGTGATTGTTTCTCGCATATACACATGATTCATCAGATCGAAGATTCATATTAACCATGGATTTTGACAAGAATACGAAACATGTTTTTGAATGTTTAAAACGAAAAATGAGAGGAAAAAGTGGGAGAACTGCTCTTTCGTTGTCAGATTTTTTATATATAATTTTGCATATCCGTCGGTATTTGTTGGAAATTTTACCTAAAAATTTATATTGTTTAGGCCCCTATCTTGTGGAGGCCCCGGGGCTGCAGCTCCGTTTGCCCCCCTCTTAATCCGGGTCTGTTTATAGGTAACTTCTTCCTAACGTTATTATACAAAAATGCCATCCGGTATTACAAAATGTCAAGCGTACACTGTACCCACCACGTCACGAATTCAAACATAAATAAAGTGGCAAGTCGGTCATATACGGTTCTGTCGAAGACGTTGGAACAATCGTGTGTCCGAGCACGAATCGCCAACTCAGAAAGCCCGGAATGATCCGGGCGGGCAATTACTGTTTGTCAGCCCAGATGCGAGGGAGACAGCTCGAACACGGACGAAACACGGCCATTTTCGCATTTTCGCCTCGGGGATTATTCCGGTCTGTCGACTTGGGAAAATCTCATGAAATTTCCTCTGTTGCATATGTACGAGATTTGTCCGGAGGTGATAAAACTTGTATTTTGTACACTCGGTGTCCTTGGGAGGATTTCGGATTGATTCAAGGATGCAATTATGTGCAACGGTCATTGGATTTTAACAAACTAATCCTCTATGGAGACAATCATCACTCCTGAATGGATGCACAGGAAATCAAAATTGATTTCATTGGAAGAATTTAATTTCATTTGAATAAATTTACTGCTTTAGTGGGGTGAATCGCGAAAACTACAATATATTTGACTTGAACTATAGAGATAACCGGGTGTCCTCGGAAGGTGGCTCGCCCCTATAACTTTTTTGTTTTCGGAGATGATGGAATGAAATTTGGAGGATCTGTTCAATACATAAAACTGCATTTTTTTATAAGTAACTCAACTTCATGCAAATTACAGATTCACCGGAAGTGACATAAACTTCCGATTTTTAAATGGGACATCTGGTATATTTTCAGTTTTTTGTCACCATATGACATTTAAAATAAAACCATGTATCATTTGTTACTGTTTGTGACAGTTTTTTTTTTTTCGACATAAATTTTTATTCTAGGGGGCTATGGATACGTTCAAATTACTAATTTCAGTCCTTAAATGTTTGTAAAAATACAACTTCACTGTTTTCGATCAAAATGTTTCAGCTATGTGACGTTTGATTTTAAAATTTTTATTACAATTTTTTTTCAAATGGCAACATGGTGGCTCATCGGGTTGGGAAAAAAGAGCATTCTATCACGATTGATTTGATACCGCACTCTATTAGGTTGTAAGAAAACTTTCGATAAAAAACTGAAAATACCATAACGTTAGAATTTTTCTGAAATGAAGCACCTGTTGAAAATGAAATAATTATAATGAAACTACCTATTTACATATCTTTAGGGTTCCAGATGTTCAAAGTGACCTGCATCTTGTTGCTGACAACGGCGAACTTTTCTTATTGTTGCTCTTACAACGTTTCTCAACTGTCTTAGTGTAATTCTATGAATAGCTGCCCTCACTTAGTCCTCCAATTTATGTCGTGTGGCAGGAGGTACATCATAAACCTCGTTTTCAATGGATCCCCATAAAAAAAATCTAGAGGCGTAAGGTCGGGTGATCTGAAAAGTTTTTTAAAAAGGAATAAATAGAAGTATTAATTGAAAACGACCCTATTTTTTCCTCGCCGGCCAACTAACTGGACCCATATTTCCAATCCAGTTTTCGTTGTATGTTTTATGCAGATATTCCGTAACTGCCCTCAGGTTATGTGGTGGAGCACCATCTTGTTGAATAATCCAACTCGATTTATTAATGGAACTTCGTCCAAGAAATGCTCAATTTCCTGCGTGGGGAAACTTAGATATCTAGCCCCTGTCAGGACACCGTCAAAAATTATAGGGCCTGAAATTCTGTTCCCTAAAATCCTAACCCAACGATTGAAACCAAACCGTTCTTGGAAATTTCGTTCCTCCATCAAGTGTAAATTCGCATCGGACCAATATCGCTTATTATTTCTGTTGAAATGTCCCAAATTAGTGAAACGGCTTTCGTCAGTATACATAATTTTATATGGAAATGTGTCATCCTCCGAATATTTTCCAAAGAACCAATTGCAATACGCAAGTCTCTTTGTATTATCGTTTTGGTATAGGTGCTGATGTAGTTGATATTTAAATGAATGATATTTATGTTTCTTCAAAATGTTAGCTGCAGAATACTTCGAAATGTCACATTCTCTTGCGATCTCCCTGAGTGACGTATTAATATTTACTTGAACTTATGCCAGAACATCTATTTCTTCTTCTTCACTCACAACAAACGAATCGTTCCCATCATTATTGGGCTCATTTCGCATATTTTGAATCCTTTTTAAAACAATGAGGTACACAATAACTACCCAATTGACTTTGTAGAAGATATGTGAAATAATATGTCGACACGTCAATTCTTACCGCCACAATTTGATCATTTTGTTTCAGTTATGTTGGTAACAGGCTACTCGATAATTTTAAATCTTATTTTATTCTCAATAAGATTTTTCATTTAACGAACGTTATATTTTCAGTTTTTTATCGAAAATTGTGTGCGGTATCACATTAATCGTGATAAAGTTCTCTTTTTTTCTAACCCGACGAGCCACCATGTTGCCATTTGAAAAAAAAAATAGTAATACAAATTTTGAAATCAAACGTCACATAGCTGAAACATTTTGGCCGAAAACAGTAAAGTTGTATTTTTGCAATTATTTAATGACTGAAATTAGTTATTCGAACGTATCCATAGCCCTCTAGCATAAACAATTATTTCGAAAAAAGAAAATAAAAAAACGGTTACAAACAGTAACAGATGAAAACAAATAAGTTATAGGGGCGAGCCACCTTCCGTGGACACCTGGTAGAGCTAAGCTCATTCGTACCGAATGAAAAGAAATATTCCACTTAGGATTGTAATGTTGACAATATTCATTTGAATTCTGACATCAAAATACCGAAAATGGGGTTATTTTTGTAACGAGCGAATGGAGTAAGAAATATTTATGAATACTCCTTCATATAAAAAAAAATCACTTCACTTAGGTGAAAGTCTCTCAACTTGTTGAAAAGCTATCTTAATGGTAGGAAGCAAGTGGTCAACATCGATGGCAAAATAAGTTCAGAAAAAACTCTGGAATACGGCGTACCGCAAGGTATTGTGTTGGGGCCTATTCTATTCAACATCAATGGGCTATTCGAAACAACAACACAAGGCAGAATCACCAGTTTTACTGATCATACTACGATCTTCTATGGAGACACATCCTGGCAAACTCTTAAAAATAAAGTTGAAAAAGTCTCCAAAAACGTAATAAACTTTCTTCAAAACCGACTACTCACCATAAACTTTAAAAAAATGTTTCCAACTCTTTACATGTTACAGCAATACCCTTCTGTTACGGAACGCTTTTAGGGTTGTTATATTTTAAATTATTTCGCGTTAGTAAAGTTAGCACTATTCGGCAACCAGGACGCCTGATTCCCAAAAACAGTCTATCATCTGTCCGAGTTGATCTACTTCGAAGAGTACCGAGAGAGACGTTGTACGTACATATTGAACCGCTATTTTTCAATTACAATTATCATAATTCTATCGTCGTGATCCTCCAATCGCACTGTGCTGCTTTTCAAAACTTTATAATTGTTTGTGGTAGTACCACTGCATGCAGTATATATGTGCATATGATCGTGTCATCCCCCGATCAGTCCAGATACCTACAGAAGTACAGGAGGGCCCTTCTAGGAGACAAGAGAAGAACCACCGGAAGCATCTAGACATATTGATGAGTCGAATAGTGCATTCGGTTTCTAATCTCAATTTGAATACAGTCCACGTTATCATCAAATCACCAAAAGGCGTTCCCAGATCACTCAAACACCTTCCAACATACAGCCAACTAGTATTCAATAACGGCCTCATAAAAATCCCCTCAGTTTCCCATATTGAATATTAAGGAATTATAATAGACTGTCACCACAGATGAAACCACCATTCGGACTATATATGAAAAAAATTAAAGAGCGTGGCCAACAGGTTCAAAGTATACAGAAAAATACTTAACTTGAAATAAATGACAATTCTATATGACATTTTAATTCAGCCACACATAACATACGGAATAAAGACCTGGGATGGAATCGGAGACGTCACAAAAATGGATATTGGAAATCATACTCCGCAAAGACTATAGGTACCCGACTGAAATATTACAGAAGCGAAAGCTCCAGATGTCCGTCAATCATAATATCTATCACTAGTTTCCTATCATCACTAGAACAAACACAAACAGGAGCGCATACAGCACAAACATGAAATACAACAAAGTCAAAACAACAACTATTTCAAGAGTTAATGCACGGAAATGTCAAAGATCCTCACTCACCTCTGTCCAGTTTTATATGCTGATACACCCAACGACTTATGAACAATTGAGTCGTTCGGAAAAAAATACTGAAAGATTGGCTGCATACGCATCCGAGAGAAAAAATACACCGAGCAATTGATAGGAAAACGTGAAATGAGATTCACTATACCTCCCATATTTTGTGAGTATAAAGTGAAAATAATTCGACAGATTTTCGAAAACTTGTCAATAAACCCCGACGGGCTCGAGTGGCTATTGCCAAATGGCATCAAGTTTGAGAAAGAAATCTGGAGAATTATTTTCTACTTTATCGAACTCTCGCGTATTCTGTAGATTTTTTTCGATGTTACGATCATTAACACATTTCCTCTCGAAATGAAATAATGTACTCAACCCTTCCAATGATCTTGACGTATATATACGCTTAACTGCCCTAACGCATATATACGCATTGAAAATAAAAATTATATAGGATTACTGTATTTGGATACACTGATAATGTCATTTATATCTTTAATCTGCAAAATTAGTCGAGATAAATCTTCGGAATATCCAATCTTGGGAAATTCTCCGAAGCGATAAAAAAATTGTAAAACTCTATTGGAAAAATACGTTTGTATACCCTTGACCAATTCTAATGGTACAATTTTTATTTTACAGAAATGCGTTGTTGCCAAGTTGGTTATTTCAGATTACTGAAATTATGATATGGGGATGATTCGAAGTGATTACTATACCAATCAATCAGGCAAATGGTGCAATGATATTGAACTTTGCGGAAATGTGCTGTTGCCAAGTTATGGACGATAGAAATCATTTGGTAAAGTTTCATGGAAATTTTGCTTGGAGAATATCGAGATAACTCTTCTGCTCAATAAATTTTTTTGGTGTAATTTTCATCTCCAGAAAATGCGTTGTTGCCAAGTTGGTCACTTCGGATTATTGGAAATCTGGTATGGGAATGGTTCAAAGTGGATACTATGTCTATTAAATCAAGTGAATTTTGCAAAAAAACGCCTTTGCAGAAAAGCGCTGTTGCCATGTTATGGACGGTGGTTGTCGTTGAGGAAATATTTATGTAAATTTTAGATAAAAAATTAATATAAATCTTTTTCCAAATCGGTAATTATGGCATGGTTGCCAAGTTATAAAAGCTGAAAAACAAAAAAATATTAAAATTTTATTTGAAGAACACGAGCATAGATCTTAATCCATTTTGATTCTGTTGTTTGTTCTCCGTGCATTAGACATAAACGGATGTATTGTTACGAATCCATACTACGCCCCTGGAGAATGAAACGCTACTGTACAGATTTAAGTCAGTTCGGAGGGTAAAGACTACAGATTAGCGACTCCGTAGTGTTTACTTCCATTATTCTGGACGATACATTTGGCACATGATGACGTTTTTTTATAATATTGTGCGGATTTTCTACAGCCCAGACATGAATATTGTGGAAATTTACTACTTCATCGCGGCTAAATTTAGCCTAGTCAGTAAAAAGTATGCTGGATGAAAAATTCGGATTTCTTTCGCATTTTCCACCTAGTGAACTGCAAGCGTCGCGGGAAATCCCCTGGAAGGAATCCTTGAACACGTTGAACATGGTATGGATATAAACAATTTTCACTGAACCGTGAACCACAAACGTCACACTCACAAGTAAATCAGATTGCCGTTACAATTTGAACGTCAAAAGCGTCAAAGTTTAGTTCGTTACTTCAATATTCCCCTTTCATTTCCCAGAATTTTTTTCGAAAACTGTTAGCTGATTCAAAAAAATGTAAGAGACCAAAATTACAGGTTTTTTCATGGCCAACTTAACTGTGGTATTCAAATATATATTTTTTTCAAATAGAAAATTTTGGCTATAAAAACTGTAGGCACCCCTCATTCACCCCTTTGAATTAGTTACCTTATTTTTGAAGCGAAAAATTAATAGAACGTCCAAAAAACCAAGAGCCTGTGAATTTTCCGAACATTCGATGCATAATTGTAGTCACAATTCAAAATTTACGATTTTTTTCGCGCAACTTGCGATGTCTATAGCTACGAGGGGATGGATTTTAGGGCACATGTTAATGGGAAAAAAAGTCTTATTTTGACCAAAGGAATGCGCCCTTGAAATATTTGTATTGAATTTTGTAACACCCTGTACATATTCAACTGATATTGGATAAACTTTAACGAACACGCATGAAGCTTTCGCGGACGAATCGTTAGGTGCTACCTGAGTCCGTAATATGAAGATGAGTCTGCGAAAGCTATTTGCATACGTGCTACATACAATATTTTTTTGTACAAGTTTTTTAAAGAATTATAGCTTGGAGTTTGGTTGGGAAGAGGTCAATTAACTGAAACCACTATGGATCTGGTGCCGACGTTTCAACTTTCATGGAGTCATCCTCAGGGCACTACAATAGGGATTGTGAATATTACAAGGGTGAATAGTAGAGTAGCTTAGTATATGATAAATTACATGATAAAAACCTCAATAGAGGTATAAAGTACAAACAACTTGAGCTGTGAATAGGTCAAATATTATGAAAATATTTATATATAAAATTGACATGAATAAAAATTATTGTAAAAGTGTAAAACAAAACATGTAGTAAAACAACAGGATACTTACAAGAAAATAGGTTCCTTGTCGTAATAAAATGTATATTAAAAGGACATTTACATATACTTGGATTCCTCTTGTTATAATATAAATGGAAAATTGTTAACATATGTCGAAATCGACGGAGAGTTTGCTTCTGAATGAAGGCATCCAGTGGAGATTGAAAAAGTTTTTGTTTTTTCCTCTTGATTTCTTTCGTTATTCATTGATAAGGTACTTGTAGGAACCATAGGCGTGCATGTTGTGTGATTATTGTGGGGTTTTCAATTTACTTATTAGGTATGAATAGGAGTTGGGTAGAAATTGAGTATCTGTTTTCTTATTAGGATTGTTTTTGTATTTTTTTATTTTTATCATTTCTTGTATACCTCTTTTTCTATAGTTTTTTTGCTTTCCAACAATTTCTGTATTTACAAAATCGAATTTGTGAAGATTTTTTTCTGAGTGTTCGGCAATACCTGTTTTATTTGTTGTTCTTATGAGGTTTTCAGGTCTTATGCCCCGTTCATGTTCAGATATTCTAGTTTTGAGATATCGTCCTGTCTGCCCAATATATACTTTGTCACATTCTGCACAAGGAATTTTGTAGATTATGCCACTTTCGAGTTCTTTTGGTGTTTTAGATTTCAACTTGGTGAAGTATTTTTTAACAGTGTTTTCATTTTTGAATGCAATATTGAAAGGCACATCAGTAAATATTTTCTTTATCTTCTCTGAAAGACCCGGAATGTATGGGATTTTGTAGAAGAAATTATTTCCATTTGGTAGTTTAATATTACTGGTTTGCTCTTTGAAAAAAAGTTTATTTATTAATTTTGCTGGATAATTGTTTTTCAATAGGTATACCTATATAGCTACAGATTATCTAAGTTGAAAACGAGCCACCCTGAATGAACTTCTGTACAATCTGTTACCTAGGTTTGATAGGTGTTTTTTTGAAGTATACTTCAAAAAAAGTCTTATTTTGCCTAGTTAAGTTTGAATTCGATATTCTCTTCATTTTGTATTTGTCTCATTCTACAATAACGATTACCAACTAGGTGAAGTTACAATTGGTATTTCTGTTTTTGTGAATTCTTGAGGAGCAATGGTTTATACGCTTCGAGAACGGATTTAAATAGTGAGTTTGTACTACCAGTCTAGAATGTATGAGATAGAATCAACAACATTAGAAGATTTGAGAGAGAATATCATTAGGCATTGCAGAGAAATAACTCCCGAGATTCTCAACCATGTGAGGGCGGCAATGGAAGCTCGTTTGTACCATTGTATGGAAGTTGGTGAATACGTTTCCGAACATTTACTATGGATTTTTTTTTCTTCTCATTGTCAAGTCATCAGATTTTGATTCAAGAATTTAATAAAAAATCCCTTTTTCTGATTTATTGCTTCATTTGTCTCTAGAACCAATATTTCAAAATGTGGCCTCCTGTATAAATTGTTGACCTGTTTTTTTATTTTTACTGCAAATCATCGTTTCAAAAGTTATTCAGGGTGGCTCGTTTTCAACCAAATAATTTGTAGCTCCCGAACCATATGCGCCAGACTATATGTTTTATACTTCGTTGAAATCTGCTCATCATGGAGCATCTGATGATGCGAAACAATATAGGGTGATCCATTTAAAAAAAATGGCGACATGCTCTGGGGGTGCTATAGTGGAAGTAACATCAAATGGGAATATGTCAAAATGTGTCCTCCTGTATACTATTGTTGACGGTTTTTTTATTTTTCCTGAAAATCATTGTACCAAAAGTTATTCAGGGTGGCTCGTTTTAAATGGAATGCACTGTATACATTATATATATTATATTATATATATATATATAATATATATATATATATATATATATATATATACCGAGAATATGAGACTTCACCACACAGATTATAGGTGTCGCTATCTATAATTTATCTGTTTATATATATATATATATATATATATATATAAACATATATATATATTTGTAATAGTTTTCTTGAATCCTTCCTGTATATTTTTTTTTCCCTAGTTTCTTGGGTTATTGGATTCCACAAATTATTGATACGTGTATTTGTTAAAAGACGTTTCGTCCCGGGCCTGGGACTTCTTCAGTTTTATTTATTTCATAATTCTCTATAATAAACAATAACAATTTTCAGATTTTTTTTTTTTGTGACAAGAACAATTTTGTTATTTTGTATGAAAACATATCATCATTGATATGGGGGTACGTACCTGAGTGATGTGTAGCGGTCAATTTATATTAAAAGAGTTTTCCTATTTTTGGAATTTTTCCACATAATGGAGTCCTATCAACATGTTTCTTGTTCTATAAGGAGGTCGGTAGTCGCGATTGCGCTGATTCAAGACATGCGCCGTTTGTGTGTCGGTATTCAGAATTTGCAGATTGTTTCAATGGGGAGATAGGATCAACATTTAGGTTTAGTTTGACATTGATATTTTCCGTTCGTTTTAACTAGGAGTTGTTTTATTATTATGAAAGGTTCAGAATCTAGAATTTGTTAATTATATGAGGGTGTAATAGATTTGGCTGAGGTTGTTGATGTCAGTTCTGTCGTTCATGGAATTACTATTTTTTTTAATGTGTATCATTTCTTTAAGTTGTCTTTTATAGATGTTGCTATCATTATCTAGTATTTTAGTATTTTTAAAATTAGGGTTGTGATTTTCTGAAATAATATGTTTATTCAGGGCTGTACTGTTTTTCATGTACTTGTGTCCTTTGATTCTATTCTCTAATAATTGGGATGTCATTCCAATGTACACTTCATTACAATCATTGCAAGGGATGCTGTAAATAACATTTGATTTTTTATTTGTCGGGACTCTACTTTTTAGGGGTGGACCATTTTTCAGTAGATTATGAGACTTGTAGCATACTAGTATGTCATGTTTTTGAGAATGTTGCTTATTTCCTCTGAGAGATTGGCGACATATGGTAAGGTGATAATTTTTCTGGATGTACCTTTGTTTTTTTTTAAATTTTGATTTATTGTAAAATTTATAAGTTCGCTGTTTAATGATTTTGTTAATGAGGTGTGGGGTAGTTATTATTAATTAAGTTTTCCTCACTTTCTCTAGAGCTGAGGATCTCAGTTCAGGGCTACTAGGAAATTGCACGATCAGTTAAGCCAATTATGACGCTTTTTTTTGTGAGAATGGGTGATTTGAATTGAAATTTAAGTACCTGCCTGACCAGGTTTCTTTGGTGTGCCATTCAGTTAAAATTTTATTATTTTGTTTTATTAGGGATAGATCTAAAAGTTAATTTTGTTGTTATTTTCTATTTCTATGGTAAATTGTATTTTGGGATGAAATGAGTTGAATGAGTTGAGGATATTCTGAATTTTATCAGTGGGTACAGCAGTGATGCAATCATCAACGTAACGTTTGAAGAAGGGTATGTCAAATTGGAGTTTGTGTATGATGTTTTCTTCTAGGTCTTCCATAACTAGTTGTGCGATGTAGCTGGAGATAGGAGAACCCATCGCACATCCTTCAATTTGTTGATAATAATAATCTTTGTACTGGAAAAATTTGTTGATAGGTTGTCTATGCCTTTTGAAACTTTCTGAGGTAGTGGGTGATTTTCAAAATAGATTTTTCGATCACGTCTTAACTAGACTGATGGGATATTGGTGTAGAGTGAAATGACATCCATGAAATTAGGAATAGTTGTCTGGAATCACGTCGTTGATGAAGTTTTGAATTCAAAGGAATCTTTTGTAATACATTTTGTCCGGTATAGTATATGCAGTTTGCAGATATTTTGAAAGTTATAAAGGGATTGAATACATACGATTGTCTAATGGAAATTTTTTGTGTAGTTTGGGAGTCCGTATAGGTGCGGTTGATTATGAAGTGTTAATTTTTGTATTCTTGTTCTGAGATAAAATTTTGTTTTCCATTTTTTATGAGTTGTTGTTACTTTGAAAGTTAGTAGGTCTCTTTCATTTGTATAAGTATTTGTCATTGAAGCTTCATTTTGTTTCGTATTCACTTGTATTCATGAACGTTTTGTTGCTTTTATCGGTTTTAAAACATTAGGGGTTATTTTTAAAGTGCAGTTCTTTACTATTTTTCAAAATGTCTTTCTGTGTTGTTTATTGAATTTGTCGTTTTAATTTTAATTTATGTTTATCAATGGAGTTGACAATTTTAGTTCTAATTTATATGTTGTTTTGTTCGATATTGTTATATTCAATGACTGGTCAAAGTACAAGAATTACCAGTCATTGAATATATAACCAAATCGAAACAAACTTGAAAAATAAACCCAACGAAATCACAAATGAAATTAGAACTAAAATTGTCAACCCATTGATAAACATAAATTAAAAATTAAAACGACAAAATTCAATTAAACCAAACACAGAAAGACATTTTGAAAAATAGTAAAAGAACTGCACTTTTTAAAAAATAACCCCCAAATAATTGTTTTAAAACCCGATAAAGCAACAAAACGGTAATCATGAATACAAGTGAATACGAAACAAAATGGAAGCATTACTTAATGACAATACTACTTATACAAAATTGAAAAGAGACCCCACTACTAACTTCAAAATAGTAACAACAACCTCATAAAAAATGGAAACAAAAATTTTATCCAGAACAAGAATACAAAAATTAACACTTCATAATGCAACCGCACCAAAAATATACGGACTCCCCAAACTACACAAAAAAAATTTTCCATTAAGACCAATCGTATCATGTATTCAATCCCCCTTTTATAACCTTTCAAAATATCTAGCAAACTGCATATCACATATCACCGGACAAAATGAGTATTACATAAAAGATTCCTTTGAATTCAAAAACTTCATCAACGACGTGGTTATTCCAGACAACTATTCCCTAATTTCATTGGATGTCATTTCACTCTACACCAATATCCCTATCAGTCTAGTTAAAGACTGATCCGAAAAATGGCCTATTTTGAAAAATCACACCCCACTACCTCTAGAAGAGTTTCAAAAAGGCATAGAACTAACCCTATCAACAAATTTTTTCCAGTACAAAGATTATTATTATCAACAAATTGAAGGATGTGCGATGGGTTCTCCTATCTCCAGCTACATCGCACAACTAGTTATGGAAGACCTAGAAGAAAACATCATACACAAACTCCAATTTGACATACCCTTCTTCAAACGTTACGTTGATGATTGCATCACTGCTGTACCCACTGATAAAATTCAGAATATCCTCAACTCATTCAACTCATTTCATCCCAAAATACAATTTACCATAGAAATAGAAAATAACAACAAAATGAACTTTTAGATCTATCCCTAATAAAACAAAATAATAAAATTTTAACTGAATGGCACACCAAAGAAACCTGGTCAGGCAGGTACTTAAATTTCAATTCAAATCACCCATTCTCACAAAAAAGCGTCATAATTGGCTTAACTGATCGTGCAATTTCCTTAGTAGCCCTGAACTGAGATCCTCAGCTCTAGAGAAAGTGAGGAAAACTTTAATTAATAATAACTACCCCACACCTCATTAACAAAATCATTAAACAGCGAACTTATAAATTTTACAATAAATCAAAATTTAAAAAACAAAGGTACATCCAGAAAAATTATCACCTTACCATATGTCGCCAATCTCTCAGAGGAAATAAGCAACATTCTCAAAAACATGACATACTAGTATGCTACAAGTCTCATAATCTACTGAAAAATGGTACACCCCCAAAAGTAGAGTCCCGACAAATAAAAAATCAAATGTTATTTACAGCATCCCTGCAATGATTGTAATGAAGTGTACATTGAATGACATCCCATTATTAGAGAATAGAATCAAAGGACACAAGTACATGAAAACAGTACAGCCCTGAATAAACATATTATTTCAGAAAATCACAACCCTAATTTTAAAAATACTAAAATACTAGATAATGATAGCAACATCTATAAAAGACAACTAAAAGAAATGATACACATTAAAAAAATAGTAATGCCATGAACGACAGAACTGACATCAACAACCTCAGCCAAATCTATTACACCCTCATATAATTAACAAATTCTAATTCTTGAACCTTTCATAATAATAAAACAACTCCTAGTTAAAACGAACGGAAAATATCAATGTCAAACTAAACCTAAATGTTGATCCTATCTCCCCCATTGAAACAATCTGCAAATTCTGAATACCAACACCACAAACGGCATGTCTTGAATCAGCGCAATCGCGACTACCGACCTCCTTATAGAACAAGAAACATGTTGATAGGACTCCATTATGTGGAAAAATTCCAAAATAGGAAAACTCTTTAATATAAATTGACCGCTACACATCACTCAGGTACGTACCCCATATCAATGATGATATGTTTTCATACAAAATAACAAAATTGTTCTTGTCACAAAAAAATCTGAAAATTGTTATTGTTTATTATAGAGAATTATGAAATAAATAAAACTGAAGAAGTCCCAGGCCCGGGACGAAACGTCTTTTAACAAATACACGTATCAATAATTTGTGGAATCCAATAACCCAAGAAACTAGGGAAAAAAAAACATATATATATATATATATATATATTTATATATATATATATATATATATATATATATATATATATATATATATATATAATGGATAGTGTATACAAATTTGGATTTGAAAAATAATCCACACCTAGGGGTAGGAAAACGGGGGATGATTGTTGGTTCACCCACTGACTTTTAACTCCTCAACCGATTCTACTACGCATAACTTTGTACTTTGTTACAGATATACATGATTATTTTTTTGCTGTATCGGATATGCCCCCTTGAGTAGAAAAATTGAGGATGATTTATTGATTTCACACCTGTGAACCGATTCTGTTGAAACTTGGCACATATATGTAGTTCTGATGATACTGCAACATAATGGAGGCCCGGAATTAATCTGACGAGGGAGACGGAAGACAGTCGGGGGATCTCCTCAACGGTTCACAGCAGCTACCTCGTGTTTGGGGTGATATGTACATATATAATTACATGTGCTGACTCACTGAATGATTGATATATTATCAACGCCCAGATCAAAACCGCTGGACCTATGAACTAAAATTTGGCTAGCATATTTTTTTAATATTCCATCCCTGAAGAGGTGAAAAGGGGGGTGAAAGTGGAAGTTCAGTTGGTTTTGAATTTAGAGTAATGGAAATTGGGCTCTTCTTCACGAATAAAGATGAATGTGTTTCGGGGTTTTCTAAAATTCATACCCTTAAGGAGTAAAATGGGAGTTGAAAGTCTGTACAGGGTGAGTCAGAAGTACTTTGACAAACTTCAGGAGGTGATTACTCACAATATTCTAATATAAATTGTCCAAATAAATATATGTCCGGAAACGCTTCGTTTCCAAGATACAAGGTGTTGAAGTTTTATTTTCGTTTTTTTCAAATAACTTGATTGAACGAAAATTGGTATTGATAGGTTTTTTGAGGTGTCGAATTCGAACCTGATGTTATTATTGCTCCTACTCGTAGGGAATGCCACCTAAACGTCTTTTTTGAAGATTCATAATTTTTTTGAGCGTACTTCTAGCACATTTTTCAGTAAAAAAGCTACGCCTGTTACAAGTCGCTATAAGCAACCGTTTTCTAGATATGTGGACTTGAAAATTCCAAGTCTATTATTTGATTATCGATGCGTGTTATAACCATTATTTTGCATTTTTCATGAGAATGCTTAGGAAATGAATTTGACGATTAAGTAAGTAGTTTTGGTTATTACATATTGTGTGACATTAAAACGTTTTTTCGTTTTGTTGAAGTTTCTTTAAGTTTTAAAACACTAATTTTGAAAAATGAATCATTTACACAATGATGCTTATTTAGCCGATATTGATTCCGTTTATGGCCTTGCGAATGGCAATGCGCGCGAAGCAAGACGTATTTACCAGGAGCGATTTCCTAATCGAGTACTGCCTTCAGCTCCAACATTTACCAGTCTCCACCGTCGTTCGGCAGAAACAGGTAGCTTCAAGAGGGCAGGTGATATTATTGAAGTCCGGACCCAAGAATTGAAAGAAGCTGTTTTGAACGCTCTCGAGGAGAATCCAGAAACAAGTACAAGAATAATTGCTGAAGCTCTCAATTCTGCTCAGTCCACAGTTTGGAGAATTATCCACGATCAACAATTCTATCCATACCATATTCAAAGGGTACAAGCTCTTTTGCCACGAGACTTCCTCCAACGCATTACTATGTGGCTGGAAATCCTCAATTTTTAAGATATTTATTCTTCACGGACAAGGCAAACTTCTCCCGAAATCTAGGACAAACTTTCATAACAACCATGTCTGGGCTCTGGAAAATCCGCACGCAGTTAGTGAAAGACATTATCAGTATCAATTTTCTGTAAATGTATGGCCGGCAATCATTGATAATTACTTGTTAGGTCCTTTCTTCCTTCCCTTCTGAGTGAATGGTGCAACTTACAGAGACTGTTCAGAAAATTAATTGCCGGGACTACTTCAGAATGTACCATTAGAAATTCGTATCCGCATGTGGTTTATGCATAATGGCGCTCCGGCCCATTTTAGCGTTGTAGCCAGGTAATTCCTTAACACTGCCTATTCAAGTCGATGGATCGGTAAAGGCGTAGAAGAACCTAACCAGGCGTGGACACCAAGGTCCCCAGATCTAAACCCACTAGATTTTTATTTTTAGGGATATTTGGAGTCACTCATCTATAAAACTCCAGTAGCGAACGAGGAAGATCTAAGAAACCGAATAGTAGACGCCTGTGAAACAATAAGAAACACACCAATAATTTTTGAACGGGTACGAGATTCAATGACTGGAAGACTGAATGCCTGTAACTCCGCTGAAGGTGGACACTCTGAACAATTAATTTGAATACAATTTAGTTTCCTTTATTTTATTTTATTCTACATATTAAAAATTTCTTGAAATAAAATGTTGATATCTCTTGCAAATTTTATTAAAACAAATTCAGATTTTGCACCTGTGATACAAAAATAACTATTTCTAACGAGTAAAAATGAATAGAATAGGTGGCGCCCCCTACAAAAAACCAAAACTACTAACTTAAATGTCAAATTCATTTCCTAAGCATCGATTATCAAATAATCGACTTGAAATTTTCAAGTCCAAATATCTAGAAAACGGTTGCTTATAGCGACTTGTAACAGAGGTAGCTTTTTACACGCTTTATATTAGCTTCACTTGTATGTTTGTTTTTTGTTTGTTTGTTTGTTTGTAACCGACTCCTTGGGGCGCGATTTTGACCCACTTCCAGACGTCCGAATGATTTAAAATTTGACAGGTGTACATAATTCCGGTGACAATGCATTAAGAAATTTTTGTGTGAGGAAAAAACAAAATGGCGGCTTCAATATGGCGTACGAGTTTTGTGATTATGGTCCGATTCGAGTTAAAATTGATATCTGAGGGTTTTCGTGGTCGGAGATTATGATTTTTTTTGTCAAAATTGCAAAATTCAAGATGGCGGCTCCAAAATGGTGGGCGAGTTTTGTGATTATGATCTGATTCCGTTCAAAATTGGTATGTGGGGGTTTTTGGGAACGAATATTACGATTCTTTTGTGAAAATTGAAAAATTTAAGATATCGGCTTTGAAATGGTAGCCAAGTTTTGTGATTATGGTCCGATTCTATTCAAAATTGGAATGTGGGGGTTTTTGGGGTTGAATATTATGATTCTTTTGTAAAAATTGAAAAATTCAAGATGGCGGCTTCAAAATGGCGGCCGAGTTTTGTGTTCATGGTCTGATTCTATTCAAAATTGGTATGTGGGGGTTTTTGGGGTCGGAGATTATGATTACCCAATTTGATAAGATTATTAAATTTTTAATTTGCAAAAAAATAAAAATAATAGTTAAAAAATACTAAGAAAACACATGCTTTCATAAATAAACAACACTGAAAAGTAGAAAATGAATGAAAACACGCTTTTATAGAAAACCAGACTAAAAAAATAGAAAATAAGAAAAAAAATTATTTTATTTAAAAAAAAGCGTGAAGCGTGGGGTGCATGTTATCAATAATTATATAGTACATTACACACCTAGGGCAGTAAAGTAAGAAATGTCTCAGATCACAGGTAATTGTTGGCCGAGGCGATACCATGCACCCCACGCTTTTTTTGAATTTTTTTTATTTTTTTTATTTTTTATTTTTTTAGTCTGGTTTTCTATGAAAGCGTGTTTTTTAGTTTTTTTAAACTATTATTTTTCACGTAGATATGGCAGAGGAATTTATATTTTTACTGAAAAATGTGCTAAAAGTACGCTCAAAAAATTATGAATCTTAAAAAAAAACAAGAGACGTGTAGGTATTCGACACCTCAATTCTCTCAATACCAATTTTCGTTCAATTAAGGTAAGTATTTCGGTAGTTATTTAAAAAAACTAAAATAAAAATAAAACTCCAACGCCCTGTATCTTGGAAACGAAGCGTTTCCGGACCATATATTTATTCGGACAATTCATATAACAATTTTGTGAGGAATCACCTCCTGCAGTTTGTCAAATTACTTCTGACCCACCCTGTATAGTTAGTTTCGAAGTACGAATCATGAAAATTGGTATTCGTAGGTCTTACTCACAAATAAAAAATACAACGGTGTTTTTGAAAATTCAACCCCCAAGAGGGTTAAATGGGTGCTAAATTGAGATTGGAATTTTGTAAAGGAATTCTGTTCTGTTTCAAGTTGGGGTCATAAAAATTGATATTCGAAGTCTTTGTTACAAATAGAAGAAATATGTATTCCATTGTTTTTAGAAATTGAGCCCCTACCGAGGTGAAATGGTACCGGCTAGTTATAGTATATACCAGTTGATAGTTCAAGTATGGTGGGTAAGTAAGTATTCAAAGAGTAATCCAAATGAACTAGGTAGCAATTAGTAGATTTTAGCCACAAAAAAATAAAAAATAAAAACTTTTTCACCGAAAATCACACCGACGAAAAAAAACGAAAATTAAAAACTAAAATGAACTTTTTCAGTCTTAATAACTAAGCTCCCAAACTAATGTGATTAACTGATTTTGAGTCGGCGCCAAACAAACAATCAACGAAGATCATTGAATTACTTCAAAGAAATGATAAAAAAATGCAACGTGAAATCTCCAGCGATAAACAATAACATTCCACAAATGCGCTCTCCACACGTCCACCCGCAACGACATGTGCCCTCACGTGTCTGCCCCTTCGGGTAGCTGTCTCGCTGATATTGACTTCGACAACTCTCAGAATTTCTGGCGAAGGGACGCGCTGCCACCGCGCAGCCCGCTGCCATCAATTTACGTTCAACGTAATTGATTCTCTTGTTTGTTTGTTGCCGACTCAAAATTAGTTACTCACATTAGTTTAGGAGCTTCGTTCAAGACTAGAATGGTTCATTCCATGGTGGTGAATTGAGTATTGCTGTATAAGCAATATATTTCCTGGTGTGGTGTTAAAGTCTCTATTGTTTCTGTTTTCCATTTCATCTATAAGAATCCCGTTATCATCAGCTGATCCGAGGACAAGGAAAGCATTTGAGTGTGTAAACGAATTATAGGTCGATATATTGGAAGTCACATTTTTCCAATATAAAACACCTTTTTCACGAATATTTCTTGAATCACAGGGGCATTGTATTCTGTTGCTCCTCCCTTGATTACCAAAATATTTCAGTCTTTGGAAAAGTGCAGTACCGAAAAATTCTGGAAATAGTATTTTCACTGCAATTGAAGATATAGAAGAATAACTGAAAAGAACACTCCAATATGAGTCTCATAAGGGTCATCAGGAAATGGCGAAATTTATTTATGGAAATGTGAGCTTTAAGAGCATAGATGAGATTAAGAAACTCGTAGGTAGTAATGCCAAAGTTCTCTTGTTATTTTCAACAATTGAATTTTTATTGAATGGCAGTCCTATATTCATATATATCATTTTTGATCTCCAATGATTTCTGAAAAAAATATATTGTACAATTTTGGAAATTTGTTCTTTCTCTTTGAAATACATGCAGAATATTCGAAGTGAAAATAAAACGTAATTCTGGTCCAATAAAATATTTTTTCAACAATGCTTGTTTTGCTTGGATAGGTAACCCAAGAATCTAGAGAATAAAACTATTCGGATGTGTTATCATTACGTTAACGTATTTTTCAACCGAAAAATCGTTTGCGATGTGGTAACTTGATCACTCTCGCTTCGGGCGTCCATAGTCTTGATGGATTAGGAAGTTTTTCACGGCGTTTCTCCAGGTGTCACTTACAATTTTATATGTCTGTCGGTGCACAGGTGCATGTTATTCCACCACGTGCAGTGATGCGCGTGGGCACACTGGTGTGGTGCAGCGTGAGATTTCGCGCCTCTGCAGTCCGCCAGAAAGAGCAATGAGCGGTTTCCATATGTTCCTGATCTCAACGCTTGGCTTGACGTCATTGACTTCGGTGTAGGCGGCCTCCTTGAACCCCGCTTGAACCAAAGCTCCTCTCTATGTATAACGCTTGCATTGTCCCATATAATTCGATGGTGCTCTATCCAGGCGTGGTCAGCAATTCCCGCGTTGAGTCAATTTCTTGTCCAATCTCACAGATAACGTCCAATCTTACAGATAACGGTATCTTTGTTTCGGAGAGACCTCTGATGCACGGAAAATCAGGAGGATGGGAAACAAGTCCAACATGAAGAGTTGCTTCCAATCCGGCAGCACTTTACGGAGTTTCCTCACCCAGACCAAACCTGACAACAGATCTGAAATCAGCAAGAACTGCATTTATGAATGCGGAGATTGCTTCAAGACAATGGATGCACGAAATGAGAGGAATAATGGAAAATCCATGTATATAATACCCATACACTCTCTTTATCGTATTCACAATGAACCAATGATCACAACAATGTATAATTTTTTTAATTTAGGGTGGTATTTCTTGTAGAAAATACACGAAGAAGATGAAAGTACTCTATCGGAAAATCGCTTTGCTTGAATCCCCATCAGCTATCTGACAGTTTACGTCACTGACAGTGCTCAATTTGAATGTTCAATGAGCACTCAGTCTGTTTCAATTTTCAGTTTGGTTGTCTTAACAATTCTGGAAAGGGGTATTGTTTCCACCCTTTCCCGTGATCTAGGTATAAGTAGTCTTATATGAAATATTTTCTTTGAGAACGCAAAGGTAAGGGGACCTTTTTGGCGTATTCAAAGTATAGATTGGTTATTTTCAGAATATGGCCAATTTCAAAATAATATTTTTCTTTATTTTATATTGAGTAACTGAAAGAAACAGTTAGGGTTGAGAATCTCCATCAGAAATTCAATTTAATTTGAAATATTTTTAGAATCGAAGTTGAATTCTGAATTAAATCAGATCTTCCAAAGAATAAAAGAATGCTAGTCATCCATAAATAATCTCGAATAATTTTGAAAATGTGTGAGTTACTTGATCCAAACTAATACACAGTTCAATTGGATTGCAAATTATTCAAAATCCGTAGTCGATTTATATTTTTCGTTTATATGCCCATTCAAATACCAATTTGATGGATACATTCTGATTTGGTAGTAATTCAATATTTGCCATTTTAGTCAATACCAGTGGTATATTCATTCCACTCATAACTACTCCAGAACGAATAGATTTAGACAAATGAAACTCCTGATTCATGAATAATAAAACGATTTCACATTTGGCTATACGTCCATTCATACAGTGATTTTATCGTAGTCATGAACAGATATTACCAGTTTTGGGATATTCATGAATAAGTGAAATTGCTTTGATACTGGTCCTTTCAAACAATGAATGGAAAATAAGTTTGGATTTGTTTTGCAACTAATGTGGAGAATGCATAAGTTAGATCATCTGTATGCTCTTTGTGATGCTTTCACTCCGGGTTCACATCATGAGGACATTGTGTGTCAGGTTTTGAAGGGGTTACCTGAAATAATATTGTCGCTAGCTCAGAAATTAACAAACTTCACAAATCTATCACCAGAAGCTGATTTTTTTCAAATAACTATTTGTATACCATGGCAGAAAAGAGAGAATGAGAGTATTTCCACGTTGAGAAGGGAATGATGGCACAAGATGACACATTACAGCGTTGCCATTATGTGCAATATTTCGGACGTTCTGAGGTTTTTTGTATATTATATTGAATGGTCTTGCGAGGATTGAAGTGAGCATCTTCCAATAGGTTTTTCCTTTGAATCCGTTAGCGTTTTCTTGGACGTTGAGGCATAAGGAAGTTCAAATTTTGGTTTTCTGATGTATGCAAAATAGGTTAGTTTTCACGAATTGTTACGTTCAATTTTGACCTTAGAACGTTTCTCTCTGGAATAAATGAACTTCACTAGTTTCATTGACAATACTTTCATTCCATTTGGCATGTCACGTATTTGTATATGTGATACGCCACTGTGTTTCGTCGTATCGACAACTCTGAGATGCTTTCCGCTCCATCGAATCACGATGGTCAGGGATAAAATGATGCCAAGCATCCAACTGTAATTTCTCTAGACATGTCATTGTGGTTGGAGAAATACTATCATCTATTTTCTCATAGGTGTCTGATATCATGGGTTCATCATGTTGAAGTACATATGTTGCGGATTTTACGAAATGAAACATGGGAAATACTCGGAGAGAGGTTCTTGATCCTGAGGAAATCTTTGGAGAAGCGGCATCTGTAGGCGAGTGTGCAAACTATGTGGTAGTCAAAGTTAATTGATCAACTATGTCCCCTGTTCGATGTCAAACTTTAGTTTTTGTCACTTGTTCGCGAAATGTTTAAATCGAAAGGCCTGGATGTGAGTGGGAGCTGGTCATTTGGTTCTGGGAAAATTGTGATCTTCGTATCATCCTTCTTTGGTTATTTTTCCGAACCAAATTCGGAGGACACATCGGTTGGGCCTGCGGTCATATTTTTTGGTGTTTATCTGGATTCGCACCCTGCGGAGGATTTGGAAGACTACACAACACGCCGACCTGTTTGTCGGTGTGTATCAGTCTAGGCCTGTCATGATTTCGAAACCTCTTTATTTAGAACCGTGAGTGAACAATTATTTTCGTTATCAACAGTTGCGATGGGGGCCGAATAGAATACATCCATTGCCAACTATGGGACGCAGTTTGATGGAGACAACTGAGTGTAAAACCACTCTCGGCCAGGGTATGTCAATTTTCCATCAACCTCAGGAAATTCTGCGTGATTGTACAATTTTTCTTTGTCTCCGAAAAATAGTTCATTTCGCAAAAGTTTCAATGTCAATGATTTCTATTCAGGGACACTATTGCCAGTGAAACATTTCACCTTGTAAAGTAGATACTTTTTGAGAAATGACTCAAGTCGAAGTTCATCATAAAATGATAGATTGGGATATCCATTATTATTTCAACCGATGATACGATCATTGGTTGATTTTATTTGATTTTCATCTAGTGATACGGCCACTAGAGTGAAAAATAATGATTCTGAATGCCCTCAGTATTTCGGTCCTTCTATGGTTATTCTGGTACAGGGTGATTCAAGAATCATATACTGTTGTGATTTTCATAGGTGATATAGGGCTTATTATTTCGCGTTGCTTGAGCCAATTAAGTTGAATAATTTGCTCTTTGATATCTTTCTATGAGAAGGGAAATTCTAATTCGCTGTTTCCTTCCATAGGTTTTTTTGGACCGGTTTTTTGCTTGGATCTTTGTTTTGTGGACCTTTTGGACTTGTTGGACTTTTTGAATTCTGGGTTGAGTTTTTCATATACTGCTTGAGGAAGGCTAATTGTCCCTGGGTTCATGGATTCTGGACATGGTTGATGGACTTAGATTTGAGTTAATGGTTTTGGATCCTGGATCCTGGTTTTGGTTTTCTACATACTTCGGTGTACAGTTCATGCTCTACAGGGTGACCAATTCCGGATGCTGGTAGGATGCCATCTCTTCGTCTACATGGTCATTCCACAAGGGGATGATCACCGGGATTTGCAAGACGATGGACGGTGGTGCCTCATTGGGATGAAACACATCGGGGGGTTTTATCTTGGAATTGGATAACGCAAGTTTATTGAAATTTTTGAAATGTTGTTTATACTTGTTCTCTATGATTTGTTGTTTATACTCACTTGTCATGTTCAACTGAGATATTATCACCCATGCACTATCGGTCATATGCTAGAAGTTACTACATTCATTGCGGATTATTGTCGATTTATGCTCTAATCATTGTTGTATCCAATTGCGTTGTTATTCATGCTATACTCAGATATTAACCCACATGCGGTATGGTTTATGTGCTAGCGAATTTATAATTCTGCTCATTATTGCTGCGGCCACTGTTAAGCGGAATTTGAGATGGCCTGCAGCCTAAGGGGATTATCTGGGGGTATAAGATCTAATCATGCGCAACTCTTGAGCTTACGCGAACGCTTCTAGTGAATTTTTGGCAAATAATGATTGTTGAATAGCCTCTCATCTTCTGCAATCGCTCCGTGATCTCAAGTGCTATCGCCATTTGATGTTTTGCCAAGCTACTAGTATATAGGTATGAATATGATGAGCTTGGCTGGCTGGATAACTTGATATTTTTGATACATCAATAATTTGATATTTTTGACACATCAATGATTTGATATTGTGATAATTGATGTTTTGAAATTTGATAGTTCGATACTGGCTATTTTGATATTCGATACTTTGAAACTTCGCTATTTGATACTTGATAGCTTGCCAATTTGATGTTTTGATATTTCATACCTTGATACTTTGCTATTTGATACTTGATAGCTTTCCAATTTGATGTTTCGATATTTGATACTTGAAACTTTGCTATTTTCATACTTTGATAGTTGACACTTGATAATATTATATTCATTATTTTGATATTTAGATACGCTTATAATTCGATTGGTATTCGATGCTCGAATGCTATTGTTGCGCTTGAGAACTTGAAGTATTTGATACTTCACTGAGACTCAACTGTTCTGTGTTTTGTTGGTGATGAATACGTACAGATACAGATAATCGAGTAAGTTGATCTTCTGTTGTTTCTATAGTAAATCAATAAATTCCTTGGAGTCGTACTTCGTTTTTTTTTTAGTTTTATTCCTTTGATAAAATTGAGGTTTGAAACAAACTATTATTGGATATTAGGAGGGGAATTGGTTTAATTGGCGCCCATTTCCAATTTCAATAATTTCAGTGACTTCTTAACGAACCTCCTCATCTTCACTGTAGCCTAGCCACAAATATCCAGAGACAAATACAAGCTAGTGTGTGGTTGAATGGTGTCACCAAGTAGAGTTGACTTTGGCTTCCACCATGTCGTGGCACATACCATCCATGGGGGCCAACTATAGCGGGTGAGATCTAACCTAACTCATTTCGCATATATGGAAAACATATATATATATATATATATATATTGATTAATTGAATTTATAATAATAATTATTATTATTAGTTATTTTTATTATTATCGTTAATGCTATGTTGTTTTACAATTTTCTTTACCTCATACTATGCTCCAGTCGATACATGTCTGTGAAGAGAACATTCCTGAAGTAGTTCTGGTATCAAAATTATATATCCAATACTACATCTAACAAAAATCCACGATTAAACTATAATCAAAATTGAAATTCACAGCAAACATTGAATTAAAGCAAGATCAACGTATAGATAAGTTTCGAACATCCTGTATGACAATTCACATGAACAGAAAACCCACCAATGGGATTCGAAAGAGTTTGTGCGGGAGAAGTATTGATATAGAATAAAATGTAAGGGCAGAAATTGAAAAAATATAATTTTATGTGAATCTGTGAATAGTATGTAAGAGTTAGAATTAGATATCATTCATGAAATCATTAACATTAATTAGAATAGCAAATAATTCGGTAGGAAGTGATACAAACTTGGAAATCTGTGAAAAATAAAAATTTGGTGAGTGTTGCCATGGATCATGATAACAAGTTTGGCGAGGATTGAAGAAGGTTCGAGAAAGAAAGCCACGTACGAAATTTGAAAAGAAGCTTTCACCCATAATATAAGAAAACTTGATATAAAATTGCCGAACGAGGTAGATTTCTGGAAAGGCTGATTGGAGGAAGCACATAGTAAATAAAAATTCCACCTACCTGGTCCAGAAAATAAATCCTTGGAAGGAGTGCAGGTGAGCTGTCATTGACATCCCAGAAATAGTTCCACAGGACTGGAAACGTCAACTGAAACGCAGCTACAAGGTATTCAATAACTGAACTCACCCAAGTGCAACCTTTCACATAAAACCAATAACTTCAAGTGTTCTAAACCATTGGTTATTTTGTTTTGGATTGAACAACCATAAAATTCCATACCCCAAGGACTGATAATACGTTCGAACTTTCTTCATAAAATTTCCATTATCACAAACATCAAACTGCACTTTATTTTTTTTGAAATTGTTCTGCTAGTATAAGGTAGTTATCGCAGAGTAGGGTATATTTAAGTTTTCATCTGAATAAAGTCAACTTCTTTGATTATTCTCTGCAAACCTGTGTTTATTTTTCAATTTCTAACTTTATGTTTATCCACTGAACATCTTTTATGATCGAATCGATAGTGCCATAGCCGGCAACACCGATTACAGGAACCTGCTACTGAAGGAGTCATACATGTTCATAGGCGACCTGACTGGGCTGGGATGATTAGGTAAAAGGGTTTGAAAAGGAAAAAGGTAACATTACATAGCTGGAGGTATTGTTTTATTTGTTATGATAGGGTTTCAGAATTATAATCTATGATATAAATTCTTAAAATCATACAAATTATAAATCATATAATCAACCCATCATAACAATATATATATATATATATATATATATATATATATATATATGTATATATATATATGTTGGTAAGCATATATATGTCACTTGTAATTGTAGTAGGTAACATACTGAAGAAGTTTTTTTCCATCGGAGGGACATGTTCTCATGAATGTCATTTGAAAATACCAACATGAATGGAAAGGTAATGAGAGCAAATTATCCTTTTGGTTCTACAAGTATTTTTGTTAGAGATATCCATATCTGGGAGAGTTATTTCGATTATGTCTTCAGGGTTTCCATATGGACTCAAGAACATTTAATTTTGCCAGAAAAAAAAGTGTTGTATTTTTCAATCCGGCTGGAGAAACAGCGTGAAAATCTATAAACTTATAACTTCAGTCTATCATACATTACTTTTTTTCCGTAAATCATATGTAACATTCTCGTTGTGCATAGTGAATATTAAATGATTCAATATTATTCAAAACCAATAAACTTCAAGATGGGAATGTTGAAACCAATTAGTGGAAAGTATTCTCTCACAGATCTATTCCAAAAATTTTCGGCAAATAGACATCCTCCATTGCTTTCTCAAGTATCTCTGCTTTCTATCGAAGTAGCGATGAGAAAATGGTTCGGCGTGGACACGTATGTCAATGGACGATTATTCACAGTAGAGTTTGTTGAAGAGAAATTCGTCAAGCCTTTTTTCCAAACATTCCATCCCTTCCCAGGTTCCCATCACATGTGATCTTCCAGGTGATATTCTTTGAGATATTTATGCTGTTATGAGATCAGCTCTCTCCACTATCACCATTTCTCGATATGATATTTGTTAGGCCCGTCTTGCTATGAATTTTCTTATGCTAAAATCGCAGAATTGGTTGCCAAAATTTCATCCAACTCAATGTGAATCGCTCTCACTGAAAAACACGTGAATAAAATTCCATATATTTTGAATTTTTTTCTGCCTATGCTCAGGCTCAGTTTCATCAATCCAAGATATACTACCCATACGTGAATGGAAGGTCTGTCAGGTTTCGTGAGTCCAATAGAAGAACTGTCCCATGTGTTCTGGTCTTGGTTTAGTTTAACTTTCTTACAGAAAATGCATGAGTGCAATAGTTTCGTGTCCAATTTCATTTGAAACCTTTTCTGGTTCTCCAGTGATAATAACCCACCAGAAATAAGTATGTGTATGTTTATTTGGTAGAATAAGAGGACTTACTGTTTCAAAATGTAGCTCAGTAGATTCATCAGTCCTACCTGTGATAAAAATGACATAATTCGGCATATACAGTGATAGCTGATATGTTTCATTATATTCAGAAAGTGAAGAACTTTTTCCCTTCCCAACAATTTCATTTCTTTTCCGGAATATTCTTCTGGTAGTCTTATCAACCATATTGTCTCGGATCATTCTATTTTGCCTCTGACCAATTCACCTACATTCTTCGATTCTTTCTTCTTGCAATTCTCCATGGACTGATAATGGAAGACTCTGATTAATTTAATAAATTTTGAATGTTCGGAAAAATGTTGTCTCCGGAATGATCCTTAGCAATACTTCCATTTTGAATTCTATTCTGAACTTCCCATCCTTCTGAGTCCAGTGCTCTCCTCCAGAAATTCAGATCATCTAAACCAAGGAGAATTCGACTTGTAATTGAAGGCGTGAGTGGATGAAGGTATTACTTGACCAAATTTTTGAGTAAAGTAAGGACTTAATTTTTTTAATGTATTTTTTTCCATTTAGAACTAGCTGGGCTACAGTATGTCCAGGTGATCATCAATGATCATACAATTTCACTCAAGAACGATTCATTAATGTGAAAGGAGGGTCCATACGAGAAAACATTCATTTATGCAGAAATAAACAAATTTTTAAGGATTCTAACATAACACCTTCATCCACTCATGTCTTCAATTGTTATCCTTTGAATTCCGTATATTCCTAGATTTCATCCACCCTGTGTGCCACAAATGATTTGGAGTTCCTTGCATCTGATTGCATAATCCTAAAACTGTTTCAGAATGTGTCCAGAAGATCATTCTGCTGATAATGAACGTGCGTTCCTTCTGAAGTATCCCACAGTTGCGACAGCTTGTTCACTGCCATCAGGGAAAATATGCAACTGTCGGTATATTTTTTGATGTAATTTTATTCAGTGGTTACTAGGTCAAAATTTTAGCTCTTCAGTCGGTTAATCACTCAGTCAGGTCACGTAATTATATATGTATCCATTTGCTTCAAAGTTTTATATGTTATAAAATAGTTATTAGCATTATATTCTATTTTAATATTCACTCCAAGCATAGAAGCAATAATTTCATTATATCATATCATCATATGTGAAAGGTTGCACTTAGGTGAGTTCAGTTATTGAATACCTTGTAGCTGCGTTTCAGTTGACGTTTCCAGTCCTGTGGAACTATTTCTGGGATGTCAATGACAGCTCACCTGCACTCCTTCCAAGGATTTATTTTCTGGACCAGGTAGGTGGAATTTTTATTTACTATGTGCTTCCTTCAATCAGCCTTTCGAGAAATCTTCTTCGTTCGGCAATTTTATATCAGGTTTTCTTATATTATGGGTGAAAGCTTCTTTTCAAATTTCGTACGTGGCTTTCTTTCTCGAACCTTCTTCAATCCTCGCCAAACTTGTTATCATGATCCATGGCAACACTCACCAAATTTTTATTTTTCACAGATTTCCAAGTTTGTATCACTTCCTACCGAATTATTTGCTATTCTAATCAATGTTTATGATTTTATGAATGATATCTAATTCTAACTCTCACATACTATTTACAGATTCACATAAAATTATATTTTTTCAATTTCTGCCCTTACATTTTATTCTATATCAATACGTCTCCCGCAAAAACTCTTTCGAATCCCATTGGTGGGTTTTCTGTTCATGTGAATTGTCATACAGGATGTTCGAAAATTATCTATACGTTGATCTTGCTTTAATTCAATGTTTGCTGTGAATTTCAATTTTGATATAGTTTGATCGTGGATTTTTGTTAGATGTTCTGTTGGATATATAATTTTGATACCAGAACTACTTCAGGAATGTTCTCTTCACAGACATGTATCGACTGGAGCATAGTATAAGGTAAAGAAAATTGTAAAACAACATAGCATTAACGATAATAATAAAAATAACTAATAATAATAATGATAATTATAAATTTAATTATTCAATAACATTGCATATATATATATATATATATATATATATATATGTATATATCTCTCTGTCCATTATTATATCGTATTTATACAGTGCTGCAATTTTCTTTTTCATATCAAATCAAAAGTCACACATTATTTGCAAGTTATTTTCCGAATATAATGCACGTGTCACATGCTACATTTCCGACTAATGTGATTGGCTGATACGAAAAAACAACAGAGTAGAAAGAGGCTATCAAATCGATTATATTTTCCTGTTACCTGTCAAATGTTTCCAATGAAAATTGTAGACTGTCAGTTTGACGTTGAGAAGTTCATTTTATCTGATTATGTTCATTAAATTCTCTCACCAAATATAACTCGTGCAATGATTATTCATCGGAGATGTCACTCTTTAAAACCGCGTTTCATTTTCATTATGCTGTGTTCTATTTTCATCGGTTTCAACTAGCTGCTATCACCGATGATAATCAGCACTCTTTACATTACGCCCGAATATACCCCCATCAAAATTGGATGCTTATCATAGATTGGAAGAAGATTCGGTAAAAGTATATCAGAAAATCATCAAAGTTTTATATATTGAGTTATTAAAATATGATAGTATTTCTGGTAAAAACACTTTCAGTTGGACAAATTTCAAGAGGATATTTCGAGGGCTTTAAACAGTTGAAAGACAATAACGCAATTTTATGCGGACATTTCGTCTATATATTAAGCTTTGAGTAATGTTGATTTTTTTCATACGAGATTTTGAGAATTGAAACAAATAATATATATATATATATATATATATATATATATATATATATATATATATATATACAGGGTGTAACTGAATAAGTGTAAAACATTTAAGGAGGTGATTCCTCATCGAAAAAAAGATAGGATCTTTCATATAAAGAAACTTCATTGGAGCATCCCTTGTTAAGATACAGCCCCTTAAAGGGGGTAACATAAAATTTGAATAAATTTTTTTCCAAAAAAATTTATTTGGTTTACCCCATGGTTGTAAGGGGTGAAAAACGCAACCCCTAAAATTTATTTCCAATGTAACTTTTTGTCTTATTATTTGTTTACCATTTAAATATAGCCTGTTTCATTCTAAACAAAAAATGTCTCTTGGGTTTTTTGCCCAAAATAAACCAGTAAGCAGCAAAACATTATTTTACGAACAACTACAGAGATACATCGTCATAAATGCGAACTGGATTTATTGTTATTTTGTAGTTAGTACCTGCATTAAACGATTAAAGGGTAATAAACAAAACTAAGTTATTAATAACAAAACACACAACATGTAGAAATCATAGTGAATGTTCAATATGTCTACCTTCAAACATTACGCATGCGTCTAGACGTCGGCGCATTGAGCCACGTATTCGCTCAAATATTCCTGGAGTCTCTGATTACCCTGCACGCATCGATGATGCGGTTTCTTAAGTCCTCTACATCGCGAACAGGAGTACGATATACCAAATGCTGTGAATGGCCCCAAATAGAGAAATCGAGAGGATTGAGATCCGGGGATCGAGGGGCCATTTATGTGGTCCTCCTCGACCTATCCACTGATTTGCATATGTTTCAGTTAAATGCTGACGTGCTACTTGACTAAAATGGGCGGGAGCCCCATCATGCATAAAAAACATATCCCTTCTGACGCCCAAAGGAACTTCCTCCAGCAGTACGGGATGCACTTCTCTTAAAAATTGAACGTATGCCTCACCATTTAATCGAGGAGGTAGAAAATGAGGCCCAATTAAATCATCCCCAATAACTCCGAGCCACACGTTAAGAGAAAACTGTTCTTGATGGCTAGTTTCGACAATAGCGTGAGGGTTTTCATCAGCCCATATGTGGTAATTATGAAAATTAATAATCTTGTCCCGAGAAAACCTACATTCGTCTGTGAATTCTATCGTCTTCAGAAAGTCACAATTTCTTCTAATCATTTCCAGCATCCAATTGCAAAATTCAAGACGGTTCGGAAAGTCTCGCGGTAACAGTGCCTGTACTCGTTGCAGATGGTAAGGGTATAAGAGTTGTTCCTTTAAAATTCGAAATACCGTCATATGATCAACATTTAGCTGGAAAGCAATCTTTCTAGTACTGGTAGTAGGTTGTTCTTCAATCAAATTAAGTACTGCTTCCTCAAGCTGTGGTGTTCGTATTTCTCGATGGCGACCACAATCCTGCGTTCTTTGGTCGAATGAACCATATTCTCGTAATCGGTGATGAAGTCGAGCTAAATAATCTATGTGAAGGAAGATGCCGTTGAGCATACATTTCAGCATATCTTCTAGAAGCTTCTAACCCATTCCCTGCGACAGACCGTAAACGTAATGCATATCAGCCATTTCCTCATTTGTGTATGCCATTTTATTAACAAGTGAATTATTAAAGTAACAAATTAAGAACAGAACAACAACACACAATTAGTATTAATTCAATTTCGAAAATTCCCAAACTGACAGCGTCATACCAATTTAATTGTCACTATCGCTAATAGCGACCTACTAGATAGATTAGTTTCGTATTTTCGCATTTATGACGATGTATCTCTGTAGTTGTTCGTAAAATAATGTTTTGCTGCTTACTGGTTTATTTTGGGCAAAAAACCCAGGAGACATTTTTTGTTTAGAATGAAACAGGCTATCGGAAATGAATTTTTGAATGGTAAACAAATAATAAGACAAAAAGTTACGTTGGAAATAAATTTTAGGGGTTGCGTTTTTCACCCCTTACAACCATGGGGTAAACCAAATAAATTACTGGCTAAGTGTCTTTTTGGTAGTACAAAACGTCAGGTTAATTTCAATATTGTAACTTTATATGAAAGATCCTATCTTTTTTTCGATGAGGAAAAAAAATTGTTATACAAATTTTATGTACCCCCTTTAAGGGGCTGTATCTTAACAAGGGATGCTCCAATGAAGTTTCTTTATATGAAAGATCCTATCTTTTTTTCGATGAGGAATCACCTCCTTAAATGTTTTACACTTATTCAGTTACACCCTGTATATATATATTGAACAATATGCTCGAAATATGATTCAAAAAGATATAATGTGAAACAATAAATGCATTGTGAATGTGAAACAATCAATGCATTTGCAATCAATCTCCATTAGAAATGGTGGAAATAATCGAGAAAATAAATCTTTGTCGACGGAAATCTATTCCACGCTTTTACGAACATCAGAGAATGAGACATATTTTCTAGAAGCAATTTTATTTTGCAATGATAGGTTCTGTTAGAAATATTCCTTTGTACAACCTGAAATCTTTATTTCCTGACAAACTTTGAACGACAGATGATGACTGAAGTTTATCTTCCAGTTGTAGATAATTCCCCATCCGATTCCATGAACATCCTGTTTATATTGTGGAGTAATTCAAATGGAATTGTCAAATAGGGAATACTATCATTTTCAATTAACATTATCCAGTTCAGTCCCAATAGAGATCTATCCTCAATAATACTCAGTACATCATAATCAACGTTTATTGTTTATCATCAAAGGGTTATTGTTCAATCTTTTTCACCCATTAATTCATTTATGTTTTGTATTGTTATTATCTTTAATTGGAGAGAAACATATTTCATTTTTATAGTATTGTATTTCATTATTGCCTTTCAAATCTACCGCGTATATTATGTTGAAAATCGCACAAATCCAATCGCTTCCTCTGGTGAGGAACCGAAGGAAAACCAGTTGAACGAAAGACTCCGCACGAATAGTGAGTGATTTAAAATTCGCTGTTTTTAACGCTTTCGCTATTTTCAATCCGCAAAGGCAACGCTTGCTGCTAATTCCGCTACACGCTTACGCAACCTATATACAGTCCACATCGAAGAAGAGTTGGAAGTCGCCTAGAAGAGGGATCAAGGTGAGTGCATTTTCAACTGACGATTTTCTTCTCTTAATTGAACCATAACTTACGCGACATTTTGGTCCATTCGACCCAAGGATCGCTCCGCAGCTATAAGGTGAAATACGTTTCTTTCTAAGACGATATATTGTATTATACATTATCACAAATCTTGAATATTTTCAAACTCATATTCATTTCAATTTAACCATATTGTAAAAAAGGGTTTGGACGACGAATAAATTCAAGGCCATTCAATACAGTACACCTGGGTTTCTTTTTGCTTGCTTTGAGGACAATAAATTTTGCCATTTCTTGTTGGATATTCCACGTTCCAATATTATTGTTCATTGAAAACAGCTGATTGCAGTGCAGGTTTCCCAATATTCACAAAATGTCAAACGCAAATAAAGTCAAGCAGGCTAAAGCTCTCAGAAAAATGTACGAAAATCAAGTAGCCGAAATGAAGGAATTTGCTGAAAAGGCAGAAACTGATCAATCTCTACGTGCTCAGTTCAAGAACTTATGTCAGAAGCTCGATATATGCCGCGATGAATTCAAATCTCAGCATCAATTACTCATTACGCTGATGGCCCTCGCGGATGAGGACATCGCTGCAGATGAGGCAGTTAGAAAAGTATTCGATCTTAATTGCTCCTATGTCGAAACCGTCTATCAAGATCTATTTGAAACAAAACCCGTAATTACTCATATTGCCTCCAATACAGGAGCAACCGCCACTAACGTAAAACTTCCGAAGATTGAGATCCCAAGGTTCACAGGTGATATAAAATCATTTAAACCTTTCTTAGATATGTTTGAAAGTCTTATTCATAATAACGCTGCACTCTCAAATATAGAAAAATTTAATTATTTAGTTTCTTCTCTCCGCGGCCCACCCCTAGCATTAGTTCAGACAACGCCTATGTCTAGCTCCAATTATGATGTTGCATTTAAGTCACTTTTAGATCGTTACAATAACAAACGTCTCATAGCTTTCGCCCATTTACAGGAAATCGATAATGCCGTTAGTATAAAGAATTCGAGAAATACTCAGAATATTAGACTTTTATTGGACACGTTTACAGAAAATCTTGCCGCTCTCGAAAATATGGGTCTTCCAGTTAAAGAATGGGATTTTTTAGTATATTATCTTTTCGCAAAAAATTTGGATCAAGAAACTATCACGCGCTTTGAATTTGAGAATCCCATAGCAGCCGATAAATTACCCTCTTTCAAGAATTTGCTCACGTTTGTTCAACAAAGATGCAATGCTCTTGACGCCATCGATTTCTCATTAAACAAAAGTGTGATGCAACAACAATCAAGTTCTAGAAGTGCTCAAAGCCCTAACCCTTCATATTTCAGAGCAAAGCATACAACATCATATTTCGCAAATTCATCTAAAAATTGTACAAATACAAGTATAATTTGTTCATATTGTAAACGAGATCATCCAATTTACAAATGCTCCGAATATTATAGTAAATCGCCCCAAGACAAATACAATTTTGTCAGACAAAATAAATTATGTATAAATTGTTTAAGTTCTCAACACACATTGAATAGTTGCAGGTCAAAATCAACTTGTTGTGTCTGTAATGGTAGGCACCACTCGAGCATCCACATAAATAAAACTATAAACGTTCATAACAATTCAGTCTTAACAAATTCACTAGCAGTTCCTGAACCTACACCAAGTACATCCAACATTCCAGACGTTTCTATGTTTTCTGGAATGGTCTCATCCCACGTAAATGTTTTACTTTCAACCGCAAGCGTGGAAATTTCAGATATCTTTAATAATTATCAAACAATTCGCGCCATATTAGACAGTGGTTCACAATCAAGTTATATTTCTGAAAAATGTGTTAAACGACTGAAATTGCCGCGTTTCAGCTATTCGCTTTCAATACGCGGTGTAGGGACCATGAGCGAGGTGACATCCAGGGGCGGAGTTAACTGTAAAATAAAACCTGCAGGGAAAATGTCTCCCGTTCTTACAATTGACGCAATTATTTTACCAAACATATGCACCAATATGCCCTCTTCTTCAATAAATTATTCTCAATGGCGTCATATAGAACATATCAAACTCGCTGATGATTTATTTTATGAGCCTGCGCCAATTGACATGCTGTTAGGGGCAGATGTTTTTCCGCATATTATACAAGAGGGACGTATCACCGGACATGTTAATGAGCCGGTAGCCATTAATACGATTTTCGGCTACATTCTCATGGGCAAATGCAACCCTGATAAAAAACAAACTGCTGCAAACACATGCACATGTTTTATCATTTCAAACAATGACTCTTTCGCAATAGATAACTTAATCAAACGTTTTTGGGAAATTGAAGAAGTACCGTCCATAAAGGCTCTCTCACCTGAAGATACGTTATGTGAAGGTATATTCGTTAAAACTCATCAAAAGATAAATTCGGGCGTTATATAATCAATTTACCATTTAAAAATTCCGAACCTTTATTTAATTTTCAAGATATTCGCTCGACTGACTTACGACACCTTTATTCACTCGAACGCCGCCTACTCAAACAACCGAGTGTGTATAAAAAATACTGCGAATTTTTAAACGAATACATACAAAATGATTTCATGGAGGAGGTGGATGATATGAATAACGATACCTTTATTGCAATGAAAAATATATTTTACTTACCTCATCATTGTGTCTTGAAAAATAGTACTACTACGCAACTTAGGGTGGTATTCGATGGATCTACAAAATCACAGGGTATGTCATTAAATGAAAGCCTCTCAGTGGGGGAGAAATTACAAAAGGATATTTTTGACATATTATTGAAATTTAGAACTCACTCAGTTGTTTTTACTGCAGATATAAAAAAGATGTTTCTACAAATTCTGGTTACTCCAAATCATCAGAACTATCAAAGGATATTATGGAGGTTTTCACCAAATGATCAAGTTAGGGATTATCGCATGAAACGTTTAGTTTTTGGTCTATCATCTTCTCCATTTATTGCTAATCGAGTAATTTTACAATTAGCCGAAGATGAACGTGATAATTTTCCGCTAGCCGCAAATATTTTAAACGAGGATTTTTATATAGATGACGTTTGCTCGGGATCTTCTAGTGTAGCTGAAGCTAAATTGATTCGTGACGAATTGATAAATATTTTGAAAAAAGGAAATTTTGAATTGCGGAAATGGACTTCTAATCAACAATCACTATTAGATGACTTACCGATAAACTATAGGTATGATCAATCAACAGTTTCTTTCGATGACGAAGATAAATGTATTAAAATTTTAGGATTGCAGTGGCAACCTTCTTCGGATGTCTTCCTTTATGCAATCGACTCAGCTGTTCATGGTTACACAAAAAGACAGATTTTGAGCGATATCGCAAAAATCTTTGATCCAATAGGATTTCTCGCACCTTTAACATGTTTCGCAAAATTACTCATGAAACGCTTATGGACTTTGGGACTTAATGGGACGACCTACCTCCAAATGAACTTTGTAACAAATGGTTCAAATTTAAGTCATCATTTGCACTTTTATCAACGTTAAAGATTCCGCGTCGAATACTTGTTGATAATCTTCAGTCATGTCAAATTCACGCCTTTTGCGACGCCTCTGAAAGGGCTTATGCTTCTGTAATCTATTTCAGGGTGGAACGCAATAATTTGTTTAATATTTTTTTTGTATGCGCAAAATCAAAGGTTGCCCCTTCGAAAAGTATATCGGTTCCCAGGTTAGAATTGTGTTCCGCTGTATTACTTTCGAATTTACTTTACAATGTGCTTCAGATTTTCGAAAATAAATTGATTTTTTCTGATATATATGCTTATACTGATAGTATGATTACATTACATTGGATCAAATCATCTCCGCATAAATGGAAAACTTTTATAAGTAATCGCGTTACTCACATTCAGAATAAAATTTCACCAACATCTTGGTATCATATATCATCGGGTAATAACCCCGCCGATGCGGCTTCCCGCGGATTGTTACCGGATGAAATTTTGGACAACGAGATGTGGTTTTCTGGGCCAAAATGGCTACAACTTCCAAGACAACAATGGCCTCTTACTACTTTTGATCCGCTACTTAACTTATCATTTAAGGAACATACAGAAGAAAACAATTTCTCTTATTACTTTGAACACGCCAAATTTTATTGAATTAATTATTCAAAATTCTCTGCGCTTTCTAAAATAAAACTGATGTTTGGATATATTTTACGTTACTTACATAATTCACGCAACCCCAAAAATAAAAGAACTGGTATGATATCTTTACAAGAATTGAATCAGGCATTACTGGTGATTGTGAAATACATTCAACACCTACATTTTGAAAACGAAATTCAAAAATTGAAAACAAAAAAACCAACGTCAAAATTCCTTCGTAAACTCAACGCCTTTCTTGATGATAATGACATTCTCAGAGTGGGAGGTCGCTTGAAAAATTCGAATTTATCTTTTTGAAAAAACATCCTGCAATTTTACCCAAAAGTAGTCGCTTGACACAGTTGTTAATTCATGATTTTCATATAACTTATCTACACCCTGGCGCACAAACTCTTCAATTTTTAATTTCGCAACAATTTTGGATTTTATCCGCAAAGAGTTCAATTAAAAAAGTAGTTTCAAATTGTAAACAATGCTGGCGTTTATCACCGAAACCCTACCAACCTTATATGGGAGATCTTCCTAGTTTTAGAGTTTCACAAGTCAAAGCGTTTTCGATTGTTGGTCTGGACTATGCCGGCCCATTTTCAACTTCATCAGGGAAGTTTCGCGGTGCAAAAATATGCAAAGCATATATTTGTCTATTTGTCTGTATGGCTACAAAATGCATACACTTGGAGCTTGTCTCAGATATGACAAGTGAAGCCTTTATTGCGGCTTTACGGAGGTTCGTTGCACGTAGAGGACGTTGCGATACTATTATATCGGACTGTGGAACTAATTTTGTAGGTGCAAGTAGGGAAATTTCAAAATTAATGGAACAAGCCGCCGAACGCGAAACCATTAAATTCAAATTTAATCCGCCTGGAGCACCGCATTTTTCAGGAATGGCAGAAGCCGGGGTGAAATCCGTGAAAACACATATTTATCGTGTGATCGGGGAGCAAATAATGACGTTTGAAGAATTCTATACTCTTCTGACTCAGATTGAAGCACTATTGAATTCTCGTCCACTATGCCCATTGAGTAACGATCCTAACGATTTGTCAGTTTGACACCAGGACATTTTTAACTCTGGAACCACTGGCACGCTGCCTGACCCAGATTTAACGCATTTAAAACAAATGAACAAGTCGTCCTATGAAATGGCGTTTTAATCTACAATCATTTTGGAAAAAATGGTACAATGAATATTTACATACACTTCAACAAAGAAGTAAGTGGTTGGATGCTTCACATTCAGTTAACATTGGAACTGTAGTCCTTATAAAAAATGAACAAGTCGCTCCTATGAAATGGCTTCTAGGGCGCGTTGAGAAGTTATTCTTTGGAAGGGATGGTGTAGCTAGAGTTGCCGATGTTCGAACCAAAAATGGCACAGTGAAGAGAGCTTTGGTAAAGTTATGTCCTATACCAAATGCCGAGTTTTCAAGTGATATTTAAATTATTTCATAATTTAGTGGGGGAGAATGTTCAATCTTTTTCACCCATTAATTCATTTATGTTTTGTATTGTTATTATCTTTAATTGGAGAGAAACATATTTCATTTTCATAGTATTGTATTTCATTATTGCCTTTCAAATCTACCGCGTATATTATGTTGAAAATCGCACAAATCCAATCGCTCCCTCTGGTGAGGAACCGAAGGAAAACCAGTTGAACGAAAGACTCCGCACGAATAGTGAGTGATTTAAAATTCGCTGTTTTTAACGCTTTCGCTATTTTCAATCCGCAAAGGCAACGCTTGCTGCTAATTCCGCTACACGCTTACGCAACCTATATACAGTCCACATCGAAGAAGAGTTGGAAGTCGCCTAGAAGAGGGATCAAGGTGAGTGCATTTTCAACTGACGATTTTCTTCTCTTAATTGAACCATAACTTACGCGACAGTTATCAAAACAGCAGAATCCCAATTAGTCACTTTGGTTGATTGAATAGTTAAGTTCAGTATAACCTAGTACAATTATTGCCGACTACCCAAAAGTCGTCTATTAACATTTCTCGGCGTGATATGAAAATGGGAGAGGCAGAAACCATCGGGTATACATTTCGTCCATTATCTCTTAGCAAATCACATCCTGTTCCATAACGTTTTCATATAATGTAAATACTTTCTTTTGTATCTACCTTTATTGTTATAATAATAGAATAGATCTTGTCAGTATTAATGTTTTACCATTCGATCATCTTTGCTTTCGGAATATCTCTTATCTATATGAACTTTGTTGTCCAAATTCAATTGTATTTTTCTCTATTTCCATTTTACCGGGGTTTGGTGAGATTCAGTTTTCGTATACAGTGCTAGTCAAAAGTCCCCTCCCCCCCTCGTATCTTTTGAACGGGTATACTTATAATAATGAAATTTGGAGGGTGGAAATAAACGGATGTAGGCTTCTCAACTGGTCATAACAGGTGACGCAATAGTCATAAATGACGTCACAAGGCCACTGTGACCAATAATTTTAAATGGGACCCTATGGCAAGTGACAGCTCGTTTGAAAGGTATTGAAAATACCTATTCAGTCATACCAATTTTGTTTGGGTTTCGGCTGATTTTGATTGATAAATTGAAGAAATACGAAAATTATAGTTTCGCATTTAATTAATAAAGATTTTAAAGTACGCCTCTGGTTAATTGTCAAAAAGGTTGACGTTTTTGAATTCTCTACTTGTCAAAAGTGTTTATACCTTGAAAATTTACCTAAGCTATTGTTTAACGAGACGTTTAAGTGTTTACATAGGCAAAATGGTACGTACTGTAGCCGACAAAGTAGCAGCTATCTTAATAATTGGTGAATGTAGAAACAATTTCCATGCAGCGGAACGACTGTTTAATGAGAGGTACCCCGATCGCCCTATATCGAGGGTTTATTTGAGGGAGCTTCTTCGGAAGTTTGAAGCATCAGGTAGTGTTCAAGATGCCAAACGATCTGGTCGACCAACAATTAGTGATGACAAAAAAATTGACATAATTGGAGAAATGGTAGTAAACCCTACTTCTTCCACAGCCCAAGTTGCGTCTATCTGTGAAGTCAGTCAAAGGACAGTACATAGGGTGTTGGCTAAAACAAATTTCATCCATACAAATTAAAAATGGTGCACCAACTTTCAGATGATGACCCCGACCGAAGACTAGAATTCTGTGAAACTATGTCCAATAAAATGAACCAACAACCAGGCTACATACAGACAATTTGTTTTAGTGACGAAAGTACTTTCTTTCTCAATGGAAATGTTAACACTCAAAATGTGAGGTATTGGCGTGACACAAATCCTCACATCTTTCGTGAAAATACATACTCAATTTCAAGAAAAAGTAAATGTTTGAGCAGGTATTTTGGGAAACCACATAGGTGGGCCTCTTTTTCTCAATGCTAACTTAACCGGTGAATTGTATCTGGAGATGTTACAAAATGATATTGAGGCGTTAATTCTTGAAATTCTAGAAGATAATCCAGATGAATTCGACAACTTGGAAATAACGTTTCAACAAGATGGTGCTCCTGCACACTATTACGGTGCAGTAAGACGTTACCTAGATGAAGAATATCGTGGTAGATGGATTGGACGACGATGTTCGATCGAATGGCCAGCTCGGTCACCGGACCTTACACCATTAGATTTTTTTCTATGGGGTACTTGGAATCTAAGGTTTACGCTACAGCACCTGACAGTATTGCCATTCTGAAACAACGAATTGTTGAAGAATGTAGGGCAATTTCCGCTGACACACTGGGACGAGTACGACAAGAGTTTAGCAATAGGATGCATTACTGCCAGGAAGTAGATGGAGCACATTTTGAACACTTATTATAAGAACTGGTTCTTAAATCTTTATTAATTAAATGCGAAACTATAATTTTCGTATTTCTTCAATTTATCAATCAAAATCAGCCGAAACCCAAATAAAATTGGTATGACTGAATAGGTATTTTCAATACCTTTCAAACGAGCTGTCACTTGCCATAGGGTCCCATTTAAAATTATTGGTCACAGTGGCCTTGTGACGTCATTTATGACTATTGCGTCACCTGTTATGACCAGTTGAGAAGCCTACATCCGTTTATTTCCACCCTCCAAATTTCATTATTATAAGTATACCCGTTCAAAAGATACGAGGGGGGGAGAGGACTTTTGACTAGCACTGTATATTAGAAAAAATACTATAGAGAGGGCTTAGCACTTGGTGCACTGAATCATTCGAGGTTATATGAATCATTATACTTATGCAACACTTCTAATAGTAATTTTGGATTTTCACATTTTCAAAATTGACAACAGGACCAAAGCACAAGACAAGACATAACGAGGTATTTGCGAATTCTGAAGGACCACTGTCATGAAGAACTCAGAATACCCAAGTAGCACACAGAGGTCATAATTCGGTTGTACAGACGTCTACTAGACCTTTCGCAAAAGTCCATGACTTATGTCTTGTAATATACTAAGACGTCGCTATGTATGCCAATACGACAAAAAGGCACACTCTTGCGACGGCACATCGACGTTATGAAGTAGTGGTAATGACTTGCCAAAATAGACTCATATAAGCCAGTCGCAAAAGGGTCGTTCTGTGGTCTTAGTGTAGTCATTATATCATAATGCATGGAGGTCATAATCTTTCTAATATAGTATTTCAATATGTATACCATATCAGAAGATTTTATATAATATCAATATAATATATAAGTCAGCCTTCCTTTACATGTTCATGATACTCTGTGACCGTGATAGTTATCGAGATAAAAATGATTTTCATTTATGTGTCTTTAAGAATTGTTCTGAAACTCTAGTGACCAAGCTAATCCATTTTTACGATCAAAATTCAATTCTACTCACTTAAAATTCATGCGCCTCGAAAATGAAGAGAGATAAATATTCATTTTCAATTCAAAAAAAATATATTTCATCAATTTTTCTCATTAATCGTTGAAATATATAGACCATATTACGAAAGATACTTGATTAGCACATCTCCAATGATTTTCAAATTGATATAACACCCAGGGTCCCATATTTTTTATTTTAAATAATTTTTACAATTTACAATCGAAAAACATGGATGCTATCCTTCTAGCGTCGAAAAGTTGGAATTACTCCGGTATGTACTATCATATAATAGTTTACGAGTGTCCCGAAGACATCGCAATATCTTACATAAAAAAGTTGTGATGTAGTCGTTGTGGCCACAAGTAGCAAGTTTCGTTGTACTAACGTCATAACGCTATCAAAACAGAAAAAAATATACACTGAGTGCATAAGCATTCCGCTGGTTCCGCCTAATGGAAAACGCTGAGAATAACTGACATTTACAATAGAGGTTATGTTGATGTTGAACAGTTATATTCAAATATTTTTTATCACTCGATCACTCGAAAAGCACATACATATTATTTATGTCTTTCCTTGTTGTGAAAACAATCGAAGGAACTGGATGAACTTCATTTTTTTGCAGTATCGCGATAGACTGATTAATTATTTCAGATGTTAATTTTGGGGTAGGCACTCATCCTTCCTCTTTATATTTTTTATACGCTCCAGTTCTCTTGTAAGGCAGATTAGATTTTTGTTTTAGCATTTTAATCATTCATACGAAACTGAATTTTCTACATACATAACACAATTTACCTATACAATAAAAATAACATAACCAAAAAAAATTATCTAACCATAGATACATAATGTAATCATTACGACCAAAGTTCATCAGTTGATAAAACTACTTTACATGAGTACAATATGTAGTCGTAGAAACGTTTCATGAATCTATTCATTAGAACCACATAAGTTCATTGTCATAATAACCTCACAGCAACTGCTCTTAAGTTCTACTTAACGACACATACAATTTATTCACAGACAAACCACAGTACAACTTCATCTCGAGAATTCTTTATTGTACTCTCGTTATAACTACTACACGACGTCATAGCAACGCCTGAAGGTTATAAAACGCACATTATCTTTTTGGTTTTGAAACATACAAATACGTGGTCTTCAAGACGGTATAAGAAGTCATAATGTTAATTTTATGACTCTGTGCTACTTGGGTAACCATACGATTATACGTAAGGTTATTGGCACCGTCAAAGATACTACATAATTTTTCATTCTTAAAATATAGTGTTTAGTCTCATACTATTTCATTTAAACTCTGAAGACTATAACTCTGTGCCTGAAAAAAAACAAAGTTCAAATGACTTTTTTACAAGCTTTTACTTAGCTTCACCTGTACCGGTGTCTGTCTGTAATATCTTGCAATTTAAATTTGACACACTTCTAGTTGCCCGATCAACGTGAAATTGGGCAGGTGTTCAAAGTTTCCGTAACAATGCATTATGGAATTTTTATTAGAGAAAAAAACAAAATCGCGGCTTTAAGATGGCAGACGAGATTTGTGTTTATGGTCCGATTCAACTCAAATATGGTATGGGGGGGTTTTCGGGGTCGGAGATTAAGAATTTCTCGTCAAAATAAAATTCATGAAATAGAAATGGCGGCACCAAGATGGCCGACGATCTCTGTGATTATGGTTCGATTCTATTAAAAATTAGTATGTGGGGGTTTTTGTGGTCGGAGATCATTAATTTCCATTAAAAATTCATAAATTCTAAATGGCGTCTCCAAGATGGACGACGAGCTATGTAATTATGTTTCGATTCAATTCGAAATTGGTATGTGGGGGTTTTCGGGGTCGAAGATTATGAATTATTGATCAAAATTTATAAATTTGAAATGACGTCTCCAAGATTGTGGACGATATCTATAACTCACGGAATAACCTACGTCACACATCCAAAGCAATTATATTCAACTTTTTAGCGCAATTGCATGGAAGCTTGTCCTCAAAAAGTTTTTTTTAATAATTATTTTATTTAAAATCCATTCTTATAATTAATGTACCTACCTTATACTTGTGTTTGGGTTGTGTACTTGATAGATATGAAGTATTTAATAATACATATGGATAATTATAGGGTTGGTTATATTGTATTTTTCTCATTTCATCTTAATGATTGACGATTTCTTGTTCACAGTTTTTCAGAATTCACATTGACGAAGGACAGGTATCAAACATGAGTATTCGATTTTTTTTTTCAGTTATGGAACAGTTCAAAAAACGACTTCCTAGGACACCATCTATCATTCGAAATGCTTGAAATCAAAATGATTTCTGGGTCGATGTTCTCGTGACGAAGAGAATGAGAGAATATTTTTTCGAATTGCAGTTCTTATGGGTATTACTTATTCTGATTGTCTAATAAGGTGGTTCGTGTGGACAAAAATTTTTCTGTTAATAACTACGAAACTATTCAGTGCACATCATTTCAATTTTATACACGCTTCATTAACTCAACCTGTAAACATCGTAAAGGGGTTTCTCCCCCTATTATCAAACTTTGGCGCTTTTCACTATTCTCGGTTTTCCTCGGGCGCCACCTTTTGGTTCATAGTGGAAAAGGCCACTTTTGCTCCGGGCAGTCTTAGTGAAGAAAAACACTCCAGGGGTCAGTATAGTCGTGAAAATGTGACGGGGCCAGCAAAGCAGGCTTTAATTGCCTTCAACTGGGTTTCGAACCTGGGTGGCGACTGCGAACTAGATGTTAAAATTCTACTCAAGCTAGTTAATGAAAGAATACTCTAAAAACAGGATAAACAGGTATATTAATAATATATCAATACAGTCAGGGCGGCTGTAGTCAGCCTCGAGTTATTTACAAACAAATAAACGACTGGCAAGCACTAACTATCGACACGAAGCGGAAAGGGTGTGTTAACGTAGGCGGAGTACACGTAGTAACCAAAAGCTCTTGTGAAAGGGGGGGTCGTACGGATTCGTATGCAAGCTTAAAAATGGGTGCAAGGCAACAGCGGGTATTTAATGTGAGTTTTTAGGGGGGACGGTCGTACGGATTAGTATGCAAGCTCAAAAACGGGTGCAAGGTAACAGCGGGTATCAAATGCAAGTCTTTACGGACGGCCAAAGCGACTAATTTCAAATAGCAGTGCGTAATGCTCCACGTGGGGCTGGCTTAACCTATCCTGCCTAGCTTTTATTCTCCCTCTCTCTCTTTCCCTGATCAAGACACGCCGGAGCGAAGGAATCTGAGACGTGAGAAATGTCTACCCCTTCTATGCGACCACCAACCGTGTTTACTATCAATTTTATCCCCTTTTACTTACGACACGCCGGACCGCAGGAAGCTGAGACGTGAGAAATGTCTACTCCTTCTATGCGACCTCTAACCGTGTTTACTATTAATTTTAACTTCTAACACGACACGCCGGAGCGCAGGAAGCTGAGACGTGAGAAATATCTACCCCTTCTATGCGACCTCCAACCGTGTTTACTAATATCTTATACCCCTGAAAAACCGACACGCCGGAGCGCAGGAAGCTGAGACGTGAGAAATGTCTACCCCTTCTATGCGACCTCCAACCGTGTTCACTAATATCTTGTACCCCTGAAAACCGACACGCCGGAGCGCAGGAAGCTGAGACGTGAGAAATGTCAACCCCTTCTATGCGACCTCCAACCGTGTTTACTAATAACTTATACCACTGAAAACCGACACGCCGGAGCGCAGGAAGCTGAGACGTGAGAAATGTCTACCCCTTCTATGCGACCTCCAATCGTGTTTCCTATCTCTTTCCCAACAACAAGTCACGTTAGAGCGCAGGAAGTTGAGACGCGAGAAATGTCTACCTCTGACGGTCACGGGCTATCACTCGGCGTACGTGGTGGTTCGTATCGGATCTCAAACACGACTAAAATTATCAGCGCCGCAATAAAGTGAACATGGGCCTCTGACGGCTATGGTTTGATCATGGGCACTTACAAAATATTTTCGATATACAATATTTACCCAAACTCCGATCTTACTCCTTCGGCAAAGCTCGGGACGGTCGTGGACTGCTCCGGGCTGTGGCTCACACTCTGGATACTAGTCGGACGCGTGACTGCTTCTTCTGGGCTCGGCAAGCTACATAATCTTTGAAATATGTCGAAACGGACTTACAGCCGGCTTCCCCCTCTTTTCCGAATACCTCTCGACCGACTTATAGGGGCGCGCACCGTTTTGTGGACTCTGTCGATTGCGATACAAATCATACTTTCACAGAATAATTACCCAGCTTGTAAAATCCTTCGTGCTGTGACGTCAGCTTGCGGCGTGAGTCTCTGTCTCAACTCAACTGTACTTGGTGGCTTCTATCGGATGACTGAATGTGTTCCGCTCACAGCTTGTGGAATTCTCCTAAGTGGGAATCCTCGTGATGTGACGTCAGCTCGGTAGCGTGTGCTTTCGGCTCGACTGGACTGCTGGCTGGGGCTTCTATCGGATGACTGAATTCTCTTGTCGGCGTTTGAACATAGCCCAGCTTGCTCGATCAAAATGTGTTCTCGAGAGTCGATAGCCGGCGCAGGTTATATTCGTGCGTGCTATTTAGCTACGCCTCGCGGAGTAAGCGTAATTTCCGGAAGGAGTTTAGTTTGTTTATTAGGATAGATGTATTCCACGGATTTATCACGAACACGAATGGTATTTCTAGACCTATTATTACTGTCAAGAGGATTTTAATTCCTTAAAGGGAGCTATTGGCTGATAAATATAGCGGGAAAATAGTAACTTCGTTACAAGATGTATGTATCGGAATCTTTGAAAGTAATTTTCAGCAAATTTGAGATGTCCATATCATTTGAAATTTTGCGCACCTATTGGAAACCGATGACAATACAATAATTCCATAGCTATAACCTGGTACTCTCACCAAGATCGTCAGAAAAAAAATATCTTATTCACATTACCATGATTCGGTAAAGTCACTGGTAAAAATGTCTGATTTACATTTTCAAGATTTGGTGAATTCACTGGTATGGTCCATTACTTTCACCAAAAGTAATGTGAAAATACCCTATGAGTTGGGGTAAAGAGAGGCTGAAGAGCCATATCGACCCCACTACAATCGACTTTCACCAAAAGTTAGTAAAAACATCTCTTGTGAATGAATTAATTGATGAGTTTTTTCCCGTAGTTGGAAAGTTTGAAAACACGCTTCTCTGGTTATATGGATAAAAAATTTGAATATAAAATAATTGTTTGAAAAAACTAAAAAACAGGCTTCTGTAGCAATTTGAATTGAAATGTTTCAAATAATGAGAATAAAGTCATTGACCAAAAAAAGCGTGGGATACTCTCCACTTACTTTTCATAATGACTCTACTTTTACGAATAGCTAGCGATAAAAAATTCAGACAACTGATATCAAGCACCCACGCTTCCTTACATTGAAGTGAATTGTTTGGTTAATGACTTCATTCTATTATTTTTAACTTTTCAGTTCATATTTCTACAAAAGCGTGTTTTTAAGTTTTTTTTTTTATAATTTTTATTCGCCTTCAGCTGGCATATCCCAGGGATCGTTAATGTGGATGAGATACAGAAGTGGGCCCAACTGACCATTGTGCTACACCACCAAGTTCTCCCTATGTCTCTGTACTTCAACTACTTGTTTTATTGTTCTTAAATAACCAGTAAAATATTCAGTACACACTAAGTTTTTCAGTAACATTTCATGTGATATGTTATATCAAAAGCTCAGGTAACAGCAAATAAAACTTCTGTGATGTATTCGTTGTTTCCTTCTCCTGGTTACATTTTCTCAATACCTATTGATTTTCAGAGAAATAAAATAATTAATAAAAAAAACTTTTCTGAAGACAAGCTTTTATTCAAATGCGCTAAAAACTATTGAATTATTGCTTTGGATGTTCGACGTAAGTTATTCCGTGAGTTATAGGTTCAAAAGCTTGTCGCGCAAAGTTTTCAGTTTGAATACAAAAGCGACAAACCTTTGAATCTATAACTCACGGAACCTAACCTAACCTAAGTCGCACATCCAAATTTTTTCACTTTTTAGCGCATTTGAATAAAACTTTTTTTTTTTTAATAATTATTTTATTTGGTGCTTTTCAGTAAGTACGCCTTTATCTATTCATTTTTTGATGCACCGTCATTATGAGGCCTCTTTCTGTAAGTTCTGAGCTATCTAGTTCTTCAAAGAGGAGACCATCTGAAGATTAACTCGTCCGCCATCCTAGAGCTGCCATCTTCAATTTATGAATTCTGACTGAAAATCAATAATCTTCGACTAAATTCATAGTCTCCGATCTCAAAAATCCCGACATACCAATTTTGAATAGAAACGGTCCATTATCACAAAACTTGTCCACCATTCTGGAGCCGCCATCTTGAATTCACGAATTTTGACAATACATTCATGATCTCCGATCCCAAAAACCTCCACTACCAAATTTTAACAGAGATCGTTCGCCATCTTGGAGCCGCCATTTCGATTTTATGAATTTTGACAAAAAATTCTCAATCTCCAACCCCGAAAACCTTCACTTACCAATTTTGAGTCGAATCGGACTATAAACACAAATCTCATCCGCCATTTTGGAGCCGTCATTTTGTTTTTTCTCCAACAAAAATTCCATAATGCATTGTCACGGAAACTATGTACACCTGCCAAATTTCACGTCAATCGGGAAACTAGAAGAGGGTCAAATCTAACTTTGACTTGATTATAGACACACAGACACTGGGATAGATGAAACTAAATAAAAGCTTGTAAAAAACCTTTTTTTTCAAATATCTGCCCGAATTATCTCGAATATTTTCAATGGGATGGAGAGTGGTTACCCAGTATGGTAGTAATGCAGTTCGTTTTTTCCGCATCCTTCATGGATTTCAATCAATTTTTTGAGAGAAGTTACCTTGAGTGATTTAGTGGTTCAATATTTTCGGTAGGATTCATTTGAAATATTTGATAACATCCTTGAGGAATCTAGATTTATTAGCATCTGATTGTTCAGCTACGTCCTTTCATTCGCAAAATGCATGGCATATGAGAAGTCGATAATGCTCTCCTCGCTCTTACTATCGATACGATTTCACATGACCTGTATTCAATGATATACTATGCATTTTTGAAATTATTTTCCCAAATTGTATTTTAATTAGATTTGTTCATATGAAGACGGTATGTTTTATATTCAGCTTTCGGGAGATCATCTTATTTTTTTTTTAGTTTTTCCATAACAAATTTTCTGATTTTGCTCAACATTTTTTGTAGTCATCTATAATTTGAGTTCCTTCTCAACTCAGTTACTTCCCATTTTTCATTTCACCTTTCCATTAGTTTACTGAAGATAACAAACAACTAACAAGTCATCACAGTTACATGCAGCATCAAGAGTCTGGAAATTGTCAATATCAACATAATAGTTTCAATAATATTTATGAATCCATCACTCCAAGCTACTTGAACTGCGAAATGATCAACTATGTCTGAAAAATCATCGTTTCAGTGAAAATGGGAAAAGTTATAATTTATGAATATAAATCATTAACTATTTGTATATCAATACATTGTGGGATTTTCTCCCAAAAATGGCATTTGCTTTGAAATTGTTTTTTCCTCTTCAGGTGGAGACTGAGTTTTTATGAAATACCAAAGCATTAAAAACTGTATTTTTCAAATGATAAACTATGTGTTATCTTTGAGGATGCTACCGAACATGTGATATTTTGGTAGAAAACTGCTACTTCAAACATCAAGTTATTTTTTTTAAATTAGTTTATCACATTCAATACGACTAACAACCAAACTCAACAACCAACAATCAATCATTAACCAACAATACCAAAAGGGAACAAATAAATAATAGTTTGAAAAAACTAAAGAACACGCTTTTATAGAAAACCAGAATAAAAAAATGGAAAATAAGAAAAAAAATAATTTCATTTTATAAAAAGCGTGATGTGCATGGTATCGCCTCGGTGTGTAATGTACTATATAATTATTGATACCATGCACCCCACGCTTTTTTTAAAATAAAATATTTTTTTTTCTAATTTTTTATTTTTTTAGTCTGGTTTTATATAAAAGCGTGTTTTTCAGTTTTTTCAAACTATTATTTATTTCCTACTTTTTAGTGTGATTTATTTATAAAAGCGTGTTTTTTTATTTTTTTTTAAACTATTATTTTTATTATTTGTTTGTAAATTGAAAAATAGAATAATCTTATCAAATTAGGTAATCATAATCTCCTACCCCAAAAACCCCCACATACCAATTTTGAATAGAATCAAACCATAATAACAAAACTCGGTCACCATTTTGAATTTTTTAATTTTCACAAAAGAATCATGATATTCGACCCCAAAAACCCCCATATACCAATTTTGAATAGAATCAGACTATAATCACAAAACTCGGCCGCCATTTTGAAGCCACCATCTTGAATTTTGCAATTTTCACAGAAGAATCATAGTATTCGACCCCAAAAACCCCCACATACCAATTTTGAATTGAATCAAACCATAATCACAAAACTCGGCCGCCATTTTGAAGCCGCCATCTTGAATTTTTCAATTTTTACAGAAGAATCATGATACTCGACCCCAAAAACCTCCACATTCTAATTTTGAAAAGAATCAGACCATAATCACAAAACTCGGCCACCATTTTGAAGCCGCCATCTTGAATTTTCCAATTTTACAAAAGAATCATAATATTCGACCCCAAAAACCTCCACATACCAATTTTGAATAGAATCAGACCATATTCACAAAACTCGGACGCCATTTTAAAGCCGCCATCCTGAATTTTCCAATTTTCACAAAAGAATCATAATATTCGACCCCAAAAACCCCCACATACCAATTTTGAATAGAATCAGACCATAATCACAAAACTCCGCCGCCATCTCGAATTTTTCAATTTTTACAAAAGAATCATAATATTCGACCCCAAAAACCCCCACATACCAATTTTGAATAGAATCAGACTATAATCACATAACTCGGCCGCCATTTTGAAGCCGTCATCCTGAATTTTCCAATTTTTACAAAAGAATCATAATATTTGACCCCAAAAACCCCCACATACCGATTTTGAATAGAATCAGACCATAATCACAAAACTCGTCCACCATTTTGGAGCCGCCATTTTGAATTTTTCAATTTTGACAAGAGAATCATAATCTTGACCACGAAAACTCTCGGATACCAATTTGAAGCGAATCGGACCATAATCACAAAATCGTACGCCATATTGGAGCCGCCATTCTGTTTTTTCTTAATGCATTGTCACCGGAATTATGTACACCTGCCAAATTTCAAATCATTCGGACGTCTGGAAGTGGGTCAAAATCGCGCCCAAAGAGTCGGTTACAAACAAACAAACAAAATACAAGTGAAGCTAATATAAAGCGTGTAAAAAAGAACCTTTTTGGTATAGAATCACTACTGAAGAACTTACAAAGGTGATGAATATATTGAAAAATCTGGATGCGTGACAAAAAATTTAAAAAGATTTCATCAATTTTTTCGAAAACCAAGGAAGCTAATAACGGATCGAATGTTATGAAGTTGATTACTCGGAAAACACACACAACACAGTATTTATAAAACGAAGACATGTTCTCACAACAAAACAAGAAATGAATGATGAAAATGTCCTAATTTCAAAAACTGAAAGGACTTTTCTTGATATAATTATGAACAAAGTTGGAACAAATTGCTCATTGATAATCTCAGTAAAATTTAAATGTACGAATTGAAACTTGAATATGATGATTTTTGTTCTTTCAGGAATACTAATTCATCGCAAAATTAGTGTTGGCTATGGCTAAACTGCAAAGCTTGATATTTAATTATCCTTACATATTGGGCAAGTTTTATTATGGATAGTTTTCAACAAACTCATCAACCAACAATCAATCATTACCAAAAACCAAAACGGAACAGAAGAAGAACCTTTTTGTATACGAATCACTACTGAAGAACTTACAGAGTTGATAAACATATTGAAAATCTGGATGCAGAGTGACAAAAAAATTAAATTTTTTTTTCGAAAACCAATGATCACATTGAAGCTAATGACGAATCGAATGTTATGAAGTTGATTACTCAGAGAAAACACACAACACAGTATTTGTAAAACGAAGACAAAATCTTTCGCATCGGCAGAGCATGTTCTCACAACAAAACAAGAAATGAATGATGAAAATGACCTAATTTTGAAAACTGAAAGAAATTATCATCGAAGCCCTTTTTTTGATATAATTATGAACAACGTTCGAACAACTTGCTTATTGATAATCTCAGTAAAATTCACATGTACGAATTGAAACTTGAACATGATCATTTTTGATCTTTTCTGAATACTAATTCATCGCAAAATTAGAGTTGGCTATGGCTAAACTGCAAAGCTTAATATTTAATTATCCTTACATATTTGGGCAAGTTCCATTATGGATAGCTTTCATCAATAGATATTTTTTTTTCGTATTTGAATAGGTGAGAACTGATTATTCTTTTTTTACTTATTTATCAATTGGCCTTGACTCCTGATTTTGTTTAATTCAATTAATGACAACGGTTGCTTCTTCCGTATAATTGAATCATCCAATATGATTGTTAAAAATGTTTCAATATGGATGTTTTCGTCCATGAGGTCTACGTTTCCTATCCTAGTTTTCATTGAACCTCCAGCCGGAAAGTATTACTTAAGTTTCATTATTTTTATTTTAACCTTTTTCCTTAGGTATCTTGATAGGGAGTAATATTTTATATATATATATATATATCTCTCTCTCTCTTTATATATATAAATATATATATATATATATATATATATATATATTAATATATATATATATATATATATTTTTATATATATATATTTATATATAATCACTGATTTCACATGGAGGTATATATAATAAAAACATTGTTTACATCTAGTACACTTGAGACAGAGTTGAGAAGTCACTGACCGAAGCTGTTTCAAAAAGTAAGCCCGACCTATTGACACATATCGTCGGTGAATTTTTAATGGGGCGTATATCATAAAAACGCGTAAATTATTTTTTTTGGCACAAATTGCGCCGTAGCTGATTTATATGCTCTCAATGTAGCGTAAATCAACTCCAGATAGTTCAGATGTATGTTGTTTGAAAATTTAGGCGTATATCCAAAAAGAGTAAAATGTAAAATATTCCGAAGCAAACCGGCGAATGCAGAATACAATGGCATATTTTTTGACAAAATAGTTCGACATTATCGGCTCATAATGAAATACGCCATGGCATTAAATAATGCATATTCAACTTGCAATTTTTTATTTCTTTTGTTACACAATTATTCCGAATATGGATGTCTCAGTGGAGTGGAGAGATGAAAAAAGAAATGTGTAGGCTTCCAGTGAACTCACTTAAGTGAACAGAGGTGGAATTATACAGAGTGGAGCGAAAGTTACGATGCTATTGTTTTTGTTTTTAACCGCTTTCTTAGTTGTTTGACCAACCCTCAGAAGTTAATGAAGAGTCGTACTAGTTAAGATCACGGGGACCTTATCTTTTATAGTGGGGTTCGAAACCACTCTTGGGACCTTGAAAAATTTTTCACCAGCTGCGGGATTCGAACCCGCGCCGAGCGTAAACAGTGGACACAAGACCAACGCTCGTGCCACTGAGCCACAAGCCCCTACATCCCGGTCGTTGGTATTACGTCAAAGTTCTTGTTTCGAAGAACTTGGCATTCTTCAGATTCTGAACTGAATAACCCACCTTTAGCTCCCTTGATTGGCAAAGAACATAATGATTTCAATAAACATGAAGAATCACAAATGAAAACTGCTTCATCCGATAATTCTGTTATTATAAACACTGAATTGGATAACGTGCCTTAGAGCCCCTTGATAAACAAAAGTTTTGATACTTTTGATTTTGTTCGCATTTCGAAAGGATTAAAGAGTTTCTTTGGTTAAAAAGTTATTTACTGATGACATTTTTTGGATAGGAATTTTTCTAGTAATATTTTATGAAATTCGATTAGAAATTTTCCTCGTAAATTGATATGAGTGATTCTTTCGATTCTAGTTTTCATAGCTATTATCAAATTGATTTCATTTTTTGTGGTCTGTTACTACATATTGGTTTTCTGTACCATTTTGTAATAATTGTATTTTGTTCGGTTCTGATTAGACTCGTATCTAAGAATGGTAGGTACACTGTTTCGTATTTCTTCTTCTGAAGTGAATTGGATATTGTTGTCATAAGAATTGAAGATGGATATAATCTCTTCAATACTATCATATGGTACAGATAAAATTGAATCATCCATAAAACGTTTGATGAAAGGAATGTTAAAGTTAACTTGGAAAACACAATTATCGAGTAAATCATCCATAACATAGTTAGCCAGAATAGGGGAAATATTGGATCCCATAGGAGTTCCAAAAACGATAATACAGAAATTCTAGATAACGAAACCAATGAAAACAAAAGAATATTTCTAGAGATGGTTCACATTGAAATTGATAGGGAATCAATGAATAAAAGAACTGATTTAAACAATCTTACGCAAATCTATACTTACTTGCTAGAAATGGATAGAGGAAAACCGTGTGATCAACATTTTTCGCCTCGATTCTGAATTGATTACGAAAGAAGTTGTCATTGTCAATTTTTCTTCTGTTTCTGTTAATTTGATGTGCTAATTTCACATCAATCTCACGTTAGTGAGTAGACAAACAATATATCTTTTCATAATGTAATCCATACAATTGTAGTCGCCCTGAGGAAGGCAATAAAGATTGCCGAAAGCTTGACGGATACCAAAGAGTTTTCCTAATCAGCTCTATACCTGACTGCAACCCCAAATAGAATCAACTTATATACAATATGCCAGTCACTAATTGACCATATGTATATATATATATATATATATATATATATATAATATATATGTATATATATACATATATATGTATATATATTATAGGCATGATGAAAAAATATTATTTGTTGAGGGAAAAAATGTAACAGAAATGAAAGAAAATATGGATTTCAGAAAAATTAGGAGTTTTATCTGATATAACATTAACAACTGCAATACCGAGTAAGTGGAAACTGTATTATTTGATAAACTTGTGACAACCGCTCTTTTTACAGATAATGTAATGGATAGTCAAACAAAATATCTATAACAGTGATGATTCTGATGGAGATGCAAATTATATTGGAACTTGTGAAATGAAGCATTATAAAAAGAATGGAAAATCATTTTGCAGTTGCGGTTTTTGGTTATGTCAGAAGAACATTGATGGAAATAATGAAATGTGTTCCATTCATCAGCGAGATGGATCAGAATCAGATTTAGCAATTACGATAAAGAAACGTAATATTGAAGGAAACAGAGGAAAAAAAGATGTTTAGTTGGATTTTGACAGATTTTCATCATTCAGGGAGAGCTACAGAGAGAGTTCTTATGTAGAGCCATGTAGGCATTCAAAAACCAAAACAAATTAAGAAAGATTCCAGAAAAAATAAAACAAATAAATTAAATCTTTCTACTTTGGCTAAATTGTACCTGTTTGTCAGTTTTTTTTTCCCAACACATTGGCCATCAGTGAAAAAACTAGGTGGCAGGAAAGATTCACAGAAGGAACGAGATAGAATCGTCATCAAAATATCATTAATTATATGGAAAAGTTTCCCAAAGTAGAATCACTTTACTGTCGGAAAGATATCTAAATTCACAGTTATCGATTCCTAAAATGTATTGATATATTCAGACGAAAACAAAAATTATGAAAAGGAAATTATTCAAATCTATGAATCTCTCTTTCCATCGTCCCAAAAAAGATCAATGCATATTTTGTATGACTTACAATAATGGTGATTACTATGTTGAATCATCACTGAAAGAAAAATATTCGAAACATTAAGCAGAACAAAATGGTGTGAGAAGAATAAAGTCCCAGAGTAAGGTAAGAGCAATGAGATATACTGAGGTTGTCAGTGCTGTTTTCGATTTGCAGCAAGTCATTCAAATGTCGATATCAAATGGGAGAACTTCAATTTATTAGCAACGCCTTGCTTTCTTCAATTTCACATTCTATTATTTATCTTCGAGAGACTGCCTCTGCTACACTTGGTATGAAACCCAAAGTTGTCTATAACTGTTTTCGAAAAGTTGGGACAAGAACGGGGTCGAGTCTGTATAACTATATTCTGATGGTTGCTATGGCCTAAACAGAAACTCTATACTTCCTGCAATGTTTGCTTTCTTTCTCAATCACAGCAAAAATATAATAGTTTGTAAAAACTGAAAAATACGCTCATGTACCAATAAGGACTGAAAAGTTGAAAATAATAAGAATAAAGTCATTGACCAAATTTTTTTCTCTCAGGTGAAACAATCGTGACCTGCTTGATATCAGTTATTCCAATATATTTATGGAAAGTAAGTGAAGAGAACCCCACGATTTTTTACATAAGAGAAAAGTTTCTGGTCAATGACTCTATTCTTATTATTTTCAACTTTCCAATCCTTATGGCTACATAATAGTGTTTTCTTTAGTTTTTTCAAACTTTTATTTCATTTGTAATTTTTTAGTCCATATTGCTATAGAAGACTGAATAAGACTATGGGAGAAAGTTTTTTCGAAATTATTGTGAACAAGATGCATGCTGCATTTTGGTGAATCTGTGCATTTGCCATATCTTTGAAATGTAAATTATTTTTTCTGACGATCTTGGTAAGAATAGTAGGTAATAGCATTCATACGTACATACATATATACGGGTGAAGCTAATAAAGCGTGTATAAAAAACATAACTCACCATTTCTTTGAGGCATGCCATGGCGAAAATGAGATCGATTCGGCACATAGTGCTATAACTGCAACAGGAAAACAGGCTGGAGATATTTTCATACCCAGCCAAATAACTAGAAAGTTAGCTCGAAGAAAACATCCCTACATTGTTCATGAAATGACACTTGGTGATTTTCTAGACTTCAAGACTTTTTTCCGAGATCTGAGAATTTTACGTGTTCGTCAATCTGATGAAAGAAAGCCTGACTCCGATGATACGTTAAATTGGACATGTCTGCTATTATGATAGGTAAGGATTCGACGAACAAAATCTATTACCAAAATAGTCACATGGAAGAAACATTTAAGACGACCTCCTCTACAAAGAAATACAGGGTGGCCCATCGAAAACGTACCGCAAGGCATTACAGGGTGGGAAAAAATGTTTTGGCAAAATCCAAAAACACGTCAAGATTGTTTGTCAGGGGGACACATTTTGACGCAAAAAGCATAGTAAAACCTCCAATCCCCTAAGTAGGGGTGTCATCCCAAAAAAATTTTAAAATAGGAAGGAGGGTCAAATGATACCTCATTAGAAGGGGCTTGTCCCTATACAGTGCTGCTTAGTTTTTGAAAATCGATCCACTTTTTTAGAAAATATGGAGCGTTGAAACTCCAACAATAATGTGTGACGAAAAATGCAAAAATCGATTCAATTGTACTTTGAAACTAATCGTAGGTATTATTGAGATGAATTCCTTCAAATGAATTCGCTATTTTTGCCGATTTGCAGATTTTTTTGGCTCATTTTAGTGAGTAAAAAATTATCGGGTTTCTGTCTGCACGTTCAAATCAGGTCGAATCATAGACGAATTAGAAATAAAGAGATTGTTTGAAACATTGGAGATCTTAACCACCAAGTTTTTGATACGGCCAGTCGCGCATGGAGGCGCTGCCCGCAATCGACGACTAATGACATGTTAATTTTCCAATTTCGACATTTGTCAGAAAATGACAAACCACGTAATGATATCAGAATAATTCTTCTACTGTTATTGTCATCGAAGAATTAATGATATAAATTATACTATGGACTTGAATTAGGAACCCAACGTAGAAACTAGAATGTTTTGTTATTCGAGTTGACGCTGAAATTCCTGGAAATATTCTTTTACAAGGTAAAAAATAAGCTGCTTTTCACAATCTGATACTCATTTCTATCCATTAGTTGCAGGAATGTTTTCACAAACTAATACTTATTTTCATCCATCACTTTCCATTTGAGGAAGTACGAAGATTATCATCAAACTGGAGTATTTGTTATACCTACGCCTTCTCCTTTGTGCTAATAAATGAACAAAATTATTGAAGGTTTGTTGTAAATGTAATCTGTTTTTATTTTGGTTGATTCGATGATAAGACTGAAGAATATTTTTAATTTTGTGGTTTTTCAGAGTTTTATTATTGTTTTGTCTGTAGTTGTTCCTTGTCCTAGATACAATAAAATGTGTTTTTCGTAGCGTTCAACTTATTATTCTTGTTTTAAAAGAATTTTGATTTTGTTCTTGATATCATGAAACGAAGATTTATTTTGAAACTTTATTTCAACGACGAACGAACTGACAGATTCTACGAATCGATTAGTGTATATATTTTACTAGTGATCGATTTTCCATTCCTGTATTCCATATGATATAACCATTCATATGAAATACAGGAATAGCAAATCGATCACTTATATAATATATACCATATCAATCATATAGAAGTGACACATTTAAAAAACCCGCCTTATCTCAATCGGTAACTGGAGATAAATCTGTTTTACCAACTGTACTAACTCAGTTCGGCCAGTTGCGAGATATGTCGCTGTCTGTCTAAACGTGGTGCCAACTTTTTCTGCAGGTTTGACAACTCTCTTTATTTTTAGTTCCTCAATTGGTCAAGTAGTTGCTAGATACCTGTCATGGTTGACGTGTTTAAAAATTGTTGACTTTAAAATTTATCATTATGGTGTATTCAATTGCAGAAAGAGTGGAAATTATTGAACTCTTTTTCAAAAACGATGAATGTAGAAATCGAGTTGCGGGGTTCTTCAACCAACGGCATCCTGACAAATATACCTCTGGAATTGTTCGCGAATTGGTGACAAAATTTCGCGAAACAGGTTCGGTTCATAACAAAAAGAGGCAGCTTGAAAATCGAGTACTGAATGAACCTACGGGGATAGCAGTATTGGGGCAAGTTGCAGTAGATAGTACGCTAAGTTCAAGACAATTGGCCATCGCGACGGGTGTGTCTCGTACTAGTGTCCAACGGGTATTGAAAAAATACAAATTCCATCCTTATAAAATTCGCTTAGTGCACGAACTAAATGAAGACGACTTTGATCGGCGCTTGCAATTTTGCGAAGTTATGAGTGAGCGAGCGTTAAACAATGGTAATTTCCTATTTAATGTGTGTTTTTCGGACGAAAGTTCCTTCTTCCTAAATGGTTGCGTGAATCGTCACAATTGCCGTTACTGGGCTGAAACCAATCAAAGGATTTCCTACGAGTCACACACGCAATACCCCCAGAAGATGAATGTGTGGGCTGGTATTTTTGGAAATTCCATTGTAGGACTTTTTTTCCTTCCTGGAAATTCAACAGGCAATATGTACTTGGATTTACTACAAAATGCCATCGACCCAGCTCTAACAAATATCATTGAGACCGATCCCGCATACAATGAACAGGGACTGATGTTCCTACAAGACAGAACTCCTCCGCATTACTCCCAAAATGTGCGCAATTATTCAAATGACACGTTCCCAGGATAATGGATAGGACGACGGGGCACAATTGAATGGCCACCTCGGTCACCCGACTTAAGTCCTTCAGATTTTTTTCGTGGGGACACCTAAAGAGCCTTGTTTGCAAAACACCACCAGACACATTAGAAGAGTTGCAAAGAAGAATTATCAACGTATGTCGCGAAGTGACACCGCAAATGCTCCAGAATGTACGACAACGGTTTGAAAATAGCTTGTTCCACTGTATGCAGGTTGGCGGACAGCAATTCGAGCATTCACTTGACTAATAAATGAGTTTCAAAGTACAATTGCATCGATTCTTGCATTTTTCGTCACACATTATTGTTGGAGTTTGAACGCTCCATATTTTCTAAAAGAGTGGATCGATTTTCAAAAACTAAGCAGCACTATATAGGGAATGACAAGTCCCTCCCAAACAATCTTGACGTGTTTTTGGATTTTGCCGAAACATTCTTTCCCACCCTGTAATGCCTTGCGGTACGTTTTCGATTGGCCACCCTATCGAAAATGAAGGTTGAGAGAAAAACTCACTTTGTGCAGGATCGACTCTCGTCATTCGGATTGAAGAATACCAAACATTCTACCGAAATCTTTCCCATTTAAATGAATAATGATCTATTTGTTACTTTTCCTCAGAAAAATTCCTTTGCTATACCTACGTAATTATTTTAGATTTTTTATGTTTGACTGAAACAATATTAAATTTTTGTTTGTATTTTACTCCATAATCTCAAGCTAAAATGAACATGCTTGATAAATCACATTCACTGAAAGGCGTATATCGTTTTTTTGAAAATCACCCTTCCAGGATAACATTTTTATTATGTTTTTACCAGCATTGAATTATATATACTAGGTTTTCCGAGTGTACACAAAAATTCAATGAAATGGACTTATTTTTCTTCTAATAGTGACAACATAAAAAATCAGTAAACCTTAAATTGCATCCCCTCAGAAATGGTTGAAATCCATAGACTTACCGACGATACTGACACACTCGTTTCTGAATACTGGGGACTACATGTGTTTTTGATGATAATATTCCTTCTGTTATCAGATTCAGATTGGATTATAAAACTTGAAAATGGACATGATGATCAAGAAGTTAATAGTTCAGATAATAAACTGTAGTTCCAACTACTACGTGAAAACGTTAACGCTGACATAAACTCTGGATTTATATTCAATTTTTTTCATTGAATACGTATTTCATTGTTTTTCCGGAAGGCCTGTTTCTTTTCTGTTTCAGTTGAATATCGAATAATCAAAATAGATATTTTCTATTACAGTGAGTGAAGTTATAATTTTTTCCTGAATTTACAACGCTTTCACCAATTTTCTAACGTGAAGGAGAAACTCCACATATCCAGTTATTCATATCATTCAGTAACGCGTACCAGTTCTAATTAAAATATCAAAATATGGTGTGATGTAAATGCATGAAGTGACCGGCAGAAAGTACGCGTCATATATGAAATTATTTTATTAATAAATGTTGACAAATATCGATTCGTGCAATCGCTTCTGCATCAAAAGAAACCCCAAAAAACGTTGTTCAGTGCCGTTCTTCTTTTTGTGTGGCGGAAAATAAAAATAAAATAAAAATTATGTCCCAAAACACAATTATTTGAAAAAAAATTGAAAAATGTTGTTCAAAAAAGTTGTCCAAAACGACATTTTATAGCTATGTACATGTTTTGAAAAAAATCTGAGATAAAAAAGATAAAATAAATTCTTTGCAATAAATTTTTTTTGGAAAAATACATTTCTGACAGAATCTTATTGGTTGAGCCAACAGTAATATTTCAAATAATGAAAAAGGAGGAATTTTGTGGCATAGAGGACAAATTATTGAATTAAGGAAACAAAGCATCCTCAAGTGGGAGTCGAACCCACGACCTTATGATTTCTAGTCATATGCTCTACCCTCTGAGCTATTCAAAGATATAGGAATCGACACACACTCGTAATCTCTTTCCTTCCATAATTTAATATTCAAGTGAGGAAATGAATCGAAAATCAAACGTACTTATCACTGGCCGTCGAGATCCACTGCCTGTCACTCAACTTCATAGTCATTCGAAAATTTCAGTAGCAGATCTGAGCGGATGATCTTTAACCACTGATAAGATTAAGCCAAATATATAAGGTGAAAGTGGAAATATTGTGTCCGAAATATATAATGAGAAAACGGGAATTTTGTGGCATAGAGGACAAATTATTAAATTAAGGAAAAAAGCATCCTCAAGTGGGAGTCGAACCCACGACCTCATGATTTCTAGCCATATGCTCTACCATCTGAGCTATTCGAGGACATAGGAATCGACACACACTCGTGAACCCTTTCCTTCCATAATTTAATATTCAAGTGAGACAATGAATCGAAAATCAAACTGGCCGTCGAGATCCGATGCCTGTCACTCAACTTCATCGTCATTCGAAAATGTCGGTAGCAGATCTAAGCGGATGATCTCTTACCACTGATAAGATTGAGCCAAATATATAAGGTGAAAGTGGAAATATTGTGTCCGAAATATATAATGAAAAAGAGGGAATTTTGTGGCATAGAGGACAAATTATTAAATTGAGGAAAAAAGCAACCTCAAGTGGGAGTCGAACCCACGACCTATTGATTTCTAGTCATATGCTCTACCGTCTGAGCTATCCGAGGACATAGGAATCGACACACACTCGTGAATCCTTTCCTTCCATAATTTAATATTCAAGTGAGAAAATGAATCGAAAATCAAACGTACTTATCACTGGCCGTCGAGATCCATTGCCTGTCACTCAACTTCATAGTCATTCGAAAATTTCAGTATCAGATCTAAGCGGATGATCTCTAACCACTGATGAGATTAAGCCAAATATATAAGGTGAAAGTGGAAATATTGTGTCCAAAATATATAATGTAAAAGGGGGAATTTTGTCGCATAGAGGACAAATTATTAAATTAGGGAAAAAAAGCATCCTCAAGTGGGAGTCGAACCCATGACCTTATGATTTCTAGTCATAGACTCTACCGTCTGAGTTATTTGAGGACATAGAAATCGAAACACACTCGTGAACCCTTTCCTTCCATTATTTAATATTTTAAAAATTTGCAAGCTATTTCTATTTTATTCGGAGAAAATTTGTGAATTTGCCATGTGTTCAGCTGCTCCATAAGAGGTCACTGAAATATCTTCAGGACATTTAAATCCCGATACTGTTTATTATCAATGAAGGTCCTTGTATCGACACAATTTTAATTCAAAGTTTTTATTCGAACAAAAAATAAATTGATTTTTGACAAATTGTTGGAATCATACATACCTACAATATTATCATAGTTGATGCCTGCATCGACAGAATTCCTCATGATCGAAGAGACCATGAAACAATTGACCAATAATGCTAATATGCTATTGAGAGTTGTCAATCGATTTACTACTGTGTTGCGTATTTTGAATACATTTAAAGCTACAGGTAGTGTAGAAAATCGTTACAGACTTTCACATAGTAAGCCCGTCACTAATAAAGAAGGTACCTTCAATGTTTTGTTATCGGTCACAGAAAATCCACAGATGGCACTATCGGAGAGGAAGGAACACACTGGTATATCTGGAGAATTCATAAGGAGTATAAACATCGGCCATTTCATAATATCGACCATTTAGAAAAAGTAATACGACAATGTATTAATAACATTACACCACAAATGCTGCAAAATGTGTCCAGAGAAATGAAATTTCGAACAACTACATGTATTGAACGTCAGGGTAGGTATGTCGAGTATGTATTGAATTGTTTGCTCTATAATTATTTCAGCTTCTAATTTTAATATAAAGTGTTTGAAAATAAAAATAATTTTTATTTTTTTGTTAAAAATTAATTCAATTTTTTTCTAATAAAAAATTCAAATTGAAATTGTGTAGATACATGGTCCTTAATTAATAATGAACAGTATTGAGATTATAATGTCCTGAAGATATTTAAGTGACTTCTTATGAAGCAGCTGAATTCACAGATTTCAAATTTTCTCCGAATAAAATAGGAATAGCTTGCAAATCTTCGCAAAATATTATTTAGAATATTACCGTTGGCCTTACTAATGAGTGTCTTTGTCAGAAATGTATTTTTCCAAATTAAATTTTTTTTATTGCAAAAAAAATATGTTTATTATTTTACATCAGATTTTTTTCAAAACTTGTACATAGCTATAAAATCTGTTTTGAGAAATAATTTTTATTTTTTTTTAATTTTTCGCCAACGCTAAAAGACGAACGGCAGTGTACAACGTCTTTTGGGGCTTCTTTTGATGCAGAAGCGATTGCACCTATCGGTATTTGCCAAAATTTATTGATGAAATAATTTTCCATATGATTCGTACTTTCTGCCGGTCACTGTATGTAGATGCATTATTTGCAGTGATGCGGAACACTCATTCTGAGAGTTTGTATGTGACTGCTTCATTAACTTTTCATATCACCATCAACGAAATTACATTTTGCTAGTGCCAGTTATCATCTCCCATAGAAACGAATAAAGCGGGATATTTATATGGCTGTATGGCCATAGAAGGTACAAAAGGCAATGCAATAATCGAAATGCAATTTGTGTCGGGTCGTTTTTCAGTAGATATATACGATTCGGCAATGTGGACAAAGTTGTAATAAATCTGGTGACCGCAGCATGGTTGGTTAGCCTACTCCCTGATTCGATTTATTCGAGCAACTCCATTGGTACCGGGTGTACACCGAACGATTTAAGTGGCGTTGCGGACACTTTTTTTGGTTTGTCTGACCATTAATTCTTCGTTCGATCATCATTTTGGATGAGTCAAATTCTCGGTTTGGAGACAAATAAAACCCATTAATGGACTGGAGAATGGAGGATCAGAATGATGTTGAGAACTCTCTCAGAGATTCTGGAGGGGAAACCGAGGAAATGGAAAAAATATTGACACTTCATGATATAACAATCTCATAATTAATTATGTAATGCAATAAAATATATCTTGGATTATTCTCTTCGTGTAATTTTTAACCAATCAGAACGTTCAATTTAGTTAAGTTACCTTGTATAATTTTGGTGATACCTGATTATACATAGAGTAGCTCCACCAATCGAAAATTTTACATTAATTTCATTTCCGTAGTAACCTCATCGACATCAATATACAACAATATACAAACTAACAGGACCGTCAAATTTTGACGTTTATCAATAATTGTTCAAAAATGAGTCGATTCGGAGATTTATCATTAAATGCAATAGGCGAAAGTATAAAAAATACTGAGCCTCATAATACAGTGAAAACAAAGAAGTACGTATGGAAACACTTTCTTACGTTTTGTAGTGAAAGAAACTATGTACTAAATGAATCAATTTCCACTGAAATGATAGCATTTTGGAGGATTGGGCTTTCAATATGCGAAAGAGTAATGGAGAAAATTATAAAGAAAATGTGGTTAAAACGATGTGGAACGAACCGGCAAAACAAATACAAGAAAAATATATGGAGTTCAATAGAGTAATTGATCCATTCTCTAGTCCCATATTTTTAGCCGCACGAACACAAGAAATTCAAAAAAAGGGAACTACAAATGTTACTGGACAAGAGAAAAGCCAGTGCATCAGCATTTAAAGATCCCGAGTACATAGCAATGATAGAAGCTTGGGATGAAAATTCACCGGAAGGATTACCAATAACAAATTTCTTAATTGTTCTGTAGAACTTGCGTGGAGAGGAAATGAAGGAGCGTCATGCTTGACTCATTATTTCCAAAAGGAAACTGGAAATGATGATACTTCAACTGGTAGAATACAATATAATCCTATTTTTACCAAAACCACACAGGGAGGAGCAAAACCGAGTGCTAATAATAAATGACTTGTACCCAACCATAATGAAGCAAGTCGTTGTCCAGTGGGACTTCTAGATGAACTAATGATGAAAAGAAGCGCAAAAATCAATATTAAAACAGATAAGTTATTTCTGACAGTGAATCCCAACTGGAGAAGACAGAAAACCTTGCCTGGTGCAGAAATATGCCCATTGGAGTGCATGAAATTAGTAAATGGACCAAAAAGTCTGCAGAATTGGCAAATTTAAGTATGACAAACAAAACATTTTCAAATAATTCTCACCGAGCCAGTGCTGTTTCACAATTGGCAAAAGCAGGTGTATCGGAAAAAAAACTTATTAAAATAACAGGGCATGGTAATAGCAATTCTATCAAACCCTTCCTACAGTTAGATGAACAACATCACCAAAACATAATAAATAAGATGAGATCCAATTTTGAAAACGCTACAGGTTCAAGTAATAACACCTTCGGCATTTCCAGCACTTCAATGAGCAGAAGCCACGTTTCCAGCAATAACTCCGTTAAAAAAACGTAGTATATAATAATTGCAATTTCAATTGTACCAATTTGTATTTAAATTAATAAATTGTTCATATTCACTTCATTTACTCAAAAAATAGTCGTATCAAATACAATACGTACTTCAAAATGAATACGGTTATACATCTCAAACATCCTGCATAATTACAAATCGTGTCAGTTTGACAGAATAATCCTCCCGTTTCGCGGTCGGATTATTTAAACTGTCAAACTGACACTTTGTAATTATGCAACAAGTTATGGATGTATAACCTGAAGTATTTTGAAGTACTTTTAGTATTACTACTGAAAATATTGTAAAGGACTAGGCACAGATATTCTAGGCATCCATAGAAGAAGCTGAAATTTCAGTATGTTTCATCTACACGATAGGAATTGTATCAGTTGATACAGGGTATAATAGAAACTCTCTATTCCTTATCATGTAACAAGCGATTTCAACATAATAATTTGTAATGCGATTATCAATACCATAATGCGAAATTAACATCTATGAAGGAATGCCTCGTGCCACCACATTGAAAATTTCAATCCACCCCCATTTAAGGGTGGTTTGTACTTACGATTTTTCTAATAACTCTGCTGACCGGGGATTTCCAGCTAAGATATTCCACAGAAACACTGAAATTAAGATTGCACAAAACATATTTTTTGTGTCACAATAAAAAAATTCAAATCAGTCCCTTCATAAGGGTAGTTTATACTCGCGATTTTTTGAGAAACTATGTTGGCCGGGGGTTTCCGGTGAATATATTTCATTGAAACGGTAGAAAATGATTGCATGAAACATATTATTTGTGCCACCATACAGAAATTTTTATCGGTCCCCTTATGGGGGTAGTTTATAACTACGATTTTTGGAAGACCTTTGGTGATCGGTATATAATGAATATATTTTATTGAAACGCTGGAATATGATGACACACTATATATTATTTGTGCCACTATAGGAAGAATTCACATAAGCTATCTTGTAAGTGTAGTTTAGATTTAAGATTTTAGAGATATTTTCTTCAAGATTTATAGCATTTATTCAATGAAAAACATGACTCCTCGTGTTACATATGTAACAGTTCACCATTATTTCATTTGAACAGTACTCTTTCAATAAACTGTATCACATTATCACTCTCATATGATATTGACAGTCGTCATATAAAGTTAAGATATTTAATTTTATCATGGCAATCTTGGACAGGACAGTAGGAAATGGAACCCAATGGAGGCATTTTGTTATTTGAAAATGGAACGAAAATCTATTGGTGAATGATAGTTAATATTAACAATAATAAATAATTCAAATGTTCCGGCGCTTTATTTCATGTAGATTAGAAAAATATAAAGATAATTCCAGTTGATATCAATTCCAGTCTCACCGTGAGAAATGAAAATAAATAGAAAGTGTCTATTACACCCTCATAAATGTGACATCATCGTCGAGATTAACCATTGTTCGTTAAAGTTGCATTCCATTCATATATTTTTTGAATATTAATAAGATTGAATTTGTCAATTCTGATACATTGGATACCCCCGGTCAGCAAAGTTCTTCCAAAAATCTCAATTATAAACTACCCCCATGATGGACCGATATGAAATTTTTTATGGTGGCATAAGTAATCATACTTAAATTTCAGCAAATTCTATCGATGCCTAAAAACCCCCTTATATCTGTGCTTAGTCCTTTTGGATAGTAAGCTGAAACAATGATTCTGCAACCACCTTCGACTGAATTTTAATAAACCTATAATATATATATATATATATATATATATATATATATATATATATATATATATATATATATAAGAGTGACGATTTTTAATGTCTGTGAATATATAGAAAATAGTAAGGAATTTGTGGCAGTGGCATCGCAGACAAATTTTCAAATTCCAGAAAAAAACCATCTTCGATCTTAAAAATTTGCAATTCCACAAATTCCTTATTCACAGACATTAACAATTATATTTGGCAGAATAATCTCGTTTTCAGTTGCCGGAGATCAGAGCCGCCTGAACATCGACTGAAGCCGGCAAATTCGGCGACGTCGGCGATAGGTAAAATCTGTTCTTGATAACCATTTTACATTTCATATTTTCACTTTCCATGTTTCAACAACTAACATTAAATTCTGGGAAAAAACGGTATCGCAAAATGCAGATATTGAATCCAGGGTCTTCGATAGCTCAGTTGGTAGAGCATGATACCAGTAATCTCAAAGTCGTGGGTTCGAATCCTGCTCGGAGATGTTTTTTTCTGGAATTTAAAAATTTGTCTGCAATGCCACAAATTCCTTACTATTTTCCTTACAGGGTGGGTCAGAATAAGACCGACAAACTCCGACTACAGATTACTCACCTCATTTCGAAGTGAAAAGTTACTAACAAGGTATGTCCTAAAATGCATATCCTCTGCGATACAGGGTGTCGAAAGTACGACAAAAATTCAGATTTAATTTGTTTTCTCCAAAATTTCTGAAAGAAAAACTTTCAAACTAGGTTCACTAATCAAGGTTTATCAACGTGCTGATTTGAAGTTATGAATTTTTATTCACGTTAACCAGTGGCGTAGTTAGTCAACCTAAAAGTCAGAACATTCGATGTGCCTAAAAGTGGAGGTTTCTGAGATAATTGAGAAACACTGAAGATATGTCCTTCGTACAGACATAATTTCCTATGTGCAATAATCGCATAATGCTAATTTCTTACAACATATCGGAATATGAGTCAACCTCCTGATTATTTTTCAATGTTGGAAGAATCGGAAACATAGTACGTGTGAGTCAGAATGGGACCGATAACTCAATTTTTTCATTCATTATATTATTTTATGGAACCGATGTCGTGGATTCACTGATACAATACCATACTTTCTTGCATATGAGTGTTCTGATAAATCAACTGACAAACAAACCCAACCTCAAATTCATAATACTCCACTCAAATAAGAGTTGAGGTCTGAAATAAGTACTCTTAATTTGTTGAAGTTTATGTTGGAGTATCATTATCAAAGCCATTTCTGATTGACTTATCTAGGAAAATATTATCCAATCAACATGTTTTTGATGAAGAGAAACAATTATTGGGTATTAATATCTACTTAAATTATTTCTTTCGATTCGTGATAACTAGTTGAAAAGTCGAGCCTTTCATGCTAGTTTGTAGTAGGCTGTTCAGTACACCACTGATCAACGCATAAAACATACACGGAATTTGGACTAAAAAGAAACGTGACCTTTTTTCATTGTTTCCTGTTTTATTTCAAGCTTTTATTCAACTATCTGCGTTCGTATGTCATTCTGTCATTCTTTCCGGTTCAAAATTTGTAATCCATTTTTGGAGCACTTGCCGATATCCGAATGAACTGAAATTCGGCAGGTGTCCATAATTCCGGTAACAATGCGTTATGGAATTTTTGTCAGAGAAAAAAACAAAATGGCGGCTCAAAAATGGCGAAAGAGTTTTGTGATTATGATACGATTCGTTCAAAATCGGTATGTGGGAGTTTTCGGGGACGGAGATTGTGAATTCTTTGTCAAAATTAAAGATGGCAGCTCCAAGATGGCGAAGGAGTTCTGTGATTATGGTCCGATACTATTCAAAATTTGTATGTTGGGGTGGTCGGAGTCGCAGATCATGAATTTTTGTCAACATTTATAAAACTGAAATGACGGCTCTGGAATTTTGGTTAAAAAAAAAAAGGCATTCAAAGGGGACGTTTAGGTTTATTGTCCGATCCGATTCAAAATTGGTATATGGGGGTTTTCAGGGTCGAAGATTATGAATTCAAAAAAATCATGTAATCAAAATGGAGGCTTCGAAATTGTCGATGATCTCTCTATTTATGGTTCGATTCTCTTCAAAATTGGTATGTGGTGGTTTTCGGGGTCGGAGATCATGAACTTTTTAAAATTAAAATTACAATTTAAATTGGCGATTCGATTCAAAATTGGTAAGTCGGGGTTTTTGGGGTCAAAGATTATGAATTTAGTCGACGATTATTGATTTTTAGTTACAATTCATGAATTTCAGATGGCAACTCCAAGATGGCGGATGAGTTCTTCTTTAGATAGTCTCCTCATTGAAGCACTAGATAGCTCAGAACTTACAGAAAAAAGGCCTCATAATAACGATGTTTTGACAAAAATGCATAGATTAAGGCGTACTTAAGTACTGTAAAGTACAAAATAAAATAATCAATGGAAAAAACCTTTCTAAAGGCAAGCTTTTATTCAAATGCACTGAAAACTGAGAAACAAATTGTTCGGATGTCTGTTATTTCGTGAGTTATAGATTCGAAAGCTTGTCGCTTTTGTATTCGAACTGAAAGCTTGGCGCGACAAGCTTTTGAATCTATAACTCACGGAATGACCTACGTCACATATCCAAAACAATTCTTTTTCACTTTTGAGTGCATTTGAATGAAAGCTTGTCTTTAAAAAGGTTTTTTATTAGTTATTCTATTTCGAGATTTCTTTTCTCTCCCTTCTATTTTCTTCAGATCTCCATTTTCGTACCCCAGAATCAGTAGTGGGAAAAGAAGGTCATAATGAATTTTATTTAAAGGGTGTCGGAAGTTCTTCATTATTATGTGCTTCATCAACAAAGCTTTTGTCGATGCTGATGTGCTATTATTTTTTTCACCCGATTACGGCAAAGCAAAAAGGAGGATTTTGACTGGTATTTATGGATGTTCATAACTTCATAACTTCCAAACAACTTATCATAATTTGACGAATGAGGTATTGGAAACGTCTTGATGGTCCGCTGGTTATACGCTATGTGACGTCACATTAAATTGAATATGGTGCCCTCTAGAAGACATAAAGTCATGAACTAAAAAAAAAAGAAAATATGATGCCGTGTTGGGTATCAAATGAAAGGGCTTGATTGGCACATTTCAAAGATATATATTGTTAGCGGTTGCTCACGGCTTCGCTTGCATGCACCTGACGATTGGGAATAGTTTCTTAAATCATGCCTGAGATGTGAGCCAAACATATTTTCTCTCAAAATCTACCCAAAATACATATATAATGAATACGTATTTTATTATGGTCTAGGGTTCACATGTTAAACTTATATAAAAGAAAACAAAATGTGTGTAATAATAATGACATAAGCTGAACAACAATGAAATCTAAAAAAAAAATGTAAAGCGGCTCTGCAAATAATTAATCACGAAATTATAACCCAAAATGATTTAAATAAAAAGTAAGTTCAAACCCGACTACTGAACAATCACGCTCCAGAAAGAAGAAATAAAAATAAGTTCAAAAATCACGCTCTAAAAAGTATGAAATAAAAATGAGTTCAAAAACTAAAACCCGACTACTGAAAAATCACGTTGTGAAAAGAACGAAACAAGAAAATATTATCATCTGAAAGTATGTACAAACTATTCAATATTTATCGTCTATTGAATAAACAACTTACACGTAATATATTTGAAGGTATTTAATAAATATTCATAGTGATGTTTAGAGGATAGCCGTGGTCATATGCCACTTTGCCCTAAAGCTTATGATCGCTTGCTACTGTAAGAATGTATTGTTTTGTTAGGGTGGGTGGCATATGACCACGGCTATCCTCTGAACATCACTATGTATATGTATTAAATACATTGAAATATATTACGTGGAAGTTGTTCATTTAATAGACGATAAATATTCAATAGTTGTAAATAACAATTTCCGATGAGAATATTTTCTTGTTTCATACTTTTTAGAGCATGATTTTTCAGTGGTCGGGTTTCATTTCTTGAACTTATTTTTATTATACTTTCTCTACAATATCAGAATGTTCCGTTGTGGATGATTCATTATTTTCCTGTATATGTTTTCTCTTCAATATCATTTTTTGTCTCAGCTGAAAGTTTATCTGTTTCATGTCCTAAGATTGGGGTAGCGCCTACTGAATCAGCTAGAGGCAATTTATTTCACTAGTGTCTTCATTGGGATACAAGAAGCTTATTACATTCGGGAGCAAACACTATGACAAGTCAACTGACTACCTGATGACAGCATAACCAGAACAAAAAATATAGAGGGTGACATTTCCTGAACTACCCAGTAGTGTTTAAATATCACTTCAAAATCAATTCGAGGATTAATAATTCCACTCTCTTTTCTTGGTGCTGATCATCGTGAGATCAGCACGTATTCATTAAGCGCTGCGATAAAACAATCGCAGTCCAAATACTTCTTGGATCATTTTGAAGAATATTATTATCTGACCATTCTAAATTTGTTTCGAGTTCATCTTCTGAACACAGGAACAGGATCTTCTTGGTTACTAGTTGTGCAATATCGGGATCAATAATTATGGAAAAGCTATTCTCGTTATGGTCATTGCTAGCAGGAACATTGAAACACTATTCTTAACTCTTTGACAGAATTTGTAACAGAGTTATTCACGTTATTGTTGTCGATACCAGGATAATTTGAACAGTCCTCAATTTCTCGTAGGTTTTCTGAGACTCATCCGGTGGCTTGTCATCTACGGTTTTGTTTTTCAACTTCTCCCAAAAATAGAATAATGAGTTATCTTTTATTGCACCATTCCACATCTCACCAGAAAACTCGAAAAGGGCTAGTTTTTCTGAATAAAAGGATTATGAGGACATCAGATTTTTAAATTTCCGTCATATGGCAACTGCGCGTGATCCAATGCATCAGGATCAAATGGACAGGTCCGCAACGGCAAAATCCATTTTTGAGAATGTCAGTTGTTATTGAAATTGGACAGAAATTATCTCCTTTGAGGGGCAATTATTGCATGCTTATTCTGTATGTGTGAACCGCCTTTCTCCGAGATACTTTCAACGGATGGAAAACTGAAACATCTATGTGTTGCAAAATGTGGGTAGCATTGTGCGACAAGTTCAGATGAATTTTTCTTGCGGAACTTCCTCAATGCCATGATCGAGTGTGAGCCATGATCATCGCAAAATACGAATACTGAGAACTCGATTTTATTTTCCACAAGGCATGGATCAAACACAATGGCAAAATATTCAAAAATAAAATCTATAGTCAACCAGCCTTTGTCTGACCTACCAATGGCCCAATTTCTATGCACAGACTACGATTACTTCTGGGAAATTATTTTCAAATTTATAACAACTATTGAAGAAGCAATATCGCCAGCCGTATTTTCCATAACGAGAGTGATAATACATTCTTTCCCGTCAGAATTTATCAAGCTATGTACAGTTTTTTGTTCCTTTCTTGCTAACACCCGATTGAAGGTACAAAAAATTGTTCTTTCGAAAATAATAATTCCACATCTGTATGAGACGTTTTGTAAGTCTGATGTAACATCGCTTTCAAAATCGTCCAACTGCATGTATCATTAGAAATCATTTGTAGCTATTCCATATAATTTTGTGAATTCAAAGTGAATCAATTTCCACAAAACCATGAGGTAGAGTGAACGGCGCGTTTTTTCAGTTGTGGTATCCCCAGTAGGCCTAATCCGCAGATGCTCTATTTTTGCAATTGAGTACGGCTTCTGTTCCGTAATTTATGTCCCCGAGAATATTTCTATTTTATTTCTTCCTTTTTGAGTGTCCTGGTCGGTTGATGTTGATGCCCTCATAATCGTTTTCATTGTTAGTATCATCCTCTAACCCATTTTCCTCACGGATAATCTTCGTCGTCGCTCTCGATGATGGTGCGTTCTCGCATGATTCACCATTGCAGAATCCGCATACAATCCACTTTTCCTGCAGTCACATGCTCCACCGCATCCCTCTACGCAATTGCATGGAAATGACTTTCAATACGGTATATGGGGCAGATTTCTCTGACATTGTTATGGCAGTGAGCCCATTCTTATCAAGTTTCCAGACCCAGTCGGATGTTTTTCTTTGAAATCCACACCATTTTTGGACTTGGTGGTAGGTCCTTGATACATGGTACCGTGTAGCGTCCGTAGTTGGTGGTGAAAAATTGCTAATATGTCCTATAAGAGATGCAATTGAGGATTGGGAATCAGGTAATAACCCTCGGGATTTCAATAATCCCAAAAAAATATGAGATAGGCACATGCTTGAATGAATATATTCAAATTGGTTGATCCCAAACATGAAATATATTTGCTATTTAGAAATATTCAACCACGTGAATTTGGAATCTTTCTTGAAAAAAAAAAACATCAGTTCGTGTCTTGTGGACTATGTACCATATCCACGGAACTCATTAATTCGCCTAGATAAATACAATAAATGCAATTTTCGCAAGATACAAAAACTAGGGACAGTGTTTATCCGCTCTATGAAACAGCTATTACTGAACCCATGAAACGAAACTTAAATAATCCGTACACTAATCTTGATGATACTCTGTATGAATTCATGTCACAGTGACAGGGAAAAAATCACTTACATTAGAAATATATTTTGCTATAATAATAATGTTTCCGTGAAAAGAGCGAGTTGGACGATTTTTTAGAAGAATTTTCACATTTGAATCCCTCCCCCCCAGGGTCGAAAACTTGGATTTTTCATCAGGGTCTGGAACTCACTGACATATATCGAAATCATTGCACCCTACCTTTTGTAGGGCAGGGACCTTGTTTAGTCTTTATTGACTGAAGTATCACCTAAACAAATTCACTAAGGAATCACGTAAATTCGTTACTCCTACTGTAACCGCTGCCACTATTTTGCTGACTAATTTAGTTGAAATGAATTATTCTGATGCCTTTCATCATTTCTGAGTAATGATTGCTCCGCTAGATGACCCCACATGCTTAGTAATAGACATCATAGTTCAATTGTGACGTTCACTGTATCATTGACAAATACTGGTACTTTAACCTCATACCAAAAAAATTGGCAAAATACTTCATAATTTCAAAGTATTTTTTCTCATGTCTCAATTTTACACCCCAGCCGGTGAAAACTACCCCTATTATGGAAAATATTTTATCTTTCAAAAAGAGTCGGTTACAGGTTAAAAAAAATTTGCATGGAATGTGGAATTTTTCTGAAATTTCAATCGTTTGAGGATGAAACAACTCCCTAAATATTTGAATGATTTTCATTTATAAATTGTTGATTCGAAAACAGCGCTGAATACGATATTTTTATTTTATATTTTGCCTTGAACATGAATTATTTCCATATCTGAATTATGTAAGCTTGTCGCGCGCGACAAGCTTTTGAATCAATAACTCACGGAATAACCTACGTGGCACATCCAAAGCAATTATTTTTTACTTTTTAGCGCATTTGAATAGAAGATTGTCTTTAAAAAGGTTTTTTTAATAATTATTTTATTTTGTGCTTTATAGTAAGTACACCTAAATCTATGCATTTTTGTTAATGCATAGTCATTATGTGGCTTTTTTCCTGTAAGTTCTGAGATATCTATTCCTTCAATGAGGAGACCATCTGGAGATTAACTCCTACGCCATCTTCAATTTATGAATTCTGACAAAAAAACAATAATCTTCGACTGAACTCATAATCTCTGACCCCAAAAACCCCGACATATCAATTTTGAATAGAAACGTTCCATTATCACAACCATGTGGAGCCGCCATCTTGAATTTATGAATTTCGAGAATAAATTCATAGTCTTTGACCCCGGAAACCTCCACATACCAATTTCTAATAGAATCGGACCATTATTACAAAACTCGTTCGCCATCATAGAGCCGCCATCTTAAATTTGTGAATTTTGAAAAAAAATTTATAATCTCCGACCCGAAAACCCCCACATACTAATATTGAGTTGAATCGGACCATAAAGACAAATCTCGCCCACCATCTTAGAGCCGCCATTTTTTTTTCTCAAAAATTCCATAATGCATTGTCACGGGAACTATGAACACCTGCCAAATGTCACGTTAATCGGGCAACTGGAAGTGGATCAAATTCAATTTGCAAGATTTGATGACAAACATCGGGACAGGTGAAACTAAAAAAGCTTGTAAAAAATGAAAATAAAACCGGTAACTTCAGCATGTAATCCTATATATTGGATTCGCAAAATTATGACCTTTCTAATATTTTATATTTGGTAATATTATTATTTTGACTACTAACATATCTGCAGTAAAACCTCCTAAACCATGTTGAACACTTAGTTTGTAAAAAACAGATTGTTTTTAAAACATATATACATTTGTACTCACCCACCACGACAAACATTATACTGTGACGGGTCCATTGCCAATAAATTATTGCACAGAAACCAATATTTTTTTTTTGGTAAAACGAACGATCATATACTGGAAAAAAACCATGTATAAACACTACAAAATTATTTTTATTTTGGAAGTTATGTTTGCAGCGTTGTCAAAACCTCAAATGCGCAGACCCGATTTATCGGATGCTATGCACTAATAATATTTAATCATAAACGATTTTATTTCTAAAAATTCCGCACCAAACGCTATCAGTTTTCCTCCTGTTTTCTTTATTTGTTTTACCAATCTTTTTCTTTTGTCCTTTTTTTTCCCACGACCTTCGATTTTTTCCTATTGAAAACTCCTGCCGTAGAAAATGATGACTCATCAGTGCTTAATTATTTTAGGGAATAATCAGAATCTTCATTCAAATTTCGAATCATCTGTTGGCAAAATTCTAGCCTTCTCCTCTTATGACTCTCTGTTAAAACTTGTACGGTTGAAATTTTATATGGTTTGTAGTTTTTCTGTTTAAAAGTACGTTGGATTTTGCAAAAACTTTTACCTAATTGATCGATTACATTTTTCAAACTACATTCAGAATTTTCTGAAAAATTATTTAATGTTTCAGAAAAGTCTAACTGCGAATTAATATGGAGGCTTACCTTCAAAATGCAGTATATCTAGCTTTCCTGGTTTTTTAGAACTACACCTTTTGATAAATATTTGTAAATGTATTTTCTGACGGTGTTGGACGATTTGGATAAAACACCCTATATGCACTTTTTGCTGCTCGTTAATTTTTGTTGTATTGTGAAGAAAAGAATATATTTGAATTTTTTTTTCTCTCACTGTAAACCATTTTGATTATTCCATTGAAGAAATGTCACTAAATTAACATAATATAGTTTTCATTTTCATAGCTTACTTTAAAAATGTTGACTTTCATAGGATAGGTATTTACAATAACAACTAGTCTAAGTTATTCTCTAGTTTGATAACTCAAAAACGGTATGAGTCAGGGGTATATTTTTGAAATTAGGGAAAAAATATTATTCCAAGAATTCAATGATATACAGGGTATCCCAATTTGCACGCTACTGTATTTTTGATAGGATTTTATTGAAATTCACTAATAACCACACAAATTCCTTTTTTTTTCTATGGGCAATAATAACGATGATAAGGGGTGGGTAATTTATAGTGAATAACCCGGTACATTAGACGTTTCTGGTGAACTAGGCAACGGACAACTCTGAAAATTTATTCGAAAGCATATTTGGACATTCCCTACCCAACTACAATTTTCGACAATGAGGTGTGATATTTCAAATGGAACACCCTGTATTTTTAGAATCTACATCAATTTCCTGATATTTGCTCATACCTATCTGTAACCGTTTTCAAATTTCATTTTTTTCTTCGAGCTCCGTGATACAATGATATCGAAATTTGGTTCAGAGTAAGGAGATACTTGGAGACTTCTTACGCGTTAGCTAAATCCCGGTTACTTCAATACAGAGGGGTTCAAAAATATAGTTATTTCGTTCGCTTGAAAAAGTAAATTATTTCAAATGGAACACCTTGTATATTTTTACTCATCCGGAAAGCTGCTGAAATGTGCCGTCTTATGTATGTATATCATACCTATAAATAACTGGTCGAGTTTCTGCCTTATAAGCATTTATTTGTGAAAATGTCCCTTGAAAATGCATCTCCATTCGGTTTTTGATAAGTAGGTCATTATTTTCATGTGATATTAACGTTGTGTCATTCTCATGATAATATCGGTTCAGAAGTTGAAAATGACAAAAACTATGGAACAAAATTATTCAAACGAAGTTCGTATGACTTTGTTTATTATTTTTGGACAATGTGAAAAAATATAAAATCACTAAAACAATTATGTGGAATATTTTAAAACATGTTTGAAACGCTGGCCGTTTACTCCTAAGCATTTCAAAATGCGGGTGTGTACTGCTTTTGTCGTGTCAGATCTGATTTCATTTGGATACAAATCATCAAAGGCTCGGGTAATTCTCTGTTACAACTCGTCTCTCGAATTTACAGGTGTTTTATAAACGTTTTCTTTGATCATGCCCCACAGATTGAAATCTAATGGAGTAAGATCGGGTGGTTTCGCTATCCAATTGTACGGTCCCAAACGCCTTATCCACCAATCGTCAAAAAGCCTGACAAGTTCACCGATCAATTCTCTCGTACAATGTGAAGAAGCCACATCTAGTTGGTACCAACAGCTTCGATATTTTGAGTGGCAGATTATCTGCGAAGTTCTCTAAAATATTTTCCAAAATATTTAGGTTTGTTAATGACTCCTCGTATATCATATACCACACTAACATACAGAAAACGTGAAAATTTTGGTTATTGAATTCTGATCCTCCATCACATACCTACTATTGTGTGTGAGGTATCCCATAATGAGATATGAAAGATAAAAGTCAATCAAGTACATTGATTCCATTTATTCCTGGTATCTATATGAATTCTTCCAAATTGCTTGATTCCTACAGGGATCGGTTGGAATTCAAATTCATTTATTCATATTTAGTTTTTTGGCGGATATTGCAATTATTAATGAAATTTTTTACATTTTTATCCTTTGGAAAAAAATTTTCCTAAGTGATTCTAATGTTGTAGTTATTCCACGGTGTCTAGTCTTGTAGACATGGTGATAATTCATTTCATCAATCTGTTCATCTTATTTTTCAATATCTTTTAACATGTTTGTACATATTTTTGAATTCAATTTTATTGGTTTTTCTTTTATTGCATTGGTAAAAATTCTTAAATGTTCTTTATCGGGGAAATATAAATGATAAGTTCGATCATTCATTCAATTGGCAATGAATTCTTCCGAATCGTCTTCAAAATGTCGTTTCCTAAGATTTATAAAAAGTCTACGTTTTTCGGATAGTTTTTCTTGACGAGAAAATATTGCTGGTGAAGTATCCACAATTTTAATAATCATCTGGTATTTATGATCGTTCGAATACTTTGCTGAGTAAAGAAAGTTAATATAGGAGCCTCATCAGCTGTATGGGTTGTTGATACGTAATTTTTGTAATCTCCATCGAAATCGGAGTCTCCTATTTCATTTATGACTTACATATTTTCAGGTGGGTTTCTAGAAAGTGCATCAGCTACTATATTTTCTTTGCCTTTTATATAATCAATATCACAATCATATTCAGATAACAAAAGTTTTCATCTTATTAGTTTCGAACATGGTTCTTTTAAATTGTCTAGCCATTTCAAGGGTTTATGCTCGGATTTAATTTTGAAATGCCTTCCAAAAAAGGACTGAAATATTTGACTGACCAGACTATTGACAATAATTTTTTTCAATAGTTGAATAACTAATTTCATTAGGGTTTAGTGTTCCACTTGCAAAACAAACTGGTTTACCGTCTTGACATGAAATGGAGCCCATATCATATTCACTAGCATCTGTAGTGAAAGTAAAAGTTTTTGAAAAATTTGGGTGTACTAAAATTGGTTCATTACACACAAGTTTTTTGCAAGTTTCAAATGCATGTATAAATTCTTGTGTCTTGAATTTTTTTACCTCTCTTCAAACATTGCGTTAATGGTTTTGTTATTTCTGCAAGGTTATTTATGGATTTCCTATAAAATCCTATTATACCTGAGAAACTTTTAATTTCCTTATATGTTTTGGAATTTGGAAAATTTTCTATAGCTCTTAATTTTCTTGGATTAGCTTTCATTCCTCGAGTAGTTATGATATGTCCTAAAAATTCAAATTGTTAGTGTGAAAATTCGGTTTTGTCTGGTTGGATTTTGAGATTATATTGTTGAATTTTTTAATATTTCTTTTATATTTGGAATATGTTCATCAAGAGTTGGAGGAAAAATAGTCACATCATCCATATAAACTAGGCGAATTTTGTTTACAGAGTCTTTCAGAACTTCCATCATCATACGGGAAAAAGTGGAGGGGGAATTTTTCAATCCAAAGGGCATACGCAAAAGTTCAAAAAAGCAGTGTTTTCTACGGAACCTTTATGCATTTTGATTTGATGTCTAAATCGAAAGTGGTGAAATATTGGACTGTCCCTAATTTTTCCAAAAGGTCATCAATATTAGGAATAGGGAATTTGTTTTGAATTGTTTTGTTATTCAATTTTCTATAGTCAATAACAATTCGATATTTTTGTTGTCCACTTGCATCTTTTTTTTTTAAACTATCCAAATTGGATTCGACCAAGTGCTTGAACTATTTCTTATAATGCCAACATTCAACATTTGTGATATTTGTTTGTTTACTCCTTCTTTATGAATTTCGGGAAATCTATATGACTTTGTGTGAATTGGTTCCTCATCCATTGTTTTCATTTTGTGGGTAGTTTGAGTGGTGGATTGAAGCGGTTGATCAGGGTAGTGAAAGATAGTATGATAAGTTTTGCAAAGTTTGAGGATTTTTTATTTTTCTTTAAGTTTCAAATGATCTGAGCGTAATAAATCTTCAATTTCATTTCCATATGGGTATTGATACATTTCTTTAAATTCTGATTGATAAATTTCAAATCCATCAATTGGGTATACTTGAAGTGGTCTTGTCAGGTCAATATAAAGATCTTGAGAATCTAAATTATGAATTTCAACAATCGCTTGACCGTTTTCGACTGTGGTTATATTTTCAGGGATGAAACAATTCTGACTCAATTTTATTTGAGGTAGATAATAAGTTCCATCGACAAATGTTTTTACGGGAAGTTTAGTTCTATAAATTTCGCTTCCACCTAGAGTTATATTATAACAATGATACTCAGATGGAGAACATTGAAAAATTCGAATCGGAATATCGTTTTTATATAAGTATCCTTTCTGAATATTCCAATTGAAACCCATATTCTCAATATCTTTGAAACACAATAGTCCATCGAAAAATGAAGTCCGGCCCTGTATAGCTCCGGACGACACTGTCGAATTTCGCTCTGCGAATATTAAGAGTTATAAAGCTTTCTCTTCAATTGGTTGACGGTCTTGTGCCAAAGATCAGGAGAAGAATCCTTCATCCACCCTCTACATTGAAGTCCTGACAAAAATCCTACCCAGTGGAAATCGACAAGCCCCCTGGTAAAAGTAGTCTGGATCCAAAGAAATCAGTGCTCCTGGGGATCGGCTCTCTCTCGAAAGCCGATCTCCTGGAGGTGCTGGGGACTTTGCTGAACTCCCTCGGAGATGACCTGTTGAAAATCCCTGTGATTAGCAACCTGATATCCACCAAAAAGGCTGAAGTTGGAACTCCTAGCAGCACACCAGCTCCAAAGAAGCACAAGAGAAATGATTTCCCAGCTCTACCACCACCCAAAGGCACGTTCAAACCTTTTTCAAGCTTCCTTGGCACTTGTAGAAGTTCTCGAATAGTTGTAGATACTAATTCAGATCAAAATTTGCAAAATTCCACAAACGTCAAAATCTCAAATAAATTTCAAGTTCTGTCAGACGTGACATTGAACGAATCCTACGTCGATTGTCCCAGAAATCCAGGGGCGGATTCAGCCGGTGCGCTCATTTCGGACCAGGGCTTAGAAAATTCCCCAAACCAAATTTTAAATTCTACTGAGGGTTCTAGCATCCCCGCAACGACTGAAAATTTCCAAAATTCCCAAAATTTGACCGAAGACGATACAAATATGGACATTACCAACGACTCTGTACGACCACAAACAGAACAGACACCACTTACGATCAAAAAACAGCAGGTACCTCCTATCACTGTTAGGGACAAGAGCAAGTGGGTAACAGTTAACTCACTTTTCAAATCAAATAACATCAAGTTAGACCAACCTGCAAAAAATGTATTCGACGGAATAAAAAAATTCACCCGATGATTATAGAAAGATCTCGAGCATCTTCAGGGATCAAAAGATCCCTTTCCATACATACACTCTCCCTGAAGATAAGAAACTCAGGGTCGTCTTCAGAGGCGTTCCCGAGTTTATTACTCCTGACGACATTAAAGCTGAGCTGGTTGACAGGGGTTTCACCCCGGAATCAGTGGCACGACTACATAAGTTGAACGGAGAGAAGAAAGTTCTCCCTCTTGTCTTGGTTCTGATAAGCAAGGAACAGCGTGACATATTCAATGTTAAAGATATCCTGAATGTCAGAGTGACAGCGGAACCACAGAGGCCAAGGGCCTCTGTGGGAGAATGTTACCATTGTCAAAAGTTTGGCCACTGTCAGTTGAACTACTGTGCCACCCCCGTTTGCGTCAAATGCGGGGAAAATCATATATCTAAGGATTGTGTCTAGCCGAACTCCGAAAAAGCAAAGTGTGCAAATTGTGAGAGGGAGCACACTGCGAATTATCGAGGATGCCCCAAGTGTCCTCGAATGAGGCGTAGGGTGAACTCCCCGAACACGGGGCACCACAATCCTAGATTTTTCCCTGCACATTCAGGCAGGACGCAGTTGGGGATGTCGTATGCAGCGGCGGCCCGTGATAACCCTCCTGCATCTCAGCTCAATAGTCCGAGAGATATTCTGTCGACTTTAGATCAAATGAGGACACTGCTCTATTACTCTCGACCGGTTTCAACCCTAACTAATGGGTGAAAGGCAGCTTCCAAACTTCATCAAAGCTGTGAGTTGGAATTGTAATGGCCTTCTCCAGAATAGACATGAGTTTCAAGAGTTTCTTGTAGAAAACAACATTGATGTTGCTTTTCTGCAGGAGACTCGTCTTAATGGAGAAACTGTTAGATTTCCTAACTAAAAAATGCTCAGAAATGATCGACTCGGACGTCCGGGTGGCGGCGTTGCCATTTTGGTGAAACGCTGTCATTCGCATGTTCAGCTTGGCATTTCCAATGATGATACCCATGGTATAGAAACTGTAGGTATTGTTTTCAACACGAGGAATGGTCCTATGCGTTTGATCAGTGCTTATAACCCTCCGAACAATCGAATACTTCCTGAAGCGCTCGATACACTCTTGATGGAAACAGATCAACCTGTTTTGGTCATGGGCGATCTGAACGCTAAGCACACACAATGGAGTCGTGTCACCAATCAGAATGGTAGGCGACTGTGGCAACATTTTGACAGGAATGAATACCAGGTGTTGGCTCCGGATGGGCCAACGCATTCCGGTCATCTCAGGCCCGATGTGCTTGACATTGCTTTGGCCAGGAACATCACCTGGAATTGGGACATTCGTACTCTCTCCGAGTTGGGCTCTGATCACAACCCGGTGATTTCAACTCTAGGGGGTGATCCACCGCCCCAGACAGATCGTATGTGCACCAAGGTGGACTGGGAGAGGTTCCGTTCGCTTCTAGAGACAGGTTACTGTACTCCTGAGAAAATAGATTCTCCACTTGAGTTGGACGAGGCCGTAGCGCGTTACGAGCTCACCATCAAAAATGCTCTCAGGGATTCCTCCCGAAGGGAACCGGCTCCTAGATATCAGGATGAATTTCCTCGAAGAATTAAAAATCTTATTCGAGATCGAAATCGGGCCAGAAGGGCCTATCAAAGGAGTCTGTTCCTGGGGACAGAATCCGTCTAAATGAGTTGAATAGGGAGGTTAGAAATAACGTAACCGAGTTCAAAAACGAAAGATTCGGCAACACATTAGAAAATTTAAAAAATTACGGACAACTTGAGAAATTAAATCGAAATTAAAAGTCAAAAAAGACTGATTTCCCCCCTATTCATGGAGATCTCGGTATGTGCTACGACTCCGAGTCCAAAGCTCAAGCTTTTGCTGACTCGATGGAAAGACAATTTAAACTTAATGAGCATCCAGACGATGATCTGGATCGTGATCTTTTGGTAGAAAATCGGGTTCACCGCACTCTAAGAGAACCTGATCGTGATGTCATTCGTCCAGCTTCGTTGGATGAACTTAAGGCGCATATCAAAGATTGAAATTCCAAAAAAGCGCTGGTTGTGACGGAATTTCTAATTGTATGATTAGTAATTTTCCGAATAACCAGGTGCAGTCATTATTGAATATCATCAACAATTCACTGCGCCTCAAAAGATTTCCTCGAAGGTGGAAGCATGCCATCGTGGTCATGATCCCGAAAGAAGGTCAGAACCCGACCTTCCCGCAAAATTATCGACCAATCAGTTTGTTATGCTGTTCAGCTAAGTTGGCTGAATAAATCGTTCTCGAAAGGCTTGACGATGAAGTGGAGGACAGACATGTCCTACCGAATGAGCAGTTCGGCTTTCGTCGCACTCACTCCACCGAGCTAGAGGTTTCGAGGCTGGTGGAAAATACAATCTCTCTGCTAAACACCAACAATAGTGCTCATATTGTCCTTCTAGACATAAGTAAAGCATTTGACAGAGTATGGCACGAAGGCCTGCTCTGCAAATTGATCGATTTCCACTTGCCTTTGAGCCTGGTGAAGTGGATAAAGTCGTTCCTCATGGGTAGGACATTTCAGACCAAGGTTGACAATTTCCTCTCGGACCCGAGAGAAATTGAGGCCGGCGTTCCTCAAGTGGCAGTACTGTCTCCTGTATTATACGCACTCTTCACCTCCGATATACCACGAACTAAACACGTGAAAATCTCCCTGTTCGCCGATGATACGGCCTTACCTTTTTCGTCAGCCAACCACCTGATGGGTGTTGTTTATTTGCAGAATGCATCATACGACCTCCAGCAGTGCTACCTGGAGTGGAAAATAAAGTTAAATCCCGATAAAACACAAGCGATCTCGATGGGTCGCAAGAGAAACAACCCGGTGAGGGAAGTGACTATCTCTGGAAGGGAGATGGAATGGTCGGAACAAGTCGAGTACTTAGGGGTTACTGTGGATCGTCGGCTCACCTGGAAGCCGCATGTGAATATAATAAAAAACAAAATTGCCAAGAAAATCGGCGCACTTTACTCTCTGATTAATAGAAGAAGTGAACTCTCTTTAAAAAATAAAGTCAAGATCTATGAAATGATGTTCAGGCCTGTCATTTTGTATGCCTCAGTCGCCTGGGGCCAAACGTGCAGGACCAGCATTCGCGTCCTGGAACGGGCGCAAATGAAAGTCCTGAGGATGATAACGACTGCTCCGTGGTATGTGCGGAACGATCGGATACTTGGAGACTTGAACCTGCCTTCCATCAGGAGTATAATCAGAGACCGCAATCAGAAAGTATTCGATTGCTCAATAACCCACGAGAACGCCCTCGTGAGGGAAGCTACTGATTACAACATAGACGACCCCTCGCGCTTCAAACGTCCTAGGCACTCCCTGGAGTGATGGGCTATCTATCAACCTATCCCGGGTAGTAAAAGCTGCATCCTCTGTAGAAATTTAATTTTCCAAAATTTAGATTCAAAATTCTTTCTCGGCCATTTTTGAGAACCGCCATCATGGAAAGGGCTGGAGACCGTTCTCCAGTCCTTATCCAGTCAAAATTCCAAATCCGTGAATGGCTGTTGCCCACTTGTTTGAAGCTCAAAGAGTAAGAGCCTTAGGGTTACACTCGTGTTAAGTAATAGTGATAGAAGATCCTGAACATCGAAAAATGGATAAGAAACAAAGAGAGTAAAAACTATTTTCGTTTCAGATTGAAAATCTGGAAATGCTGGTATATTTGCTTTAAATTTGGAATGTTGTTGTCCACAATATGCTTTTATTATATTTGGCTTGTTGAAGATATATTCTGAAAAATGTCCTAGCTAATGCCGGGTTCAAAAGTGGAATATGGCTTTCAGAATCTAGAATTAATTTCAGTGGTCTGAAATTAGGAATCGTTATTATAATAAAAGGAAGTTTCCTTTGATTGATCTGTTTGAAAATATGAACAGGATGTTCATAAAATCAGATTTTGTCTTTTGAGTTAGGGTCCTTCCAGAATATCTATCAGATGTAGTTCAATGTCCATCGTGGCTTTAGCCGGGAAAGTAGTTGTTTTCTGTTGGACATTCAAAAAAAAACATTTTTATCGTGGATTTTTCAATTCACAGAAAAATATTTCTAATCAATATTCAATTGAAAATGTTTTCCTCTTCCCTTTGATCTTTTATATTATGAATTTCTCCGTTCCAGAGGCTGGTACAGCAGAACATTTATTTTATTTATTAAATTCATAGGGTATGGTTGCTCATAAGAAAGTTCAAAATTATTTTAATTTTCATTTTGTGGTTCATTCATTTGATAAATTTCTTCGGAAATGAAAGTTCGTCTAGTTTGAGATTGAAAAAATTTCTTTGTTGTGAATTTTGAGGAAGATTCACATTTCTTGTAACTGTTGGTTTATTTTGAGGTTCTTGATTTTTTGGTTCCCAAACATTTGTATGATTTGGTTTTCAAGAACCTGTTGATTGGTGAAATATCTTTGGGCTATTTGTTTCGCTTGTATCTGTACGATTGTGATTTGAAAAAATGTATTTGAAAAATTTGGATTTGAAAAATTTTGATTGGGGAAATTTCTGTTTTGGTTGAAGTTTAGTTGATGAAAATTCGGGTTTCTCATAAAATGACTCGGAAAATAATTTGTGATACATATTGAGATTTTTGGGCAGTCAAAGGTGTTTTAACACTTGGTTGAGAAATTGTTTGAAATTGATTTCTTTTTTCATCATTTACTAAAGACAAAAAAATTCTTCTTCCAGTAATTGATTTAGTGATGCTTACAAACTAGCAGGTTTTTTCATTTCATGAAAGGTAGATATACAAACACTGATGAATTTTTTAATATCTTTTATTTGAGCACTTTTATCATCTACTGAAAGAGTACTATCATTATTGATCGATGAAAAGATGGGACCCCTAAAATATTGGCATCTGATAATGGAGTTAGAGGAATTTTTTTTTGGATTTGGTTTCAAGCTATGGAGTTCCTGCAAAAGACATGCAGAGGATCATTAGAAAATGAAACTTTCATTAGTTCCTTATGTTGAACCCATTCTGTTGATTCATTCCTACTTGAAATTGAAGTCAGAGCTTTTTTTTTCAGTTTACTGACTATACCTCTCAAAATAATTTTCATGATGAATGCAGGTTCCTAGTTATACTGTGAAAGAGTTCAATCGCAAGCTGCACAGAAATTGTTCAATTCACAAGAATCACCAGAAAAATATGCTATAATATCAAAAAAAAAAGTTTCAATTGTTGATAGTCATATTTGGTGTCGTGACTGTTCAAATAAAATTTGAAAAATGTTTGAAAAAGGCCAATATTTGAATTTTCGTTATTTTCAGTAATAAATTATAATTCTGTTGTCCTAAAATAACTCTTTGTCCACGTATTTCTCGATTTCGTTGTGAAATATTCCTGAATGTATTGAACATAAAAATTAAAGAAAAATGTTTACAAAAAAATTGAGAAATAATATTTTTTCACAGTGTAGGTATTGGGAAAAGAAATAAAAGGTAAGGAAAAATTGGGGACGATTGATTTTTCTCTTGTGAACCGATTCTATTTAATCTTGGCATAAATATGTAATTCTGATGACACTACAACATAATGGAGACCTGGAGTTAATGAAGTAGTCAGTGATTAATAGATTTTGGCCACAAAAAAACAAAAATTGAAAACTTTTTCACAAAAAATCAAAGAGACAAAAAAGTAACAGAAAAGCGAAAAATAAAATAAACCTCTTTGGTTATAATAACTACAAAACAGGTCATATCTCTAAGATTATCGGTAACATGAAAATTTTGGGGGAAAATTAGAATACGCCAATCTTATATTATTTGCACAAGGAGGAAATCTGTACCTGGGCTACATATCAAGGGTGGGTACTGACTGAGATTTTTTTCCAAATTCCCAAAGGGTTGAAAGTACCCCCTCAATATTGGTACATTTTTAATTTTTGAAATCGTTTATTTTTTTGTGTACTAACTGAAGAAGTTTTCTGTCAATACATAGAGAACACATCTTCCCAACAAAAAATGTCGGCGCTCAATTAGGAAGGTTAATTTTATGTCATATTTTCAAATGGCAATATTGCAAAAAAGGTAACTAGAACGTCAATAATTAGGAGATCAAGATATTTTTCCCAACAGGTCGAAGCTATAAATAATAATGTTTTTTCCAATCGTTTCCTCACCTGAAATCAGCTATAAGGAATAAAAAAAATTGGCAGAAGAAATTTTCTTAAAATACCATCTGCACTTATATATGGAATTCTCAGTTAACTTACGATGAGGAACAAGAAATGTTAAGTTAAATATGAATTTCTCGAAATCCACGGGGCAAAGCCGCAGTCATAAGCTAATCTACAAAAACTTACAACGTATAAAAATTCAGTATTATCCTGAAATGAATCAATAAATTCCGCTATAAATTTGAAACTTCATTTCAGAAACGTTGGTATTCACGAAAACCAATTGTAGTCTCCCATTTCACTTCAGCTGTTTCGTAGCCTCAATCCTAAATCCACAGTAATACTTCTTCCAGGATATTTTATTACCTGGCCATTGCACCAAATCACCAACGTGTACCCATTGAACGTGAAAACAAATGATCGCCTGATATTCATTCGTTTTCATTGATATCGCCTTCTCTACCCTTCCCTTTTCTGTTTTTAGCTCGGGCAAGACCTGAACGTCCCTTCTCGAATGGATGTTTTCGCGGTTCCTTCCCTTTATTCAACACCCTTCGCTCATTGAATAATTAGAGGGACGTATATGTAGGATCCCATTGAATTGATGCCTTGATGAGATAATGAGTATTATTTTGGGTGAAGTTGATGCCATCTATATATGGAAAACTGGATATGGCGTGTTCCATAACATTCATAAGTGGGTTGTATGCTGCTTTTGTAGGTTGCCAATTGCGAATGAATTTTATCATCGGTAATAACCCCATTTCCTATTGAAATTCTAATATAGGCATATACAATAAACGAGTGGAGGAATCGGGCGACTCACTCCAGATACCGCAAAAAATCCCTATTTGCCCCTGTGATAAATAGGGTATTTTTCAAGGGCAACAGCTCAAATTTGTTTGTTATAAACGTGAAAATTTCTGTTGCATTGTGATTGCGCATCTATAACTTCTGAATTAAATTGAGTCCCGGTATCGAAAATTGCCCTAGTGATGAATAAAATGCAGAATGAAATGGGTGGTCTGCGAACCGCATTTAACCGACTGAACACGTGCACTGCAAATACGTAAGTCGCCTGTCATCGTAGTGTTTACATGTAATTTATTGTCAAGTTGAAAAGTGTTTTATATTCGTGATGTATCAAGTGGTGGTTGCAATTGGGTTTTTACCCATTTCAAGTCACATCGTTTTTAAAAATCAGTCTGTGAGAAAAGGGTCATGTGTGTCAGGTACGGGAAGTAAAGAGAATCGACTATTCCAGCATATATGCGAAAGTGCTTGGCCAAGCAGCAGCGACAACAAATCAGTACTCTCTCGAATATTTTCACAAATAATTGATACAATTTTATCAAAACTTACATGTGTGATGTAGGAGTATATTACACGAATAAACGAAAATAATAGGGATATATTAATGAATATGGAAGAAATATAAAAAAATATATTGAAAATATTGTTTTCTTTCCTACATACATTTTCGTATATTTTTCATATTGTTCTTCTTCTAGGTTCTTCTGGAGTTATATACATACAATATATATTTATGTTCTGGTTCCCACGAAAAGGGATATCCTGTAATGTTCAGAGAACATCGTGGGAACCAAGGGAAAGAAGGTAGGAGTTGGTGTTCTTCTTGAATTCCCGGAGGTTGTATGCCTCGGGGAACACCTCCCTAGGCAATGAGTTCCAAAGCCTCGCTGTTCGTTGGATGAACGAGTCTTTGGAAAGTGATGTTCTGCAGGTCTCCAAAGTGACCACGAAGGGGTGTGATGACTGAACTTGACGGGTTAGTCTCGAAGAGACTGCCAAAGCAGGAACGATTGTTGATATTTCAGAAGAGCATCGCCCATGAAAATATCTATAAAATAGAGACAAATCGCCAACTTTTCTACGGTGTTCCAGACAAGTGAGCGAGTTTGTAAGCGAGGCATCACCGACGAGACGAATTGCCCTTTTTTGGACAGAATCCAATAGCCTCAGGATATGTTTAGGTGCCGCGCTCCAAATATGGGAACAGTATTCCAGGACAGGTCGGATCTGTGCCTTATAGATCATAAGCAGCTGAGTGGGGGTGAAATAGCTCTTGGCACAAAACAAAAAACCAAGTTTTTGGGATGCACTTTGGCAATGGACCTCACGTGATTTTCCCAGGAAAGGTTATTGCTGATAGTAATACCAAGCATCGATATGGATGACTTCAGTGGTATGGTTACTCCTGACAAAGTTATGTTAGGCACAGTGAGATCGGCTTTTCTAGAGAAAAGACATGCTTGTGTTTTGTTTGCATTGAATTCTACCAAGTTATTAGATCCCCACTCGAAAATTGTTGCTAAGTCCATATTTATATTATTAACATTTCTTCCTCGTTCATTTCTGGTTTCACGGGCTGATATGGGGGTCCTGGAAGAGAAAGCGGTATGGAGGGTACTATCATCGGCAAAGCTGTGTACTGGACATGAAGTTGCTTTCAACAGAAAAACAAGCGAAAAATATACCCTCAGGTTCAAGAAATCACCAACAGTATATATATATATATATATATATATATATATATATATATATATATATATATATATATATATATATATATATATATATATTGTTGGTGATTTCTTGAACCTGAGGGTATATTTTTCGCTTGTTTTTCTTGGGTTTTAACAAGAAAAACAAGCGAAATATATATATTTAATTTGGAGGATCTCAGGATTTGGATTCATAAATTAAAATCAGGGAATCAGTTAGACGTTTCGCCCCTGGTCAGGGCTTCTTCAGTATTTTTTTTCCTTTATTTTCATTGGTTATATGGGGAAAGTATAATGTTTGGTGCTGAAAAAGGAGTAAAATCAGGTACATTATAATCAAAGATTTGTATGGAAGTTATGTTGGGGTTACATAATAGGTATAAAAGTTACATACCATGGCAAACATTGCACTTGTTAATAGGTGGTTTCATATCCTTTATATGTTTTATCAACTTTCGAACGGCCTTTGTTTTGTTGTTTGTGAGGAATGATATAAGTGAATACAGCTCCAGGTGTCATGGACAGTGTTTTCTTGTTTTAAAGTAATGGACTGATCCGTGATGGATCAGTGACACGTTTGGGGATTTCGTTTCATATCATTGTTGTTTGGTATGCTTTGTGTTGGTTTCGGTTGAGTAGTTTTGGTACTGTTAGGGTGTGTTTTGTGAGACGGTACTGGATAAGCTTGCTTCAACTGCTTTTAATTTATTGTTAACCATTGAAAAGATAGTTTGATAAATTTGGCTGAAGTTATTAATGTCTGTTCGGTTGTTCATAGAAAACTGGCATTTTATATATATATATATATATATATATATATATATATATATATATATATATATATATATATATATATATCATTTCCCTGACGATTCTCTTATCTTTGTTGTTTTCATGTGCTAGTATTTTAGTATTAGTAAAATCTGGGTTGTGATTATCGGTGATAATATGTTGGTTGAGGGCGGTACTTGAATTTTTATATATTTATGACCATTAATTCTATTTTCTAACAGTTGCGATGTCATACCAATGTATTCCATATTACAGCCTTTGTATGGGATGCTATATATGAGGTTTGACTTTTTCGTTTTGGGATCTTCACTTTTTGACGGGGAATATAGTTGTTTCATTAGGTTGTGTGATTTGAAGCATGTGTGAATATCATGTTTTTTCAACTAATTCTCTGATTTTAATTTATGAATCCAAATACCAAGAACCTCCAAACTTAATATACACACCAGGATTCAAGAACTCACAAATATAAAAAAAAACTATATCAAGCTGGGGTGAGAATGCTTCGATGATACCTACCCACCACTCTCAAAAATGTCGTTATATATGAAGAACAAAATAACCGAATAAACTTCCTAGATATGACACTCATAAAACAGATTAACCACATTACCACAGAATGGTATACCAAACCCACCTGGACTGGGAGATATCTAAATTATAACTTACCCGTTAGCACAGAAAAGAAGCGTAATAATCGGATTAACAGATATAGCCTTGCAATTAAGTAGCCCACCCTTTAGAAAGAATGCATTAGAAAAGTACTTGAAACATTAATGAACAATATATATATATATATATATATATATATATATATATATATATATAAATATATATATATATATATATATATATATATATATATATATATATATATATATATATATATATATATATAACTAAAAGTCGATGTTCCATCGCCTACTATGATTTTTTGGAATCGACAAATTACAAATGACAACAACTCGACTTTTTCAAATACAACCACTCCATATTTCATTGCATCATATCAAGGCATTTTGTAAGAGCTTCTTGTCGATATAAGTTTTGTGGGGTCTACTTTGTGAAGTTTGCGAAATTTGTTTACAAAATAAGAAATTTTGATAGTTTTTATCCAAAATAGAAAGAATCGAGTAGGCCGTTATCGTGAAATCTGACAATCCGTGTACTTTCAATAATTGTAATCCGTAATAATGAATTTCACTCGCATAAAATCGGTGAATATAACTTTCATTAGGTGTGCATGCGTGAATGTTTTCATGCATCACATTAACCACCATCATCTCCGTCACTAACACAGAACTGAACAAGTGGAAGAGCGTTGGACTAGAAATCGAAAGGTCCCAGGTTCGATCCCTGGCTGATCCACATTTTTATTTTTCAGTTCTAGTTTTCATTTTCTCGTCTGAATGCCACAAACTACTACTTTATCATAGTCTACTGTATTGGCGAAGCTGAGAGAACTCCCTCATTAGGCCCTCTGTTATAGATTCCAGTTAACCTCTGGTTGAGTTTACTAGTGGTTAGAATGTGCCTTCAGCCGATCATAATACGAGCATAATTTCTATCCTTACCACTAGTTAACTCAACCAGAGGTTAACTGAAACCTATAGAATTGGTCCTTAGAAAGAAAAATCTACCATAAAAAATATCCAGAAACAAGAACTCCACGGGTGTCTTCATTCCAGAAGTTGAGATATCGGTATGAACTCACTGGTAGTGTGCCCCATACCAAAAAAGAAATTGTTGGTGGTTGAATCAATGAGGAAGTTTTATTGATGCTACAGGAATATATTTGAGCACTAGAGAAATAGCAGCGGAAACGAATATTTCACAAAGTAACTTGAACATGATGATATTGAAACATTAGTTCCACCCTTATCATGTGAACCTACATCAAGAATTATATGGTTATGATTTTGCAAATAAAGTTGCGATTTGTATTCAACTCAATGGCATGATTGACGAGGATTATAATACTTCAAACAGAATTCTATTTTCTGATGAAGCAAACTCCAAGAAAAACGGGTCGGTCAACAGACATAATATGCAATATTATGCACAGAAAATCCCCACTGGTTGAGTTCTGTTAATCATCAAAAGCAATGGTCGCTTAATGTTTGGGGAGGAATGATTGGAAATCGCATTATTGAACCCTACTTTTTCGACAATGTGCTGAATGGTGGAAGTTATTCACATTAGGAGTGAATTTGAACACCAAAAGGACCATCTCAAAGATCGTCCAACAACTTCGGATTATATGAAAAACTGGATCTCGGAAACTGATGGAGCAATGCTTGTTAGAGTTCGGGGCTCATTCACTAGAAGACTAGCAGCTTGTGTGGTACATTTGAGCATTTATAAGTATATTTTTCACAATTTCAATTTTTTTTTCTGTTAATCATCTTTTCCTGTTCCAGTAAAGATTACTAGAATTATTTGCTTCGTGATGTACTCCTGTTCTATCACAATTTCATTTTAATGAAACAATATTTCCAGAATTGTATGGATGTGTCGAATTTCACGACAGCAACCTATTCGAAAAAATCATAATCATTCATTATTCTGCAACAGATCTCGCAAATATCACGAAGTGAACCCCAAAAACCCTATTTCGGCGAAAGTCTCCTGAAAAATGCAATGATGCAATGAAATATAGGATGTTGCATTCAAAAAAGTCGAACTATTGCCATTTGTAATTTGTCATAATAAAAAAACCATGATAGCCGATGAAACATCGACTATCAGTTAGTCTCATTTCAACAGATACACTGAAGCTTGAAAAATCGACTGGAGAAAAGTTGGTTGAGTTAACATGAATGGTTCTGAAGATATGAATTTTTCTGTGGTACTGTATACAACGCTATTTCGACACATACATTGAAATAAGTCAAAAAATATTGCAGATGAGTCTAAGAAACCTGCACCCGGGTTTCTTATATCGACAATTTAGTGATGACTACATAATATATAAACGTATATATATATATATATATATATATATATATATATATATATATATATATATATATATATATATATACAGGGTGTAATCCAACCACTTGCACACCCATGAATGACGATTGTAAAATGCCATTTTATAACGAATTTGAAAACATTTTTTGTTCTTTGTAAAATTCGGCAACATTATGGGTATCGCCGCCCACCTAATTTGAGGTGACCTGCTCAGAGGAAAACTTCGGCAATTGCCGAATGCAATGAACATTTAACTCGAAATTTGAACAATGTAGAATGTTGAACTGATTGTGTGGTAAATGTACACAAAGAGTACATTCTCGTTGCAGACTGCCTGAGATAGATATTCAATTTCATAGTCAAGAAAACAACTAACCTCGTCATATCCAAACTGTTAGATAAAGTCAGAACTAGTTGACTTCATACTCTGCTTTGAGACACTTATCATAATTATCACAAACGACACAATTGAAAAGGAAAACATTCGCAATCGAAGATTGTTGTAGAAATAATCTCGCAAACATTGTGATCATTCAGAATAACACATGAACACTTTACCAGGCAAGATTCTCGCATGCACGGTTCAGAAAGCTTTCTACGAACTAAAGTTTGTCGGATTCTACTATTGTTTTCTGATTGGCTGGTGAATGAAAGATCTCATTTAGCAACCAATGAGAGAAGAATCATTCATTTAACATTATTGTCATTGATTTTTGCTAGTTCTTAAAGCTTAACGCCGAGCTGTTCCGTGCGTATTTTGAGGAGTAGAAGGCAAAATAATTCACTAGTCGCATTTATGAATGAAGTAGTAAATTTCAATTCTGGTTGGATTCTGGAATCCGCAATGAATGTCTGAAATTTTTTCTCTTATAACATTGTCAATTTCGTCTTTGTTGTCCTCGGCAATTTTGAAAAGTATGGGACATAACTGAACAAAACCTTCTGAACAGTCGGCAAGCAAATTCCATCTGATATCATTTGGCAAATCTAATTTTCTTTGGCATATGAGGCAGACGCAAAATGGTTGTTACGGAAGTATTTGGCAATGTTGACAAAATGTTCTATACTATTAGCGATTTCCAAATCCTCACCCAGTAAATTTATAATTGCAGCATAACCATATGCAATAAAATTACACGCACCACTGCATATGGCGGAATTACACGCATCATTGCACCGACAGTCACATAAATTGGTAAGTGGCACCTAAACTTGTCAGTATTCACCTGAAGACGATTGCAGATACAAGCATTCGAAACGTCGTGAAAACCTTCCAAATCCATTAGGACGATTGACGTCCGAAACGATAGTAATCAAGTTACCACATCGTCTACAACCTTCAAACAAACATATGTAATAAAGTTCAATTCAGTAGTAGATGATTTCATTCGATGTCGCATTGCAGTCATATTAGCTGCATTATCTGTGACAAAACTACGTACTGTATAGTTATAACCGGTTCCAAGCTTATTCATGAGTGCTGTTGCAATTTCTGTTGAACATACAGAAGTAAGTGGATTTCCAGAAGTATCTAGAGTATCTACTCAGAAGGAAGATCCATTTTCTGTTTTAACCGTTGCACAGACTATCGGTTCAGTATGCACATATTGACCATCCGTCAAGTGACAAACACACAAATGTTTCCGACAAGTTTTCAAAGCAATTATTTTTTTCTTCATTATAAATTTCATCAGGCAATTTATAAGGAACATCATATAGATAGGGTGGTATGTATCCAGGCCGTAGAAGATATATAGCTTTTCTAACTTCTGGTTGCCCCATACAGTTGATACTGCTGTTTGTATCATACAGGTCTCTAGCAATATTTTGCCAATTACGTCTTCAGTAGATTTGCTAGTGCGTACGTCAAAAGATGACAGATAACAAAGATCTAGTACTAGAACTTGCTGACCTGGAGTGGAAATCTGGAGTGGAAAGACTGGAAAGTAACTGTGAAGGTTGTGGAGTCCTTGGTTCCTACTAGAAATATAAATATAATATACATTATTTTTTGGTAGAAAGGCAAATTTTTTAAAAGACAAAGATAATGTTGGAATGAATTCTTGTGCACATCGCGTACTATTTTCTGATTGGTTGCTAAGTAAGATCTTTCATTCACTAACCAATCACAAAACAAACTTTCGTTCGTGGATAGCTTTGTAAACCGGGCATGCGAGAATCTTGCCAAGTAACAGGGTTCAGTTCACGTGTTATTCTGAATAATAATAATAATATATCTTCATTTCAGTTAATAAAAATTGCACATGATACAATATCTCTGTTTGACATCATGATACAATAATAAACCTGAAAGAAGTCACCGGCTACATGTCTAAGTACATACACTCAAGATTACATTAATCATAAAAACAATAAATATTATTGGATAGTACATGATAAAATAAACTTAAAATAAAGTTGAGTTAGTGGAAAAATTCGTCAATAGAATAACAAGTTTTATCCATAATGAATCTTTTCGTCATTTTTTTTAATGTTAAATTCATTTTTGCAATCTTTTATAGTTTCTGGAAATCTATTATAGAATTTACAACCATTTACCACATAACTATGTTGAAACAGAGAAGTACGATGTTGTGGTGGTAATAACAAGTGTTTACTTCTTGTATTGTAATCATGTGAACGTTCCGCCATGGTACTCTGATTTTTTTAAAATATATACACAGGTTTCTAAAATATATATTCCTGCCATAGTTAAAATACTTAAATTTCTTAAATGAATCCCTACATGAGTCCCTAGAGCTTATTTTACTTAAAATCCTCACAGCATATTTCTGCAGAATGAAAACTCTGCTTGCTGAGGCACAATTACCCCAATTCAGTATACCATATTTTAAGTGTGAATGGAAATTGGCATAGTATAGTGTCAGTAGCACCTTTTCACTACAATGATTCGTCATAAACCTTAGCGAGTAACACATTTTTCTCAATTTAGAGCACAGGTTGTCTATATGTGGAGTCCAGGCCAATTTGTCATCTATAGTTAAACCAAGCAAGCTTACGCGTTTTGACATTTCGGCCGAATTGTCAGTGTTTTCAAAAAGAGTACAATTTACATTTTGCCTACGTAAAGTGTATAGCAGTGCATGGGTTTTAGAGGTGTTTGATTTCAGGTTATTCATTTCCGACCACTTCAGAACACATTCATATGTTTTTTCGGCTTTACTTTTCAAGGCAATCAAGTCCCTCTCAACTACCAGGATATTTGTGTCGTCAGCATAACATATTGTGTGTATGCCTGTGCTGAGATTGTCATTTGAATGTCCTATCAGGTCATTCGCAAAGACTATTTAAAGAAAGGGACCCAGAATTGATGCTTGTGGGACTCCGTGGAGTATATTCAGAGGACTACTGCACGTTTCATTGAGTCTCACCACCTGCTTTCGATCAGTCAAATAAGACATTAGTAGTTGTAGTGGAAGACCTCTTACACCATATCTTGATAACTTAGAAACCAACAGCCTATGATCAACACAGTCGAACGCTCGTGAAAAATCGAGAAATAGGCTCATCACATATTCGTTGTTGTCCAGATGTCTAATTATGTTGCTATGGAGTTCACATAAAGCATACTTTGTGCTCTTGTTTCTGGTAAAACCATGCTGGGAGTAGTTTGAATTTGCTGAAAAAGTTAGTAAACTGATTCTTCATATTCATTTCAAACAGTTTTGAGATACTTGATAGAAAACTTATCGATCTATAGTTGTTCAGATCTGTGTGGTCACCTTTTTTGTAGATGGGTGATACCCTAGCATATTTCAACTTCACTGGGAATATCCCTTTTTGAGCTGACAGATTTATTAAAAATACTAATGGCTCATATACATAAAGCGCAGTTTGTTTTAACAGATTATTGTTCATACCATCCATCCCACAAGAAATTGTATTTTTTAGAGAGAGGATTAAATCTAGGAGATCATTTCAAGTTATAGGGGACATATAGAAAGTGTGAGGATTCATCTGAATATTTGACTCAAGGTAATGACTATCATAGACTCTGTTGTCAACCGGCACCTTGGTAAAAATACTGTTAAACTCATTTGCTAAATCATATTCATCAACCCCCAGTTGGTCTGCTGGACAAATTTCAGTTGGATCAGCGTTACTTTTTTTTTGTAATTTGTTTATAATTTCCCAGGTTGCTTTTGTTTTGTTCTCTGCAGTCAAAATGACATTATCGTAGTACTGTTCAGAGGCGGTTAACTACTGATTTCCAAAAAACGTCTATCATGCCTCGCAAGCGCATTATAGAGGGATACATTTTTTTCAAATCCATCAGTTCCGGACTCCAGCAATATATTTTTTTGAATCTTGCATTTTTTTTACCATTTCTATCGTAACACAATTTGAGTGGAAAACTGTTTTCAAAATGATAAAAAAGACTTTCATCAAAAGCCTCAAAAGCCAGGTCAGGACAATCATGTATATAGACATTTGACCACTTCTCTTGTTGTAAGGCATTTTTGAAGTCCTCGATATTTTCGGAGCAAAAAATGCGTTCAGTGCAACTAGTTTTGTTTTTCCTTATGTTCTCTTGGTTATTGATCTGAATATGGAAAAATTGTGCAAAGTGATCTGAAACACCTATATCCACCACTGATGCTGTATAAGTATTGGAGGTTTTCACTAAAAAGTTATCAATACAGGTTGATGATCCCTTACTAACCCTCGTGGGCATTCTCAAGCTAACTGCAATATTAAAGCAAGACAACAAATCCTCAAGTAGAGAACGATTAACACTCTGGATCATAAAATTTATGTTGAAATCCCCTCCTAAGATAAAACTTTTGTTTTCCAAACAGGTATTATTCAAAATTTCATTCAATAATAGTAGGAATTCCTCAAAGTTTCCATTTGAGGGTCTATGAATTACAATACAAATAATGTTAAAATTAACTAGTCTGACACCACAACATTCCAAGGTACCATCTTTGGAAAAAGATTCCATATCATATTCCACAACTTCACCTGAAAAATTATCATTTTTGTAGATAGTGACTCCACCATGTCTTTTTGTGGTTCTACAGAAGGACGAGCAAAGCGAAAAATTACTAAGTTTGAATTGATGAATTGCATCTTTTTCTTGCCAGTGTTCTGAGATCAATAAAAAGTCGCAGTGTTTCCTCTAAAAATAATCATCTAGCACTAATATCTCGTTTGAGATACACTGTATATTTTGATGACAAAAAGTAATGGATTCAGATGATAGTACTATATTGCTTTGGGGGCTTTTTTTATATGCATCTATGGCTTTACTTTTATTCACGAAAAAAAGCGAGTCTATCAGTGATATTAATGTCAGTGTTACAATATTCTACAGTTTTGAGCACATTATGTACATTTTTTGAATCCTTGATCAAACTTTTTATATTATGGCATATGCACATTTTACTATTATTTACTTTGGGGTCAACTATTAATCTAATATTTGAATTTTAATTGATCTTACTATATTTTTTTATATGCCTATCAATTTTATTAGTAATTATGTAGTCAACGGTCTGTTGCCTTTCAGTCACAATCAGCAGATTGATATATTTACTAAAGGGGATTGCGTTTTTCAACGCCATTCTTAGCTTATTATAATTGCTAATATTGTTTGAATTGAACATGAGTAAAACAAAATCATTTGGGCCATATTGTATGGTCTTAGTGAAAACATCTTCTGTTAATTCAGATATTTCTACCTTTTCTGCTGAATGTTCTTCTATTTCATAGAGTTTTCACCTACCATAGCTTTTAGCACCTTTGCAAAGTCTTTGCATACTCATCACCTATAATGAGAATCTTGTTCGCCATTTCTATGAGACTTTCATTTCCTGTTTCGCAACAATCTTCTTTTTCATTCACCTGATGTTCCCTTCTTGCGAATTCTTCTTGCAGACTCCTGTTGTTTCGCTCATCCTCTTCCTTGGCGAAGTTTTGTTGATTTGCAATTTCGCTGGTTTCCTGCCTCAGATTGTTTTGATCCCAGAGTTCACTTGATTTCTTTGTTTCATCCAAACCTCTTTCCAGACTCTCTTCATGAGTATCCCAGTCTGAAATGAGGTTCTTTTGCATCTTTTTCTTTTGCCTCTTTTTACATTTTCTAGTGGCTTTTGGTTTTCTTATTTTTATCTTTGTTTTGTTTAATTCGTTGCTCCCTTTCTCATTCAATGGTGAAGTGGCTTTTTCATTTCCATTTATTTGTTGGTTTCGATTCTGATTATTGGGGCATGCATCTATCAAAATGGGGCATGCATCTATCAAATTTTCACTCTGAGAAACATTTTCCTTGATCACTGGTTGCATTTCAAGGTTTGTCAACACTGTCAGATCTCCTTCGGATGAAGTAGGAGTAATATTCATACTTGTTTTGTTTTCTATTATCATTTTTTTGCTTGTTTGGGTACCCACAGAGATAAGTTCTTTGTCGTCCACTTTTTGTAGGGATTTCTTAACTCTGTTATAATTTGTTCATGCTCCGAAATTGTCCTTAATAAATCTTGTTCCATTTTTACAGATTCATCATAAAACAGCTTACTTTCATTTCTTAGCTTCTGAATATGTTCAAACTGTTGATGATTGTCCTCCTTTAAAGCTTCGATTATTGAAACATAGTCTTCCTGCTCATTATCAAGGTTTCCATTTTCACTACCTACACATTTTTCACACAGAACTTTATAGCCGTTTAAATGTTGTCCTGCTTTTGTTTTTTCGTAGCAACTTTTATGGAAGACACCAATACATCGCGTACACACATAGTACATTGTATCTGACTTTTTTTTACAGCACTCAAAAAAGTTAATAGCACTTTTATCAGCGAGACCAAACCCCGACATCTCATTCATTTTGAGGTTAAGGTTAATCATTACAATGGTCGCGAGTATGTTTTTAGAACAATATTCAATTGCTAATGTTCCCCTTTTCAATACTGTTTCTGTCGTTTGTTTCTTACAAGTGACTTTATGATGATTATAAGTGCCTTAAAGCAGAGTTTGAAGTCAATTAGTTCTGACTTCATCCACCAGTTTAGATATGTCGAGGTTGGATGTTTTCTTCACTTCGAAATTGAATATCTATCTCAGGCAGCATGCAATGAAAATGTATTTTTTCTGTACATTTACCACACAATCAGTTCAACATTCTACCTTATCCAAATGTCGATTTGAATGTTTATTGCGTTCGGCAATTGCCGAAGTTTTCCTCTCAGCAGGTCACTTGAAATCAGGCGGGAGCCGCTACCCAAAATTTTGTCGAATTTTACAAAGAACAAAACATGTTTTTTTCCAGATTTTCAACCACTGTAATTTGTTATGAAATGGCATTATACACTCGTCATTCACGGGTGTGCAAGAGGTCAGATCACACCCTGTATATATCTTTATATATATATATATATATATATATTTTCCTTTAGTTTCTTGACCACATATATATTTTCTTCAATTTCTTGGAATAAAGGTCTGATTCAGTCTATTCATATAATTTCTCTTAACTACGTTTCGACATGGTATTTGTCATCTTCAGGTTAAAAAATTATATTATTTGAATTGTGCGTTCGCATCGTACGGACGTTTTTGTGGATGTCTGACTTCGACGAAGTTAACAGGAATATAATTTTTTAACCTGAAGATGATAAATACCATGTCGAAACGTAGTTAAGAGGAATTATATGAATAGACTGAATCAGACCTTTATTCCAAGAAATTGAAGAAAATATATATATATATATATATATATATATATATATATATATATATATAATTATATATAATTCTACTGTACGTGTGTTGTCACTGTACTCCTCCTAAACTCATTTGAATGAATTTTTGTGTATGCGTTTGGGTGGTGCCCTGGATGGTTTAGATTCAAAAATACCCCCTAAATGTTAAGGGTGGTCCACCCCTCAATTTATTTTTTATTTTTAGACAAAATTTTTTGTTTTTTATTTTTTTATGATACAGCATTCAAAAATACATACAATTCTGAATTTTCACCCTTCTACGATCAACCCCTATTTTTTTGGCAAGATTTTTATTTTTATTTTGTCATGAAAAAAGTTCATATTACTCTTAATTCACCCTTCTACTATCAACCCCTATTTTATTTTTTAGGAAAACGGGATAACGGGAATAACGGGATAACGAAAAAACGGGAAAACGGGATGACAGGGTAAGGGAATAACGGGGAAACGGGATAACGGGATGAATAAAAAACGGGATAACGGGAATAACGGGATAACGAAAAACCGGGATAACGGGAATAACGGGATAACGGGATGACAGGATGAGGGGAAAACGGGAAAACGGGATAACGAAGTAAAGACAAAAAGGGGTAACAGGAAAATGGGATAACGGGAAAATTTTCGGGAAAAACATTTTAGGGAACATATGAATTTGGACAGGACAACGTCTGTCGGGTCCGCTAGTATATATATATTTCTGGAATAGTGATCTTGAACCTTGTTGTAAATACGTTTTCGTAAATTTTCTTGGGTTTCAGATTTGTGTTGAAAAAATATCTCTTTTTACTTCATGTTAACAATGTTTCGTCCCTAGCTGGGGACTTCTTCAGGTTTTATTTAAAATTCATAATCTAGAAAGAATGGTTTGTTATAGAGTTATTCAATAGTAATAAAAATATCTTTTTTCCTATCTCAGTTACAATTGACTGACTGTTACGTCCTAAGCAACGACATGAAAGTTACTCCACACTGAGCCTTTTCTATTTCTTCATTGTAATGAGTAAAATGTAATTATTTATACTTTTTGTTTTGATGGACCGACGAATGCTGGACGATGGGTGTTCTGGCAATGATATGAGATGGAGGAAAGAGAGCATGTGCAAATTTCGTATTGGGTCGGTTCCTAGTGAGGTGATTATCTACGTGTTGGTGTAAATATTTATAAGAGTGTGTGATATATTTAGTTCAGATTGTTGCTGTCAGTTCTATTGTTTATGGTATTTGGAGATTTTTTTATGTATATCTTTCTTCAATACATAATTTTTCTTTATTTTTTTTGAATGCTAGGATTTTAGTGTTTGCGAAATTTGGATTGTGATTATCTTGGATAATATGATCATTCAAAGCAGTACTGGAATTTCTCATGTATTTGTGCCCGTTGAGTCTATTGCATAGTAGTTCTAACGTCATACCTATATATCCTTCATTGCAGTCATTGCATGGAATGCTGTGAATAAGGTTTTTAAGTTTTAAGTTTTTAAGTTTTGGAATGCGACTTTTGAGAGGAGTGAAACACATTTTTTTCAATAAATTATATGATTTGAAACAAATTTGAAGATTTTGTTTGATTAAAATATTTTTTATGTTTCCTGAAAGGCCCTGTACATATGGAAGTGCAACATAGTTATTTGGATTCAGTATTTTAATTTTCTTGGTGTTATTCTCAGAGTTGTAAAATTTTGTTGTTCTTTGTTTGAAAATTTTGATGAGGAAATTATTTGGATAGTTATTATTTTGTAGGGCTTTCCATATTTTTCCTGAACATTCTTGTCTTAATTCTGGAATACTGAGTTGAATTGCTCTGACGGCCATACTTATAACGACGCTTTTTTTGTTTTGTATAGGGTGATTTGAGTCGAAGTTCAAATATCTGCCAGACCAGGTGTCGTTGATAATCCATTATGTGAGTATTTTTCCATCTTGTTTTATCAATGTAATGTCTAGAAAATTGATTTTGTTGTTAATTTTTTTCCTGCGGTAAATTGAGGTTTTGGATTATTTGAATTGAAGGGTGTAATTATTTCTTCCAGTGTGTTTTCGGGGATGGCTAGTATGCAATCATCCACGTAGATAGTCATTACCCCGCAATATAATTTATATGCGACGTTAGCTAAATCAGAAACCTTCGAAGACAATCGAACAATTGCTATTACGATTATAAAAAAGCCGATAATTCTCGAATAGACCCAAGTAGTATCCACTATTGCATGGGATAAAAACTTTGCTGAAAAGTCTTTGAACAGCAGTGTAAAGTATTTTTATGGAACTATTAGAGAAATTATAGACAATGAGGTACCAAAGTATCGCAAAGGTAGATATTTTCCATCCTACTATAGGAAATCAACCATACGCACGGTTATAGAAAAGAATACATTTCACAAAAAATGTAAAATATATAGAAATGAGAATGACCCCAATTTATTCAAAGTACTCAGAGCTTGCTCGAAAAGTCTAATCGAAATAGATTTCAAAAACTATCTGTACTCTATTGAACATGAATTACCCTCTTATCCTAAACAATTCCGGAAATACGCCCCTATCAAAAAACAATGCGCAAATGAAATTCCAAACGGGCTTAGTTATGATGACACCGTAGCTGATAATGGACAGGATATTTGCAACCTGTTTTCAACTTACTTTCAAAGCGTTTACACACCATAAGCACATGACTTCAATTATAACAGCCCACCGTCAACCAATATAAATAACGAACTACATCACGTTCAACTCACAGAAAATGAGGTAGAAAACAGATTGAAAGAACTTGATATTAATAAAGCCGCTGGACCGGATGGATTACCGCCAATATTCCTGAAAACATGCTCTAAATCACTGGCTAAACCCCTAACTTTAATTTTTAACCAATCAATCAACAGTGAACAATTTCCTGAATACTGGAAGAATGCGGATGTTATAATACCAATTTTCAAAAATGGAAAGAAAAACACAATGAGAAATTATAGTTAACAGTAAACTATCTGCGATTCCTAACTTATTCGAGAAATTAGTTTACAAATATATGCATTTCCTCGTGAAATCCATCATCATATCAGAACAGCATGATTCCTTCACAGGGCAATCATTGGAATCGAATTTAATAGAATATAGTTGATATTTATATAGTAACATGGACCATAGACTACAAGTTGACGCCATTTACACCGACTTCAGCGAAGCGTTCGATGAGGTTAGCCAAAATCTCTCGAACGACTTGCTGATGTTGGGGTACGACGCTCACTATTGAGATGGGTGGAATCTTATATGAAGAATAGGTCCCAAACTGTAACAGTCCAAGGATTTCGTTCGGAAGAGTATATTTCCTCATCCGGTGTCCCTCAAGGATCACACCTGGGACCTTTATTATTTATCATTTATGTAAATAATATGAAGTCCTGTTTTAAACATGCCAACTTTTTGTTATATGCAGATGATATGAAACATTACCCCACCGTACGAAATTTAAACGATTGTCACAAAATCCAAGATGACCTTGATAGACTTGTCTAACTTATATTTGAATTCTCAAAAATGCCATTGCATCAAATTCACAAGGAAATCCGGTACACTTCGATTATTCTATAGGGAATGATCAACTAACCAGGGTGAGTAAGATCAGGGACCTAGGAATTATATTCGATTCCAAACTGATTTTTGATCTACATGTCGAATCAATCGCAAACTGTCATTGATTCTGTAATTACAGAAAAACTTTTTTCCCTACAAAACAACATAATATTCTTAAATAAGAACGTGTTGGTCAGAATAGTTCTATAGGTTTCACATGCTTGACTGAAAACGCTGATAAGCACATTCCAGTTGAAAATGAGTCGTTATCCGAAAGAATTGACGAAAAGTAAAATAACTCGTCCATCCGCCGACCCCCATAATTCATCAAAATTACGAGGTAAACAAAACCATCACTTCCAAGATGGGAATGGAAATTAAAAAATGTCCTAATAAAACACTTTATTTATACAGCTATTAACGTCCACGGATCGATATACTTGGTAAACACAATCATAACTCCCAAAATTGTTGACATTGCGTCGCGATATGGAAGATCATAAAATTTTGTTTATTGAATCATAACAACAGACATACGCGATAAATCTATCGATAATTGACAGCCATTAAAAATTTACTCAAAAAAACTTCATAGTATTTATTCATGCGTAAAAACAAAACAAAGCCATCAATTATTGTTGAAGATAATTATAATTGCTTGTCGCGGTTAGACGACCTATCACGTGATTCGATAACGGGTTATAAAAGCGCGAGTTTTCATATCAAAATATTCATTCGGTGTTCAGTAGCCAAGCCAGTCATATCATAGTTGTTACACGGTAATATGTTCCTCTCAAAAGTGAGGTTCAGAAGTCCATCGAATCACAGTATCGTACAATAATGATGAGAGTTTCTAATCAATGTAGTGAACGTCAGGAAACATCAAATTAAGCAACTGCAAACCAAGTCAAAACAAGTATTGAACGCTCCAAGTGAAAGCACGAGTGAACAGTAGAGTTCTCCAAAAAATTACCCATTTTTGTCACCGCTTTCCGAATCGAGATAAGTCAAGGGAAAACCGCAACTCCATAGTTCATGATCTCTTAGGAAAACCATAGCCATATCGCGCTATACTAATATACCGGGCGAATAAAATAAAATAACCAATTGACGCGGAATTGATCGAAATATTAATAAAATCAAAACCAATTGTCGCTTTAAAACCTACTCCAGTGAATAAGTGTGAAACAGGGTGAATCCAATGTTTTGTTTTATGTATTTATATCTATGGCAAACCCAACCTTTTGTAATGTGCATGTAACTGTTGAAGTATCTCCATAGTTTCAAGTTAACAAAGATATCATGAAGGGAATTATTTCTAGCCGTTTGTTACAATTGATGTCAAGATTGTTTTTAGTAGAACTATTTCGATTTTGTAGCCAACTGTAAAATTAACTGCCAATAAGCTACACTCGTTTTCGTTGTATGAACATTGTTTCATTATTCGTCTATAGAACGAAGAAAATAATTGTGTCAAATTTTACTAAATATATATGTACATTCTTACCATTTTTATGAGTGCATTTTTATCATTTCTTATTTAATTATTGTGTTTCGAATCCTTCCGGAAGGTACGTACTTCCTGGATAAATAACCCACGTTCCGGTATTGAAAGAAAGGAGATTGGTATATGTCGACCGCTCCATAGATCATCTCCGGTTCGACTCTATTCAGATAGTCGATGCTTTCAATACTGTTTTTCCCAATCTAACGAATAATGTCTGGTATTACAGGTGTGGTGTGTTAATTCATAACACCCCGTAGACCGAGCATATCAATTGATGTCAGGTGTGCGAGTAATAATTAAGGGAGTACATCAACGCATATATGATATTTTCCACAGAAAACAAGTGTCAAACAAAAATTGAATTTGAAATTTTTTTTTTATAAATATTTTTTTACAAATAATTGTCAGTGGGAAAAAGACTGAACTGAACAGAAGTGAACTAGTAGAAAAATTGTGGAAATAGTTTAGTTTAATATCGTTGTTATTTTGCAAGCACGATATTGGGAAAATGAATATATATAGCGTTTATACCGAACAAAATCTCAGGAAGTATTCGAAAAGGCAATGAAATTTTATTTCAATCAATGGGGATTT